>JABUIW010000047.1:4672464-4721049 GCA_013363375.1 Menidia beryllina
TATCTATCTATCTATCTATCTATCTATCTATCTATCTATCTATCTATTCCTTGCTACTTCTCAACTTCCATCAGTGGGCGCCAGTATTTCTTGTTGAGCGCATGTAGGCATATCATCAACATATGGTGGGTGATCAGGCAGACTCAGAAGACGGCTGAAAGAACAATGCCTTTGGAGAGGAGAACAATGGCTTCATACATTGCTGGCTGCAACAGTAATGATCACTGCCACATACTCCCTCTTCTGTAAGCCAAGTGTGCCTCACACACACAAATAGAAATGAAATTCACAACTTTAGCAGAAGTGTACTGGAGTGAAAGAAACACATTTGATCTAAGAAAGCTGGCTGCACTTAATGCTATCATATGTATAAATATACATATACATATTTAGATTAATTAATTATTTACATAAGGGGAAAACGTTTGGTGGGCAGACCTCAGCAGACAATGATGAAGGCTGAAGGAGTCAGATTTAGTTAACTGTTGAAGGATGAAGTAAACACACCTATGCGGAGGTCATACTGTTGTCTTGCACTAATTTATCAACAAAAGAGTGAACACCAGCTCACTGATCCTGCTGCTGACGCACGCCAGGGTTTCTACCTGGCTAACTTCACTTTGCTCCCCTACCCTGACAGAGAATGGGCAGTTGGGCGTGGAGAAAAAAGCATCACTGACCACCTCCTAATTGGTCCATTTGAAGCAAAATACCACTCAGAGACAAAGTTCTGTGCAGGATCCAGCCCATCCACATTCCCATCTAACTTTGATCAACATTTATCAATACAGGGAGCCACAAACCTGTCTTGTTTTTCAACCTGTGAATTGAAAACTTTGCTTATTGTGTCAAATATTGCCAAGTTATTTTTTAAAAATGTATTTCATTGTGCCTGACTCAATTAATTTCATACATGAAATCATACATTATGTCATTTTTTTTAATGAGGCACAGTTGCTGTAACTTTTTACTACCTAACCAATGCTGGATGTCCAAAGCTAGGTGGATAAAAGACTGCTCTTATTGCAGGCTACCTACATAGTATAACCCTGACATGGTTCCCAGGTTTAAAATAACACAGGGCTAAGTCTCAGACGACACACCATTCCTCATTTAGTGCTCTAGTTTCATCTTCTTTGCAATGTGTGCGCGCACATATGTGTGTGTATGTGTGTATGATGTGTGTGTGCCGATAGGTGGGTGTGCTTCTTAATTGAGACTCCGCCACAGAATTTATGACCCAGTAAAAACTTATCCCACCGTGCTAAAAATAATGTTGATCCAAACTTTTTTTTAAAGCCACATTTGCTTACTAGAGTGGAAGGCTGCAGCAGTGAGTGACATGAGAAACAGCTCAGAGAAGCCGCATCACTCAGAAGCAGAACTCAATAAGAGGTGCCTCACTTTAGTTCTTCAGAGCACAACACCTTCTCGTCAGCATATATGAGGCTCACACTTGTTAACTGAGCTGAAGTGCTTATTTGTTTTTACCGAGCGCAGCAAACCTGCCTCTTGTATTATTTAAGATTCTGCAAATAAGCTTCTAAGTAGCAAGCTTACTTAAATTAAACGGACACCACTACCGCTATGTTTTTGCAGTTTGAATAAGAAATAGTGTTTCAAAGTCATCTAATTATGAGTTGTGGATTAGGTAGCTGCTTTTTTCCCCATGCATTCAGGACCAACATAACTGAGAAAAATCCCAAAGCAACACTTGGTCAGATAAGTTTCGGTGTTGTTACAGTTTCACATGGACCACAGTGCAGACACCCTCATTTAAAAGAGGATAAACTGACATCTCATTTTTGGGATGCAGAGGTCTGTCAGTCGAAAATATTGTCAAAGTTGCTCAATTACTTAGGAAATGAGTGACAATAGATATCAAAATAACACGCATTCAGCATCCCTCTTTTAGATGCAACTCATGCCTGTCTAATGATTTTTGACGTATGACATATTTTCATCTCGATATTTGGCATAAATATGTGCTTACAAAGATGACTTGGACGATCAGGTAATGGAGTGTTACAGTGTTCCTTCTTCTAAGTATCTTGTCTCTTCAATGTAAAAACGTATTTTTAACAGCTGAAAACCTTTATACTATTACCTCATAGTTGCTGAATAACTATCTAGTCTTAATCCCTGAAATCAAGTAGATCTCAAAGTAGAACATTGAAAAGTCATGAAAATCGCTGTATTGGGCACAGCTTGTTATGGGATAATATTCATTAAGAGTCATGTGGAGTAATTTAAAAGGCTGATAAGAAGCAGGGAACTTTAATAATCCATCAGTGTTCTTCAGTGGGGAGAGCTGCACCATCTCATTCAAAGCCTGCTCTACAGTAAAAATAAATGGAACAGCTGGAACATCCATTTTCTCTTCCTATCACTGAGCATTTTTGGTTATAATGATGTCTGAAAAACAAGATTCTCTCATAAATTTGGGTTGGATTTGGTCTATGACCAGGCTCAGCCAAGAAATGTGCATTTAGCCAACATTTTACAGTAACTAGCGTCATAAATTACATCACATCATACTGGATTTGAACTTGTGACGCTCGGCTTAACAGCATGACAACCAAGAGAACCAAGGCTATAAATACAGCCCTGGAACTGTGAGACATGTAGGACTTTGTTACTCCAGAGTCATATTTCATATGACACATCAAATATGCCGAAACTCTCTGACAGTTCGATTCAAATGAAAATCCAGGTTGGTACCATCTATGGTTTGATGAATATGATGAAAACTAGGTTAACGCCATCGCCTCACAGCAAGACGTGATTCCCAGGGGACGGGGGGGCCTTTCTGTCAGGGGTTGCCTGTTTTGATGTGGCTGCTGCTGCTGTGGGCTAAAGCACTTTTAGCCCAAGCGGTTTAGTGCTCATCAAAACTTGCAGTTTCTGAACTGTTGCCATCTGCTGCTGCCGTGGCACTTAAGATCAGGCGAGCACACACCTGACCTGCCCTGGGAACGGATCCACAACTGCACGAAATATTGTTCACTTGAGAAACTTCTTCCATGAGTTCTGTGCTTTATAGGGAGGATACGTTGGGTCAGTTTTGAGGATTTTTATGATGTTTTGGTATTTTTGTGGTTTCTTTTGTGTTTTTCCCTCCATGTTTTCAAGTGTTTTTTCTTAGTTGATTGCTCTTTTGTTTCTCTGTTCCTTGTAAATCCCACCTAAACCTAACCCTGACCCTGGCCCTGCTCTGCTTCCTTCTCCTGTGCCCAGTATCCTCAGTAATTACTCTCCTCTGTATTTAAGATACCTGTTTTTTTCACTCCTCGTCAGTTTCCTCCATGTCACTTGCTCTGGCTTCTACTTTCTCAGTTTTTGGTTTTCATATTTGTGGTGGAGATTTGTTTTTGTTTTGTATTTTGTTTTGTTTTTCAGGTTCATCCCTTTTCCTGCATGGCCGTGTCTTTTGTCCGTAAGCTATTTCCCAGTTCCCCACAGTCTGTGTCTGCAATTTGGGTACTCCTCCACACACTCCCCATGGCAACCTCCAACTCTACACATTGTTCTGTTCAGTACTAGGTATTTATTCAAAGGGATTTCTTACGCTTATAAACAAGAATAAAAAAAGACATTTTTAACAAGTGCTTCACTGTGGAGTAGGTTTCCAGGTCTGCACGATCAAATTAAAAAAAGAAAACAAATGAGTAGCACAATACTTTAATATATTCTAAATCTGGTGTGTTGCCCTCATTAAACCTTTGTTCTAATAAATATTTCATAAAATGTAACTTATATCAGGTCATAAAAATTTATTTTAAGCTCAAAGCCATTCACTATAAGGTTGGAACATGCATTTAAGGTTAAAAAAAGAATATGGTGCATGTTCCTTCGTAATAAATCAGCTACTGCCAGATCTTGACACCTTCTCATATCTTAATTTAACAGATATTATGGGGTGTAACTATAAAAGGAAATAGATTTTTTTACATTACAAATCAATTCACATACACAATGTGATCGGTGATCGACCAGTCATCCATCAATCTGTGTTCGACCAGCTCTGGGTCTGACAAGAGGTGAGGACCAAGAGTAAATATATCAGAAAAGCCTGGAGGTGTGGTCTGTTTTGTCAGGTCATTCTGATTTCTATATAGGATTTATATTTCATAGAGGCAGGTCAGAACAGGCCTGCAACTGTTCTGCAAAATTCCTCCATGTGGGCAGTCCATTTTCTGAGTGCGCAATTCTGTAGACCTTTATGATCAGAGCTAGATCTCCAAGTGCACGCCCACATCTCCCACCTACCTTCCTTCGTCTCTCACAGGAGTGTATATTGAAGTTTACATACCCAGAAATATCATAGTACTCATAAAATATACAAGGGGGATTCAAAGCAGAAACGCACACGTACATGCGTGCACAACGCCCTCAAGTGATGCACCGTGTGTGCCCGTGGAAAAAACTGAATTCAGAATACCCCCAAGCTGCATATCTCCATGGGATGGTCCTCTGATTGATACTTTATGTTGTCTTTGATCATGTGAGTCTTTCTTCTTCAGCCTCAAACTCTGTTGTTTGGAACACTTTTTTTTGGCCTAACTGTCAGTTGCCTATGGATTAGGTCTAGAAAACCTGACTACAGTACTTAATAAAGTGGCTTATGCAACATATATTAATCCAAGGGGTATTATCTCATCCTCTCTCGTACACACCCAAGATTTCTCCTCAAATGTTATCCAACTGTCATCATTCCTTGCTTAATGAAAAGACTTCCTTTGTTATAATTTTTGAGTGACACACATGCCCTAAATGGTGTAAATGAATACTCATGCTCAGATATAGGCTGGCAGTATGTTGCAGTACCTTACTTAAGAGTTCTCAGAACAAGCATAAGGAATAGAACTGCCTTTCTATTATACTAAAGAAAAAAATCTACATCTGGTGGAGTGCAGTGTCCTAATGGGAACGTCAGCATAAATCAGCATGGATGAAAAAGGGCAAGTGCACACTCCCTCTCTCAGACAAACACACAGACGTGCCTTTCCTTTCTGGAACCTAAATGTTT
Source organism: Menidia beryllina (assembly GCA_013363375.1). Taxonomy (NCBI): domain Eukaryota; kingdom Metazoa; phylum Chordata; class Actinopteri; order Atheriniformes; family Atherinopsidae; genus Menidia; species Menidia beryllina. The sequence goes on from JABUIW010000047.1 coordinate 4,677,494, forward strand.
TCCAAAAGAATGTCACAGACAAAGCATTTATGTCTGTTCGTGTCATGTCTTAACCCTTCCTCCGTTTTTGGCTTTTCAATTCGCATTTTTTGACTACTTTTTTTCTCTAGGACAGGATGTATGTACGCGTGTGTGTGTGTGTGTGTGTGTGTGTGCTTGTGTGTGTGTGTGTGTGAGAGAGAGAGAGAGAGAGCGTGTGTGTGAGTGCATATCTAAGTAAGCATGTTAAGTCCACTGCAGCAGCTGCCGTTTTGCTTATAAAGCTTACCTTATGGAATCCCCATGCATGAATAAGAGAGTATGACTATAGAACCATAATGAACCGTCTCATACGTGTAGCATATGTATAAATTTGGTTGCAATTAATGTGTTCTTTTCCATGGCTGGCACCTTTGCAAGGTACTTCAAGGCTGCAGCTTCATTAGCCAGCAGGCCTGGCAAACACATTACCACTTCAAAGACCAGGGAGAATGAATTAGGTTGTTGGTAGCCATAAAATGTGAGGTAGTTGTTGAGCAAATGCAGATAAGATTGCACTGCAACAAACCATAACACAGCATAGCATATGACATATTTATACCTTTTCCATTGCTTTCACCGAAATTCACCTTGTGACGTGTTATTTTTTATGCATGTGTGGAACTGGCAAAGTGCTCAACCTACATTTGGATTTGGATGCGTCTATGTCAAACGGTTATTTTTGCAAATTGACAGAGGCATGGGGGGCATGAAATCATCGATTTACCTGGTACCTATCAAAAGACTGGTCAGCATTAACGACAAAAGACAACAAGCATTTGAACAGTGCCTCCTTTTTTCACCCTTTCTCTGCATTTCAGTCTATTTTTTATCTAAAAATAAAGGGGCTTGCAACCTAATCTGACTTAAACGGGAGCATTACATGATACATACAGTATAGTGACACTAAGAGCCAGAAAATACAATGAGATAGGAGGGAGACACGATCAGATGAGGTGAGACAAAAATTGATAGAAATGGAAAGAATCTGTATTGTGTGTTTCTAACAGATGCAAGGTGTGGAGCGAAGTCTACAACAAGTAAGCATGTAAAAGAAAGAGAATCTGTGAAGGCAGTACAGGTGACAAAGTGAGACAGGTGTGAGAACCAAGAGGTGTTTAAATGCGTATAAATAGCTTTTTCCACAGCGCTGTCCTTGTTGTTCCCCTCCGTGTTCAGTGCTAACCTTTAAATGCACAGACCTTTGAATACATACTGCACATGGGGATTATTTTACCACACAAAACAATATATTAGAATTGTAATGCTTTTTATGGAACAGTATATAGCAATTTACCAAGTAATTTTATGGCAGAAGTTTTAATGTGTAATGCATTCCATTTTTCCCATCTTAATTCATATAGCTCAAAAATTTTATTTACTTTGCACACAGCTTCAACTTTTCAGAAAACTATCCAAGTCTGCTGTTTTATCACCAATCACAACTGCATACTTACTGTCATTATTTTGCTTTGAGATTTGTGTAAGACTATTGTTTTGATGTGCAGAGATTTTAAAAGATATAAAACCACTTTTCATTTCCCCAGCTGTGGTGAAAGCAGCCAGGTGCCATACTCCACAGGAGACATAATGAGAGAAGAGTGGGTGTCCACAAAGCATTTACATGAACAATGAACACATTTGTGTTGCTACAGGAGCCACCAATCAAATTGTGTAGACTCTGACGATGTTTTTTTGTCTTTCTTTACAGAGTTATGTCTTTCTGAATGCCTAAACCCAATTTTAATGACTATTTTTTACCATTAGTCTGTGGGAAAAAAGCAAGAAAGCAGGTAATTGTGGAAGTACTAAAAGAAGCTTGTCCCTAGGAGTGAATGTGAGTGTGTGTGGTTTTTATCTCTGTGTGGCCATTATTGTCTTATGAACACTGAAGTGTGACCCTGCGCCATTCAGATTACATTTTGTCTAAACTGATCTCTTAATCATCATTTTATCACGCTGAAGTTTTGCACTACAATGGCAGAGAGAGCTTCGACTTATGATTACTTAGCTAATCAGTCAGAACTTTTTCCTATTGTTTGGATCCCTGTATTAATATCTATACATTTTTTTATCAGGAAGCTTGTACATTGATGCAAAGTTAGTCTTATGTAAGTGAAGAGGCTGGAAAACACAAGGTGCAGCAAGTAAACAAGTGGGCAGTAGGTTGGAAGCTGTCAAATTATTTCTGTCAAAGTATCACCACGTGCTAAGTAAAATATTTGTCGTAATTGTTACGACTAAAAGATAAAGTTCCAACTAGCTAAAATGTTATTTTACACCTGCACAACTTCAACCGTAACCAGAACCTTTTCTGTTTTCTGAGTAAAAAATAAAAAGTCACAAGGACAGCGAGATGAGGTGAAGCAAGAAAAGTACAGGAGGACCAGCCTGAAAAGAAGAACTCATCAGTAACTCATGTCACATAATTGCTGTTACTCAACTTGTGAGGTAATTTCATGCTTCCTTCACTGGCAGCAGCACCCACATTTATAAACACCACCAATGCTAACACACAACAAGCATCTGTCCATTCCTCAGTTTTACACCACTCAGTGGTCACACACTGAAATACATGCATGCAAGAATAAGGTGTAACACACAGATGCACACACAGCCTGACACAAACAAGGCCCACACAAAGTCTCAGTTCTAGACTACCACCCAATCGATAATCCCATTACAGCTGGAAAGGCTCTTTTATTTGTTCTTATTGAGTTTTGGGAGGAAGAGGCATGGCTCATAATTAAAGCAGGATTTGCTAGATTGATGGTTAAATGGGGTGGATCGGAATTTAAGGAGACACTGGGGCTGTGGCACCCATAACAAAATAAATTACAAAAAACAGGATGATAAAGTATCCATTCCACAAACACATTGGTTTAACTTTTGCCCCTCAGTTTCTCTTTGTTTTTCCTACTAAGCATTTGGTCCATCCTTCTTCACACCAACACTGTAAGATATCGCTTATCCACCCCAGGTGGACGCGTTGAAGCTCTAGAGTCCATTATAAATATTTAGAGGTGCGGATGGGACACAGACCTTATGTCTTTGTTCCCAAATATGCCTACAAATGCAGGTGGGAACCAAACACACAAGGATGTACTGATCTACTATGAATCCCCCTAAAATTCTTATTAGGCTATGATAAATACAGGCTTTCAAGGGGGCACACGTTTGAGAATAAGTGTAGGGAGGCATCACAGTGTTCCTGTACAAAAGCTCGCTCAGGTAGCTGCTGTAATCTTGTCGTCATTGGCATTCCCATCACTGGAAATCACAATATGCTATAGCTGCATATGGAGTTTATGGCAGCGCCTAAGAGCAAAACATCAGCTACGGTTCATGTGGTTCAGGGGACTTCAATCACTTTCAGCTTCTAAACATTCTCCACATCAATGCATGATTTTTATCCAGTCGGACAAAGCTTTACAGCACAGAATTTCAAGGACTGCTTTCATGCAGAACTGCAAGAGAAAAAAGGAGAGGCAGCAAATGCCAAGCGTGTTCACATAGCTCCAATGACCCCATTACTGCATTCCATAAACCTCTAGGATTGTATGTTTTTTGCCAAGTATGCAGCCCTCATTAATTGGATTACCAACTGAACTTATTTTTGTACTTAATACATGATTGACATTGGAAATGACTGCCAGCAAACACAGTGATAACCTATGCTGCAACAGGCTATATTTTGTCAATCTTTCATCAACACTAAGGTTTCTGATAATACCACAAATAACCCCCTTAATAGCCATGAAGACACACGATTTACAATTTAAACTAATCAGTCATTGAATCTCACCAATGTATTCATGTTATCATATGGTATGCTGTCATAAACATCTTGTATTTTGTGATAGTATAGTTCTCTGAAATCAGACATCGTTTTGTAAGAATACCATATTGTCACGCTGGTTTTCTCAAATGTAGACGAGTAGGGTATTAAATGTTAAAGAATTATCTTGAAATGAATGTTATTTTCTAAATTCTCTTTAAAATGTATGCCCTGAATAACTCTAAAGCCAAAGTGATCTGGAAAAGAGGATATCCTGTTTGAGTAAACAACTGGTGACTTGTATGTAAAATGAAATTCTGATCAGTTCCTGATTTGAATTCTCCTAATGACTAAATGAGCAGAAACAGACTTGAAATATAATGTTCCCTTCCATGTTGTTCATTTCTATTTCCTTTACATACCTGAAATGTGAACATTATCACAATGGAGATAATAACACGAATCACTGACTGTCACATCTAATGTCTTCAACAGTCTCATCAAGTAACATAACTGATTTCCCTAATAGCCAATAATGTATGATGAATTAATTATCATCTGGTTAACTGAGACAATTTAATATCTAAATGTCTCTTTACAAAGACTAATGCCAATGCCTTTTGCTCATTGGTATCAACAATATTTTACAATATGCACCACTGCTTTAAGACTAGATATCTTGAATGTTCTGAGTGCCTCTCTCCCCTTAAAGAATGATTGGTATGCAAAACAGGGTCAGTTTCATCCTCGGAGCTAAGCAGTTAATTAAACAAACGAGAAAGACAGAGATGTTTGTTGCTGTGCGCTTCCCATAAAGTGGGCCTCCACTCACTGTTGTTTGTTTATGATCCAGGAGCGACTTTATTTCTATGCTGGTCTGCTTTGTCGCCTAGCATATCAGAAAGTTTTATTAGTCGTGGCAGACTCAAAAGCGCCTATAAAGATCCCCATGAGGGTGTTTTGCTGACAGTCATCTTGACCTGTTGTGTTTTGAAAAGACTAAACAAAAGCAGTGTCAACATCAGGACCCAGCACTAGACTAAAGCCTTAAGCATTATATAATATTCATGTTTAATTATTATTATCCTTAATAATTTTCCTGTTTGATTTTGGATGTGGCTTTCACTATATCACTATTCCGATGCTTGAATGAAAAAAAGCTTACATGAGAACATGATTTGTACCATACTTGTACCTCTGTTTTGCCCATTTTTCAGTGGCTCAAACATACACGCTGTGGGTTTTTTTCATTATAGTGAAAAATGAGCCGTTACTGTGATTCAAGGGATTCCCTGGGATGAGACAGCAATACTGGCTCCCACAGAGAAGGCTACAACTCACACTGACTGGTGGTGTAAGTAAGGACGCTGGTCGTGCCAAGTGAAATTATTCGGGAAAATGAATGCCCACCACATGCAGCCTTTGCTTGAAATCCTGTATGACACTCAGGAACAAGGGGTCCATGCGTGCACACATTAATGTCTTTTTAAATATTCTCCTGCACAGCTAAAGAAAGTAAAAAGTCATACCCAGACACTTTAAAAAACCAAGACTGTAGAGACACATTCTGCTGTAACACAGCATAACCGTATGTAAGCTCTAATGTGAAGTGACTTCCATTTTGTAGTCACAATAAAAATACACTGTTGGGGATAGGCAAACAAACAGATGGCGGGAAAAAAAAATGTGTACAATAAAGCTCTGGAGAAGCTCTACTTGTCAAACACCTATTTTAATGAATTAAAGAATACATAATGCAAAGTTCTATTGTACCAACTTGCTCTTCCACTTATGATCGCATCAATTCAATCCATGTACTGGGAAAGACAAGATATTCGAAGAAAGCCTTTGGACTGTGTGTTCAAGATTAATGCTCACAGACTCTGTACACCTGAGGCAGAAAAAACTGGAGTCTTTTTTTTAACTGCTAAAGTAGCTCAGCTGACCTCATGGATCCCCTACCAAAGCCCCAGTTTACAGTAATTTGAGTCAAGGTTAGGCTAAACCAGCACAGTGCGCTACACTTCATCATCATTATGAAGACGTACCTTTACAGCTGAAACTGCTGTACTCTCAGGGTAAAATAAATCATCAGCAATTATCAAGGACCGTCAATGCACAGTACTGTAATACACATCAGTGGCATAGCAGATCATTGGAGCATTATAATGGTAATATATGCATGCACAAGTCAAGTTGCCGTTCATCTCATTTTGAGGGTACCTGAAAAACACTGCAGGCTGCTTTCGACTAATCACAACTGCACTTAATCAGTTTGCCAAAATAGACTATGTCCCTGCACATGGAGTGATTCACGGGTGACTACACTAAAAATGAACATTGAACGAGGGAAAAATCCTCCAAAACACAGACTAGGTGCAAAAAAGAAAAGCAACGTCAATTAGCTGAACATTTTCGGGCTGTGAGGGGGATGATACTGACTAAGACATGCTCTGTGTCGACAGTGCCTCGCACCTGTTGCCACAATGAGAGGAAACAACTCATTTGCATGGAGAGTATTTTGAGCAAAAGCCCAGAGACTCTTTGTACAAATTTAAACGGCAGAGATGGTATTTCCCAAAAGAATCACACACCTCAATAGAGAGCAGAAAAGGTAGAAAAGGCATTTTCTCAATTTTCTCATATACACTTGCAGAGCCAGAAAGTTACAAAGAAAAAGGAGAGGAAAAATCATTACCTTTCATTCCCACACCTATTATTACAGTTATTCATCTAAAGTCTAAATTCAATTGAATTGTTGCTCCATTAATCATGAAGACTGAACACTATGTCTTTCAGGACCGAAGCACTTATGAGCCAGATGCCTGAGGTTGTTTAGTCGCCCACAATAACTTCTACCAAAGCTGAGACTAAACCCAAAACCAATCCAATAACTATAAAAAGCCATGACAAACCACGGAATACTTACTTAGCCTTAATCTCTTGCCCGTGTCTCATGATACCTCTTTTTCAGCCACAGCCACTAAACAACCAAACCTCATATCTCTCAAATCGGAGCCATCATCCACAATCTGAGTTAATAATACACAATCCCTCCCTCAGAACAGTGTCATCTTACCAGCATCTGCAGACACTGCTAAGCAAAGAAAATAACTCATCAGTTCTAACCCAAAATCCTTCAAATGGACTTATACAAAATAGGACACCAGGAACTGTCAGTCTTCAATAAGCTCCCTAAGTGTTTACAATGGAACATGCTGGTTATTTGTATTTTTATTTAAAATTATATGATTCATAAAAAAACAGGAGTCCTTAAATGAGAGCATAAAGCTGAAACACTCCTCACAGCCGAATGTGCGAGAACAGTTTTCCTCATAACGTTTTTTTCTTTTTTTTCTTATTATCTTTAAATTGGCAAGATCAGTTTCTGCCCACACTGATTAGAAAGGTAATGCCTTTTCCCCCAGCACTTTCTGTCATGAGCCCAGAGTCTCTTTCTGATCACAGCAATTAACATACAAGAACACCACAAAAATGGAGCTGACATGTCCTGTCATGAACACAAAAGTGACTCCAAAGCACCGAGTTACTTCGTGTTAGATTCCTCTTGGAGTAGTGAGTATCTTCCCAATGCTAGAACACTGGGCAGGAAGAGATCAGAGAAGAAATAATTACAACAATTACCTCTTTTACTTTATCTCTGACTGGCACAGACGGAACACACTCACATAGGAACACAAAGAATATAATGGCTGTGGTTAGGAAAGAACTGTCATCGCTAATGACAGTGTTGCCTGCAAAGAAAAAAAGGGCAATAAAAGCAAGAACGAAGGCATAATAATTGCTTATGAAGACACTAACGAATGCTTTAAACTCTGCACTAACCTCCATGCCAAGAGTACCATGCGTGCACACACAGGCGGCACATGAACATGTGTGTTAAGCTCTAATCATTAAACACACACAAGCAAATGCATATGCAGACCAGAGGCTTCAGAAAAGCAGCAGAAACACATTTAAAAGTCTAATGTGTAGACTTTTTATTAAAGATCACTGTATGCGTTTATGTAAATGTAAAAAGTGTGAGGAGAAGTGTGCATCCTTACAAAACACATTTAACGAATGGCTTACCTCTTTGCAGTATTTTCAGTCTTTCCCCTTCTTTCTTCTTTAATACAAACGGTGCTCTTTGCCTTTCTCCAAGTTATCATCTAAGGTCTCAGTGAAAATCTTGAGTGTTTTTGCTTAGACTTTCTCTGCGTCCTCAGTGGTTCTGTTCCATTTACTGGAGAGAGAATTGGGTCAGGAACTGGAAAATAGGAAAAAGAAAAATCACAATAGTTATTATTACAACAAAAATGTTAAACAATGGTTTACTGCCAAAAAAATTTCATGTGGAGTGAGGGGGCCAAAATCTTCTCAAAGCCTCTTGGCAAGAGTCAAGGTACATCCTGGACAGGTCAGTGGATCATCGCACCCCATGGCCAATTTCAGACTAACCCAATTTAAACTAACCTGATGCCTTCTGGACTGAAAAACTGGAGCACTTGCAGAATGCGCACACACACACACACACAGACTCCAGTTGGCGTTCAGTCCACTACTCTACCCGACATGCACATTAACCGAAGTCTTGTTGTTAATAATTGTGACTTTTATTCTTCTTGGGTTGCACATTGTGTGGTGGTTTGGCCGTGCACTTTATTATTAATTTGCAAGAATTCAGTAAGTCTTCCAGCAACCCTTCCAGTAAGTCCAGCTTTGTGAAGTGAAGTAATACTTCAGGTTTTTTTTGGCATGGCAGATTTACCACTTTATCAACTTCCCTGGTCTTCGACTTTTAAGATTATTTTTTCATTTCATGTTCTCCACATTTTCTATGTATTTACTTCTATTGAACTTGCGTGTTTCCCTTTGCACGCATGGGGTCCCTCTGGGTACTCTGGGTGCCTCTCACTATCCAGCAAAATCCATGTTACATTAATTTGTGATTCATCCTGGAATGTGTGAGCTTGTGATCTGGGTAGTCTCTGTGCTGGCTCAGTAACGGACTGGCAATCTGTCCAAAGGTGTATTTTCTTTAGATTTGGTTGTTATTACACTTCAATATGGATCCTTCAGATGAATTTTCAAAAGGTTTCAAAGCTAATGCAGGTTGAAATAAACAAACCAAAACCTCAACATTGAGATATTTTAGTGATATTTGTGTGTGTTTTCCATTAAAAAAAATTGAGTGTGACAAGCAATGACAACAGAGATGCCATGAGGACAAATTCTCAGGTTTCATGGTCGGGCATGTGTTTTTCCATGTGCCAGATCAAATGGAATCAAAGTCTCTGACTAATAGGCACAGAACTTCAGCACCTGAGCCAGCAGATCCCCATACTGCTGACTGGATGAAGCCCACATATTTGTATTATTTATAAATCAATATGGAACAATTTTACATGTTGATCATTTATTATTAAACTCACTAAACAATAGAAAAACGGAGTACGACAACAATATAAAGACTCTTGTCTGAAGAGGATATTTTAAAGGTGAGTGGCCACCATCCACCAGCTCATCTGACCGAAAAGGTGAAATGTAGAAGGCAGCTTGTGCATCTGAACGCTTACACAGAAAACACAGCTCAAGCGTCCTTTGCTGTGAGTTAATATTTTTTGTCAGATGAAGGAGTTCAACTTTGGTGTAAATGGTATTTATATGTTCAGCATCCAAAATATTCCTTGAAGAGATGAAGCAAATATATTTAGTGTTCAAGCTAAAATGTCATCTGGTAAACTGTAGCCACCTTTAATGGGGAAGAATAGAAAAAAAAATCATCCATCCCTGAGGAGGATTTCAAAGGAAATCTGCACAACAGGGGAGTGGATAGGCAGATGATTAGAGCCGAGATGAGGCTACAGACTGACAGTAAAAAAAAACATGAGCAACATGAAGGGAGCAGAAAACTTTTAGAAATGTGCTGACTACTCTACGTCAAGGAATGCACAGTAGATCTATAACGAGCATTAAAAAAATTAACATTTTCGAGGCTACAAGAAATCAAAAAAGCAACAGAGCAACAAAACTATCCATCTCTCCATATCCATCTATGTCGGGCAAAATCGTCAGCATCTCTGTATTTTCTGCCAAATAATTCATCTAACAAGTAAGGTGGAGGTACTTTGATCCGCCAGTGATGCAGTACACATTAGGGTGCTACCAATCCTCTGTTTCAGCCACATAGCAGAACACTTGTCACAAAATCCCTCCAGCCGTCAGCACACAACACATTTACCATCTACGAACAATTTCTGCAGATAACTGTCAGAGCGAGTGACACACACAGTCCTTTTCTTTCTCTGTCTGTCCCTACCGGGCCCGGTCGTTTCTCTCTGGCCCTCTGTATCTGTCTCTTTCCGTCTTTCTCTCTCTTTCCCATCAGCACTTTTACCCTCTCCCCGCTGCACACTTGCACACACACACAAACACACACATGCAGTCTAAATCAGTTAGGAAGTGCCAGGCTGGCTGCCCCAAAGTGAGCCGAGCGTGACATCTCATTTTTAGCAATAATCCTGGGCTGATCTTGTCACTCTTCCTGGAGACAAATGTCGAAATATGGCTATGTTAAATCATTACAAAGATCAAAAATAAATAAATAAATCCCCAAAACACAAAGCAAATCACATGGTAATCAGCTGTCATTCACTCTTATAGACTGGGATATACTTTGCTTTGACGGAGGCTAAGTCAAAAAGGAAGTTTTTACATGCTACTTGCATACATCAAAAACACAGTCAAGCAGTACATATATACATTACTCTGAAAGTTGGACTTAAAAAACATTATTCATAGCATAATTCAAACACAAATATCTAACTCTGTTGCCTTCCTTAGAGTCAGATGGTGATCAACAAACAAGAAGCCTTTATTTTTATCATCTTTAACATGACAAAAACACTTATAATACTTGTAATCTGAAATGTAAGAACAGGATAAAAATATCTAGAATTGTAAAAATAAGAGAAAAATAGATGGTGGTTGCTATCATAGATGATAGCAATGCTGTGACTGGAAGAATTCAAACATTAAATACTGTGTGGAGGGTCTTATTTGACTTTTTTTTCAAAGTGACCTCATCAGTTTTAAACCCTGCACTGCCACTGAACAACTCGTCGATAATTTCACCACCCACCTCGTTAATCTTAAAACAACCTCAACAACTTTCCACCCGTATCAGGTCACACTGAGACCTTCTGGGTCTCCTCTTCCAGCTGCCAGGGGAGGAGTCAGCTGGAAAGACTGAACCAGAGCATGGCTGCAGGTCCCCCGAGTCCTCACGGCATGTGCTGAGCAATTATGTGGAGTTCCACCACACATCTCCGACCTTAACCTCAGACAGAGGAAAGTTCCTGTGCTGTTTAGGATATCTTGTCCTGTTCTGGTACCTTAAGAATTATCTTCCAACTATTCTCATCTTTCCAATTGACTGCAGACCAGCTGCTCAAATGCCCCATTTACTGAAAGTCCCAGTGAGATTGTTTTTGGTTATTCTTAGGATTCATAATATTTTTACCACTTGTCTTGGGGCTGGTTCCAAAAATGCCATTATGTACATCGTGCAACAAGCCAACAGTCTTCTGAACGAATTACACGGTACTGTGAGAACCATGTTTTTAGATTTTTCCTGTTTCTCCAAATGCAATTTAGCCAGTGCTAATATATGAAAAGTTCAAGGAAACAGAAGTGGATGCCTTTACTCTCGCCTAAATTATTGACAATCTGATTAATTTACCACAGGTTATGGGACTGAAAGGGAGGGTTATGAGGTTATTAGACTGGGATGCCGGTCAGCTGTACAAGAGGAGCTCAGGAAGCTGTAGTTTCACCCTTGCTTCAATCTGTCAGCCTTACACTATAACTCTGAGTCCTCTTCACCAATACTGTGATGACTTTACAGCTAGGTGTATAAGTGATGAGCAAGAGGCTGCATACAGGGAGCTATAAAAACCACTTTATGACAAAAAAAAAAGTATTTTTTAATACAAACCACAAACAAGAGACGATTGTGGATCCTAGAGGAAACATGATAAAGTCTAAATGCACTTCACCATGGGAGAAGAGGCAGAGATGGTAGATAACTACAGATATCTAGTTTACGAGCTGGGACAGATTTGAAGTCCTTCGACTGCTGCAATAGGTGGCTGCACATCTTGTACACATTCCTTGGTGGAAAGAGCCATTTACTTTGCAGTCAGCTGTCCGGCCTGCAGCATTGCAGTCCTCGACTGCAAGAAATAAAACAAAGTGATTAAAAATCTAGCCGGGTCTATGCACAGGCTTCTCTGGATCCCTGGAGCAGATTGTAATAAGAAAAAAGCTGGTGAACATAAAGAACAATAATGCATGTATACCAACCCTGGGATGACACACGGAGTTCTTAGTCTCTCACTTCTGCAGCTCTACAGAAGCGATAACCAAATGCTTTGCTATCTTAACAGGGCTAATAAAAAAATAGAGATAGAAAATACTGCAAAATAATCATTTCCCTTTGATATAGAAAATTGTAATGTAACTTCTTGATGCCACAGAGAACCATTCTTCTACAAGTTTCCAGTCATATCATTGACAATTGTCCTGGGTCCAAGATTCCTGTGCAATTTGGGTTTATATTCCATACACTCCAGACTTCACTTTATGCTTTAAATTGTGTTAAAAAAAAGTCACAAAGCCAGCTGACTGACAATGATCTAATTATCGCTTAGCTAGTGACATACACACATTACTGTTTACGTTTTAAACTAACCCAGAATAGGGCAAATTAACAGCTTCACATATGCATATATTTGCATGTAAAACAACTTTTTGAGATCAAAGATATAAAACAAATTCAAAATGTTTATGTCTAAATTCATCCATCAAGTTGTTACTCCAACAAGCAGAGTAACAAAGTAGTTGTGCGTTTCTTAGCCTTTCTCAGTGGAATGCTCAGTAGTGGATGGACACATAGCCAGACCTCTCCCTGAGCTTTCACTGTGTACTTTAAATAGACAAACGCTGTGTATACAAGACATAAATATTTGAAAAAGTGAAACATGTTGAGATTGCTTAAACAACTTCAGTCTGACACAGATTCTCATAGGGCCTTAAAGCTGGTTTATTACTATCATATCTGCCAACAATGTTACGTTATGAGTTTGGTTTGTATGTTAGTGTGGACACTCTAAAAGTGACTGAAGCAGCTTGAAATACTACTTGCTGACCTTGGGCACAGACCATTTACATCCACTTTGTTTTCTTCAAATAAACATTTTTTCAGAGCTTTTTGGAACTCTCTTAGCGCCTGCATTTCTTGAGTTAACGCATACAGATCAGTTCACATCTCGATGTTTAACTCTCATTCTGTAGTGTGTGTTCTCCTCTCTAGGCTTGCTCTCTTTCACCCACTCATAATCACATCAAAGACAAACAGCTGCTGACACAATAAAAAGGTCTGAAATGAATCAGTCACAAACAGCCTTACTCATAGTCAGGTGCGGTCAGCAGTTTCTGCAGCCTCCATATCCTCTCCTGAGTGGGTTTCACAAATGAGTAACGTTATCTCGCTAAATTTTTGCAGATTTAGAAGACCATAGCTCTCTCGATATGGTAGAGAATGGTAGGAGGGAGAGGAGTGCAGGAGTGATCATAACTAGATCAAATGGGGTTGAGTGATTGTAAAGCAGAAGGAAGCGGGAAGAGGAGGGAGATGGAGCAGGAGATGGAAGCACATTTCATCGCCACATGAGGCACTTCAATCGTGTACATTCTCCGGTGAATGACAGTTGTGTTTGGAAGGTGTAAACATTCAGTTTCGGATGTTTTCAAAAAATAGCACCAGGAGCCAGATTCCCTTTTCGGTGAAACTAGAGGGCATGCATGTCTTCTCAAGTAAGCCTGGTCAGTAACTCAAATCGCTCTTGACAACTTGGGGAAAGAAACCAGGAAAAGGGAGTTCAAAGTCATTCTAATGAACACTGGAAATCTTTAATGAACTACTACTTATTCATCCCATTTGCTGCAGCTTCTACTCTCTGCTTCGACCTCTCATTTCCCAAGGTTTCTGTGCATGGAGGATTTAGATAAAGATAAATATGTGACCATTTTTAGTGATCAGTTGTTAAAAGGACAGCACATCCTTTTTTATTCCACTCACAAATTCCTCAATTGCCAAATAAAACTGATTTGTGCGAACAACTTAAACTAATATGCTTGAAATGCTGCCATGTTTTAGATCTATACTAATGTATGACATACAAATCATTTTAAATGAAATGCCTAAAGTATAGTAATAAATAGTAAAGTCGGTTGCACTTTCATCTGTTCAATTCCCTGACCATACTTGTCATTATGAACTGAACACATTCAGATGTATGAAAAATTAAGTAACCGATTTAGACACATGAAATTAAACATTTAGTCGATTTGATTTGAAGCATGTTTTCTATTAAGTTTATTATTGCTCAGATCTTTCAGTTCCCTAATGGGGGGTTTTCCATTAGTACCTACAAAGAGCAAATATAATCGGAGTTCATACAAAATCTCAATGAACTTTCTGGACAATAACCTGCTAAAAAGTGTCAAAGGTTTCCCCACAGCGTCGAATCTCTCAAGTTCTCACATACAAGCAGGTTTTGTCTAAACAGGTATCACAGCAAGTTACGCTGCATTGCTTTAATGGGGGTGGGAAGTCGTCAGCGTTCCCAGTGTCTCACTTCACTATACCAGTAAAATACAAATACTTTCTGTCCGTCTTTCATCGTTTAGTGTGAACGTCTGTCAGAGCGCATATGTCCTGTGTACGGCTGGGTAAAACCTGCTGCAGAGGTTTTCATAGAGCGAGACGGAAAAGGGTTGAGAGAAACAGCAAATATTGAGAGATGAGAACTGATGTTCAAACCTTGACATCGGAAACCGCAGTTGACCCTATTTTAAAACATTTCTTCTAAACTCAGCAGGCTTGTATGTGTGCTTTCTGTAGGTGGGGGGCTAAGATGGCTGAACAGAGACACTATGAGCACAGGTTTACCACCAACGGTGACTGGTAGGAGTTCAGATACGTTATCAGCGCTGTTCAGTACACATAGGTAGGGCAGAAAACATTCATTCACTTAAGGTAATCTACAATTTTCTTCACATTTATATGAGGAATTTGACTTAATTATGTCTGTCGGGAAAATGTTTAATGTATATTTTTGCAAAAGTCTTGTGCATGTCCAGCAACCAGATTGAAAAAAAAAACTAAATTAGAAACTGAATCATGACAATAAATCGGCTTCATAACTCATGCACACATTAAGTTCACCCCATGCATCTGTTAAAGCAAAATAGAAAATGCATTAAATAAAAAGCTTACAGTTCAAAACATTACATAAAAAAAAACTTTAAAAGCCGTTTTAATAAAGATTTCACATACTTGAGCTTTTTACATTAATAGACTAAGAAATCGTCTTAGTTGAAGTGAAAAAAGAACAAAAAATTCCCTCAAAATAGCTGTTCACAAAATGGTTTGAATGCAACAGCAGGGACAAATTACAGCCTCGCTGCCAAAGATAAGCTGGTGAAAGCAGGAGCAGATATATCAGCACAGACTAAGAAATCAGAAAAAATGCGGGTGTTTTGTGTTATCAGAGCGAACTATTACTGCTATGAGTCACCGATGTGCAGTATAACCGGTGTAACAAGGGCAAGGTCAAGCATGGAGATTGCGCTGTCCTGTTGTGAGGAAGTTTCACGCAGACAGGAACTGTTAATTATAGCTCTATGACCAGCATATTTTCTGTACTGTAACTTACCAGGTTACCAGTCATCCCTCCAGCTGCACCTGTTACTCCAATGACATTACACTGGGTGTCATCAGTAAAATAATTTTTGGTCTGACAAAAGTTCAAGCAGATGTATGTTGTCGTGTTTCTCATTGTGTCCATATTCCAGGTCTCAATTTATCACAGAATTTTGCAAAAGGGTCTACTCTCATAGTGTGCGATAAGCAATAGACTATATAAGGATTTTAATAAACAGTATTTACAATCATGATACAGTTCACGTATTTCTGACTCGGTTCCTCTAAATGGTGACTACTGTTTGAAGTTTTCTTCATTTACAGTTTTTTCCAGCAAGCATTTTTTCATGTCAGCACTCTGAATTCTGAGTGGAACTAAGTGAGGTTTATAGAGTTAAGACTCAATTTTAGTGTGTGTTGTCAACTAAACTGTGAGTTTGGGTATGATCGCTATTATCTTCACCTTAATCTGCTACTTTTGCAGTTTCGTGCATCTACCATTGGCTCGGTTTTACACTCTTAGAGACATTACATGGAGCCTGAAAAGATCAAATTTCTGTTTCTACATGCAGGTCTTCAGAAGTTAGTTCTCCTCCAACAAAAGTTTAATTTAAGGCACGTGGGTGTTGTGAGTGGAGGCTGTTTGCTGATATCGCTTCTGGTGGAGTTGAGCGGTTGCAGTATTCACTACAGATTATGAAATCGTTTGTTAAGATCTAACCCATTTTTAAAGACACATGCATTGCCTTTTTGATTGATTTAAATAAGACTTACAAAATACAGACATTTAAAACAGAAGTTCAAAACAATACTACAATGAGTATATATGGACGGGGTCACGATCAACTCAGTAATTCATGTAGATCAGGCAAACTCATGGATTTGAAAAGATTCATTTACAGAGCACACTTAAATCAGAAAGGAAATGCATCTTCATGCCTCAGAAGACAATCGAAAATCCTTGTCATTAGGAAACTAGATTTTTTCCCCCCTCAAATTGCTTTTTTTTGTAAACAGCTAGCATAAAAGGAAACATTTTCACACTGTCTCAATTAAAATAGGTTCCCAGTTTTTGCCTAAAAAGCATGGTTTCACTTCCACTCACAAAAACGCACTCAATACATGTTTTTTTTTTCGCATAGCTGGAGACTGCACAATCATTTATGAAATTATTCAAGGCCTTTCAAGTGGAGCAATGTGTACAGAGTGTACCATACACTGTATGTTTGTGAGTAATGTGTAGTGTTTGGCTTAGGTTTGTGCACACATGTGAAGCCTGTGTCTTGTGTCTGAGCACTAAATTGTTAGTTTGATCACATCAGCGCTGATGTCATAATACACCTGCATTAAAGAAAGAGCTCAAAAATGAAGAAGAATAAATGTACTTCTGCTGCATTGTTTTATCAGAGGATATGCCACAGTCAATATTTCTATTGACTGAGGGGGAAAGGTAGTATTTGTTGGTCTATTGATCGCTTCAAGTCAACAGCATCTTTTTACAGTTTTGCCTTTCAGGCTACAGACTCTCAGCATCAACACCTGACAACGCATCCAGAGGCCTCTCAACATGAGAGTATTTTTTTCCCATTCAGATATGAATGAAGAGAGAATGCACGTATAGAAATATTGAAAATGTTTTGTCATATCTGAAAATCAGCAAGAGAAGTGTAGCCAAAAGTGCCCGTGTATGTTAGGTCTGGGAATCTAAAACCATGACTATTCTGCTCACGTCACACAAAACTGATTTATTCTGGCCTGGAAAATCGATTTTCCTACAACATAAATGTGTGATTGTTAAATTTTCACTTTCACTTTTGTACTATGGAAATTGCATCACATTAACAGGCTTTGGTATGTGTAGTTTTCCTCGCATATGTGCAGTTGATTTTAAGAGTCTAACCCATTTATGAGTCCTATGAAACAGTAGATTCAGTAGGTTTCTTATCAAAACCAAGTCTAATATTTTTTGGCTGGTTCCAATAAGATTTCCTTTTTTTCTCCAATGTAAAACCTATGGCTTCCCAATCTAAAAGATCTTGAGGATCCTATTTCTTGTAAAGTGAGAGGTTTGGACTGGAATAATGAATCAGGGTTGATTAGTTTGAAAAATGATAGTCAGTTTTGATGAGTTCAGTCATTAACATAACAAAATTATGCAGTCAGAATGAATTAATCAAATACAATGAAAAATTTAGATTTGGATCGTGAGCATGTTGGCAGAGAGATTTGAATTTTCAGTTTTTGTTTGCTGCTGCCTTCACTATAAGACAAACAGATGCTTTAGTGGAACAAGCTGGTGTGTATTCAGCTATCCGTAAATACACACATATCCACAAACACACAAACACGCATGCAGGGAGAGTACATGTACAGCATTGTCTCCTTGTGAAACTGCAGATGCAGAGTGGGTTACAGATGAAATATTCATACCCAGAACCTCATACTCAGCTCAGAGTGTAGAAAGGAGAAAAAAGTTATACAAAAAGAAGAGGAAAGAAAGGCTACAGGATAGAACGCTAAGGCAAGTGTCAGGCAAGTTAACGGATAAAAACAAGGTAAATACAGTGTGTGTCACAGAGGCTAAATAAATTGGGCAATTCAGAAAAAAAAGTTCATGATTCGAAAATTCACATGTGAAATTATGGGAAAATACGCGTTTGAAAGCGTTTCATGCGACGCCATGGAGCAAGTAATATTCCAGAGGTTAAACATTCAAGAAGAAATACCTTAGCCTCCTTTTCATATGCTAACCTCTTTCAGCCCCTCTGCTTATTTCATCACTCCGTCTTCTTACAGTATCCTCTGCTCCCACAAGCATGCATTCACAAAGAGAGACTTCATTTCTCCTCATCAAAGTCAAACACAGAGGGATTTAGTGTATGTGGGTGTGGGTTAACAGCGGTGGGGGGTTGGCACCAACTAAAGATCATGGCAGATGGTGTCCTTACTTAACACAAATACAGTACGAAAACACACACACTAAATACTAAACAAGTATACCCTCACACAGACAAAAACAAGCCGCAGAGTACATCGGATGCATGGATCAATACAGGTATACACACCTACAGATTAACAGCACAAAAGTTCCATCAGTACCACACAGCCACTGGTGGTTCAGTACTGTGTATATGTATTATTTTAACATTTTGGAATTGTTGGAATTTGGAGGATTGTATGGCTTGAGATGAATACACGCATATCTTATTTATTCATACATACATAAATGGTGAATATGGGGTTTCATCAGATTTGTACATATTTTGGCAACTTTTTTGGTCTTAAAAGCATCCTTCTCCCACACATTTATCTCAGCCATGTTTGTAAGCTATTCTTTTTTTCCTAGATGGTTTTCATAAAGTGTAATCAGACAGGCCATTTGTGTGCATTTTTTAGGCTTTTAGGTTTGAGCCCAGCGGTAGAAATCTCAGGTGTATCAGCTTATGCGAGTCATGTTGCGCTCCCGTTTGCTCAGGATATTGTTCAAAAGATTGTCTTACTATATTTAATTAAAAGGGAGGTAAACATCATAGAATAACTCTAAATAAATTAATTCTATGAACGTGTGAATTGATCCAAAGTTGCACACATTATGCACTTTTTTTTATCCTCACCATTCTGTATTTAAGGTACCGATGTTTACAAGCAGGTACATAACCCGGGATTGGAGAAAAGCAGGCTACAGCATTTCAGCAGTGACCTCATCACTCCTGGTAGGAAACATTTATTCAGAGACATTGGGGACTGATTATATCATCCCCTCAGTCAGAGCCTGCAGGTGGATAAAGAGGTGGTGCTAGGAGTGAGTAGTGTTGCAGAGCTTTCAGACAGGAAGTTCTGGACCTTCCGTTGGTCTCTATATTTGCAGGGTGGTGGAATTTGTTTCAGTTTAGAAAACTGACTAATTTTGGCTACACAGTTCAGTCAAATGTGTAACATAGACAGAACACAAAGAATGAAATGAGCTCATTCAGCACAAAGTGGCGCCAGTCTATATTACTATTTTCCTCTTTTTTTTTGCCAGCTTCAAATAATGATGTTTGTGAATATGCGCGTGTTGAATTTATACAGTTTCACTGAAAAGATGCCACGTACATTTCACTGTCCTCTAGGGAGACAAAGCTGCCCATTCAGACATCAAGTAAATCATTATGTGGGTTTGTGAGCGTAGAGGAATCAAAATCTTCCCCCAGACAGATGTACACCCTCTCTTCTCTAAACAGCTATTCCCTGTCAGAAGCGTTTTGTCAGCGTCGCGCCACATTGCACCATTTTGTCACTACACTTGTCAAACAGCCCTAAGTTATGAATGCCGTAACATCATTGGATGACTGGGTTTGAAATTGCTGTGGGTTTATTCAATTCATGACAAGGCCTTCAGCTCATCAACATGCCTGCTAATCCACAACTTGTTTGAGAAGACACCATGGAATTATGCATGCAACCTGATCTTTTTGCAGGACATACAATAAACAAATAAGGCACAATGAACTGAATGATAGAGCTTTGGAAGAAATGTGACAGCTAAATTCTCCTTCCTCAGCCGTTTGCGACAGCTCCCTCTGTAAAACTGATGATGTCTCCACCCCTTATAGATGATGTCAACGCTACCAGGGCAATGATGTCAACAGCTGATATTGTTGAATAGGATCAAAATTGAAAAAAAAAAAAAGACAAACAAATTATTTGGGAGCAGGAGGAGCTTTATGAATTGTGTTAAAACCCTGACCTCCGAATAACAGATTGTCAGATCAAATCCTATCCTGTGCTACATTTTAGTAGTTCTACAGTACATTCTCAACTGTTTGATTTTTTTCAAGCTTTCCAGCCCAAAAGAGTCAAGAGCTAGAGGTAAAAGAAATGCATGGTTAATAATTGGAATTGGGAAAAGTGTGCGTTCAGCGTGTAGAGAACAGATTTTCTGCTGAAAGCCGGTTTGAAAATTGTATTATTACTAGGTTTTCCACACTTTTTTTTTCTATTATGTGCCATGACTTCGAGATTAAATGTCCACCTACTATTTATCTGCCACAGGTTGCTTAAAGACAACATTCTTCACCTGAAATCAATCACACAACAACATACGCACAATGCAAATCATTGATTTGAGGGTTGGGACACAAGGTTGGGCCACAGAGGTACACCTAAAAAATTATACATTACCAGCCTGCAGATCAACAGCCCAATGCTTCCCTCTTTTAAACCACAACTGCAACATTAAATGTACTTTGACAGCTGGAATAAATGACCTTTTCCATTATCTTGTGAGACTAGGCCTCACCTGTGCAAGCAGCCAATTAAGCTCAAATAAAAGACATGTTGTTGGCTGGACTGGATCTGGACTACGGTAGTGCATATTAGCCCCCCCCCCCCCCCCACCACCACCACCACCACTCTGAGTAGATCCTATAGCTGCCATTAGTGCACACAACACACACCTACACCACTCTTTATACCCGGCACTGAGCTAACAATGCTTGGGGACAATGATTTCGGCAGATTTCCTAACACCTTCCAAGTTATTATACCGTTAGCTTGTCAGGTGTGAGACCCAGCTGCCTGTGAGAGTACCTGTCAGGAGAGACGCTAGTGCTGGAGAGCTTCTCACCAACCTCTCATTATTGACTCCTTATTCCTTCCTTTTTCCCCCCACATGCTTTAATGTAAGGGTAGTGCTGTAACATTCGGCTTTCCCTGTTCTCATAGAACCTTGGCCAGTCTAAGCTCTCTGCACTCCTTTCATATCTCTCCTTGCGTCGATGGGGAAACGGAGGTCTTCCCCCGGTAGCACCCTCATATCCGCAGAGGTGCGGCTAATGAAACTACACCCAGGTTTTCTCGAATCTGTCAACGCCGCCTCACGTCTGAAACCTTGTCAGCAAATAAGCGGTGACCTAGTCTCTCAGTTTCATGGCCAAAGGGGACCTCCCACAAGTTGCTGGCAGTGAGGGAGCGCCGGTTGTTGTGAAACACGACTGTCGTATTGATTGCACAGTGTACTGCAACAGCTGGTAGGCTGAAAGAGAGCACAGTGTGCGGCAGCCAAGAATGTGATGTGGAGGAGTGAGCAAGTGTGAATGACTCCCAAGGGTTACCCCTCTCAGGATCTTTGCATAATCCCTCCTGATGGATGCAGAAATCGATTTGGAGGGCGTGGCTGGGAAACGGAGGCCAGGAGGGGTGGAGCTCCTGCAGAGGGGGACAGATCTAAGGTTGCCTGTATTGGCAGTCCTGTATACCTGATATACATACTGAGAGCATATCTTTATACGTAAAAGCTCATTCAGAAAAGTGACTTTAGTGACAAATAATAAATATATAGAGAGATTATAGAGACGTCTCTTTTAAAAAAAACATCAAAATGGGCAGATATTTCATATGCAAGCTGTACATTTTCAAAATGATCAACATTATAGACAAGTTTTCCACCAAACATTAAACATGTACACATGACAATACTTGTTGGCCGATTTTTTTTCTAGGAATTTCCTTTCTTCTGATATCATCTCTATTCTAAATTTCAGCATCAATTGTTAAGATTACAATTCACTTAAATTATGCATAGAATAAACTACACATGCAGGAATGATGTGGAAAAAGTCTGATGTGACAAAATGTCATGAGTGCTTTTGCACATAGCTGAAAATTTAGTAGAGTTGGGCACACGCAGTCATGAACTCCTTTAACATCCAGCTCAACCAGCACCTTTTTGACTGGTTATACTCGGTCATAAGATATAGGAGTGGAAGTGCACTCACCTAAACTAGCTAAATTTAGTTTGGGTATGTGATGCATAAATTAAGCATTGTGACATTTCTTTTTTTAAATGACATACTTTTACCATAAGGTTTACCCCAACTATGAAAAAAAACATTGATTCTGGTTGTTATTGCTCCAGAAAATGCTAAAAAAAATTGTAGATGTCAAAGAGTGTGGAGTTGTTTATTGTACTTTTGTGTATGTATGTGGTGACAAACATGGTGTACTGTCCAGAGTGTGCCCGACCTCTCTCCCAGTGTCAGCTTGGATGGACAAATTAAGTCTCACAAACGTTCAGTAATTAGTCTAAATTCCAAATTTGGTTTGTCCTAAATCTCAGCCAAAAAGAACTTACTAAGGCCGTAAAATTCAGTCCAAATACTAGAACCATAATTCTTAAGCAGCCAAGTATGTGGTTGATTAATTGGGTCAGTGCACTCTAATATGATTGTAAAGGTCAAGTAAATATAATAGCTCTATGGGCTTTTTTCATTACCTTCTCTGTGGTTGCAGACACCACCAACCATCTTGCTCTACTGTGGCCCTGTGCCATTAATACCATCATCATTTCACTCTTTTAATGCGAATGAAACTCAGACACATGAGCTCACATCGTTTTCACACAACCCGAAGTAAGTAGGAAGAAAATTGCACTTCAGGTTTCTACCGATATCACATTCATCACCTCTCAGGCTCAAACCCGATAGACAGTGCTATGGATTCCTCGAATTATGGCTCGTGCTGCTCAGTGGTATTTTGATGAGGGGAAGATTACACAGCAACCAGGCACTGGCTTGGGTTGGAAGCTGGTCGTTATTTAGATCAGCCAGGCCTGCCCTTTGTGCCGATCACCCCTTTCTTTTTTCACTGGTATAGCACGGATATGTGATTGCAATTGATTGGAGACTGCTCATCATTCCTCCTGGGGCAACATCAGGAGTCATGGCAGAAATGTGCAAGTAGATGCATGAAGAATGAACCAATGCGCTGGAGGCAAAAGGGCTTCCATAAAGGAAAGGGCCAATGAAGAACATACAGTTTTGAAAGGTGACAAGTATTTATAGTTCTCTTCAATTAGAATTAAGTCAATTGGGTGAAATTGTTGAAAATGAGAACAGACCTCCTCATTGACTGGAGCCACAGATCATTTCCTGTAAGAGGAAATCCAGTTAGAATAAGGACAACCCTTTCAGTTGTTTTAAGAGAATCATATGGAGTGGTCCCGGGCTATTGAACATCCAAGACTAAATATCTGCAGTATGACCGAATTAGCTGCCAAACACAAGAACGCCAGAAACACCCAAACTAAGCTCTCTTGTTTTAAACTGTTGCATGTATGAGAAATGCTGCCATCATCTAATCCCCCAAATTCCTCAAAAGTGCTGCGTTTTTACACTCTGCATGCAGATCGTGTCCAGGTCCACTGTCAGCATGTCTTAACCATCTGGTCTGCACAACATGTGGAGCTCACGACCCACGGAAAGCCATTTGGATCGGCACAACTCATTGCCCAAGGTGCCGAGGCTCTGCCCTCTGTCCACTGTCGTCTGCATTTTAGGACGCAAACGTGTGTGGAAAGGCGCGCACAGATTCCACAGTCAATGGGCAACTGATATAACCGACGTAGTGACGGATCATTTTTAAAATGTAGTTCTCTGTCGCTGCGCGTTATGGCGCCTGGCACTCCACAATGTGTGGGAGTCGAAATCTGTGTGGTCCATCGGTCAGCACTCGGACACTGTTGCTGCTACTGGCCTCTCTCCCACAAACACACAAACACATATATTGACACACAATCACAGGGAAGCATTTCACTCAATAACTCCCGCACGAAAACTGAAGGGAAGCTTCTCTCCAAGCTCTCAATGCAGGTAAACCGCGGCGCTCGTCGTGCGGCTGAGTTGTCGGCACTGATGGAAAGCTGGGGCATTTAACCTAGAAAAACACAAGCTCCAGCACACGCGCGTGCATGCATGCATGCATCACCAGTTTTGATCCCCCGCGTGAATCCTCCCTCGATACTAAATCCCTTCTCGCACATCTGTCCATGGCGCGTACTCTGCCCTGTCATCCATATCTCGGCAGAATTCCACGTAAATACCAGCCTGCATTCAGGATGCACTTTAAATCTCGGTCCATGCATTCAATCACTTTCAGAGAAGGTTCAAACGCAAACCTGCAGGAATGCTCGCACTGTAAAATAAATCCATTTCTATACACTCTTTTACTACAACTGAGATAGAAATGTAAAAAAAAAAGAAAAAAAAAAGACGGTCTGAAACAGGCTTCCATCTCCTGGTAAAACTAGCCCTGTGAGGCTCTGTTGCACCAAGAGGGGCACAGAGTCTGAACAGGGCAGGTGCGTTCTCGCCCCGCCGTCGCTTCCAGCCACCGCATGCGATTCATCACAGGGGCCGTGCAAACAAATGGAACGAACATTTCTTTAAAAGATCAACTAAGTCTTTACTGGGCACGTTACCTTTTGTTCCCAATCGATGTTTCTCTGATGGAGATTAGTTGTCTTTTTTTTCCCCCATCCAGCGTCGCAGGCTCACCAACACGGCGCGAAGGGATGACTGAGAGAGAGAGAGAAAGAGAGAGATGAAGCCACAGAGAGAGAGAGAGAGAGAGAGAGAGAGAGGCAGGGAGGGAGGGAGGGGGAGGAGGGGGTGAGAAGGCATAGACCTCTGCGTAGAGGCATATAGTTTAACTGCAGTGAGCATCTCCACCTCTCCAGCTGTCTTTCCCCTCTCTTCTTTTCTCGCTGTAAACCTGAAGATACACCGGGGATGAATTTGTTAACAGGTGTGGCGATGTGAAGAGGAAATAGCGTTGATACATTGAATAAAACATAAAGGGGATATATGATTACTTCATGCCTGGCGCGTTAGAGGCTGGCAGAGAAAGGGGGGCCCTGCGCAGCAGGAAATCCGTCAACTTTATGAAGGCCAGGCTGCTCGCAAACAGGGAAGGCACAGCTAAATCAGTCAGACTGGCCTTTGTACGTCGTGACTGGCCCTTACCAGGAGGATCAGACAGATGCAGAGGAAGAGGCAAAGACGAGGGGTGGGACCCAACAGTTTTTGTAGAATGAACACTTTGTGACAGATGTGAATTATTAAACATTTTAACATGCATGCTAAAAGCAACAACCTGCATAAGGACTGCATTGAAATGTTCAATATCTCTCCTCACAGCGGTGGACAATAAAAGATTCATTCATGGCAGAATAGCCTCACAGACGCTTGAAATTCATCTTCTTGTGCGGTCCTTCAACAACATAACTGAGATAAAGTAGCATATGTAAGTGGTTTTCAGTTAGTAGTAATGCAGTAGAACACATTTACATTTTTCCTCCAGTACATCACATTCTGTCAGAGCATCAACAGAAATGTCACTGACGATTACACCTCTTTTTACATCATCTATATGGGTATACTGCCCTTAAGTACTTTGAAATATTGTTTTGTTACCTTTAATGCCTTTGCACTTCTATTTCAAGATTGTCATTTGCATTTGAAAAGTGTTTGGATAAAGTTATGAAAACAGAATGTTCCACATTTGTGCAACGTGATGATCAACATGCATCTTTAATCAGTTTGCTTGCATGAACATGTATTTTTGATAGCTAAACCAAACCAGCTGTGAATGACAGAGAAACGGAACAGTCAAAATGCTTTAGAAAAAGGGGGCTTCAGTAGGGGGTCCATCTCACACGGACTCTTCACAGTCCACTGACCAGTAGGCAAAAAAATAATGTAGATACGTTGCAGCTTTAGAACTCTGATATCGTAATTATTCCACAATTATTGAGTCTCTGTGGTGAAGCTGCTGTGTTTGTATGAGGACCAGTGCTGCTTTTCAATGCCCAAAAAAGGCTCAAAATTGAGGTGAAGCCATCAAAATAGAAACACATAACTCCGTTAAAGTTTAATTGCTCTGCATTTTCACTTGCTTGATGTGAGTTATATGTGCAGGACAGAGAGATTTGGCCAATCTCAACCGTTTGCTCAGTCCCTTCTGAAAGGCTAAATGGGCACTGGTCCTTAATCCCAAAAAGAAAGGCTGCACCCTGCCACTGCAAAACACAGTCTGGGAACTGAGATTGAGCTGTTTTTTCTGGACCCGTGGGCTGATGGGAAAATCAGAGTGGGTTCAAACCTCAACATGATCAGCCTGCCAAAACACTTTTTTTCCCTTTTCATCAAATAATGGTGGTTAGTTAAACATTGTGTCATTATTACGGACGAAGCACACGGAGCAGACGGGTTTCCTCATGAAACGTGACACTGGTCGTTTCCTCACGTTCATTCCTGACTCTGTGCTCCAGCCAGTGATGTAACTGAAGTTTTTTCTGATTTTACCCTGACCGTTCCCTCTACAAAGTCGGAATATGTTCATTATACACGCATGGGACGATAGAGCAAGTGATTATGGAAAATGTGATGCTCTTGGGTTCATACATGTCTGTATCTTTTTTTTAATATATTTACATGTCTGTATCAATTGATAATGGTTAGCATGATAAATACATTTATAAACACTTCCACCATCCTTGAAATGCTGCAAAACACTCCAGAATCATCAGCTTTTGATTAAATATTGTATATATATATACTGCTGTTTGGGGCGTTCATGAGAAACACATTTCTGGACAGTCCCTGACTCAATATTAATGCGTTACAGAACGCGATTAGTGTTAGCAAAGGCAGAGCAGAAACACTCTTGGTGCGATGTCAAAATGTTTTTGTGTTCACGTTGCACAGAGAGAAGCTGGCAGGAAAGCAGGAAGAAAGAACTTCTTGAATGGGACGGTGTGGGTTTGCCAGAGTGTGAGGAGACAAACGCAGACGACAGTTTAACCGCGGGCCCAGGTCGGATGAGGACCGAATGTAGACACACAGGAGAGCTGGTGACAAACTAAACTGAGCACGGCAGCTGTAATTTAAAGTGAAGCACACAGTTAAAAACACATCCTTCCATTTGCTCTACATAGAGGTGAACCCTAAACCAACCAGTACATAGTTTAAGCCTTAGAAATGACTTTCCAAAATCATTGGTGCGGTATTTGTGGATGCAGTGCCACACCGTGTTCGTTGATGAAGCTTTGCAGAAGTGTTCCTGAGCTGTGGAGGGATTTCAAAAGGAGATCGAGTGTGCATAGCTGAAGAATAGTCATCTCTTTGCCCCACTAAGTTCGCTGCAGAAGTTTTTCCAAACACTCAGAAAGATCCGTTTTTATCATTCAGGTCTGTATTCAACCATTTCTTTTTGTTCAGATTTAGACCTTTTACAACAGCATAGGCTGCAGAGTGCATTTCTCAGCAGTTTTTTTTAAATCAAGCCGTGGGAAAATCCAGCCACCATGCATGAGGAAACCCTAATGTTTTACATGAGTGGACACCTCCAGTCATTTCAAATGAAAAATGTGCTGAAGGTGTGATCATACTCAATTAACACTCTCCCGCTCCTCATTGCTCACATCCTTTGCGTGTCTCTTTGACTCTCTCGCTCACAAAAGCAAACCCACACAGACACACGCAAACAATGTATAATTCAGCTCATTAACTCCCTCTCTATCTCTCTCAATTTCTGTCTTTTTTTGTCTGTCACAAGAGAAATGTTAGCTCCACAGACTTCTGCCATTCTGAGCCTTATTAATATCATCTCATTAATGGTGCTCGTACTGGAAAGGAATAACAAAATGGCCTGTCTTGGCATGATAAAGAGAAAAAAAACACTGATCTGCTCTGGTCATGTGTGATGAGAAAGTTCCTACCTAAGCATCCACACACAGCAGGTGTTATTTCACACTACAAGCAAAAATACAGCTAAGTGGGTCTCAAAAACCAAAACCAAGAACAGAAGGCAAGAAGTGTGGAGAAAAAAAAAAAGAGGAGAAGAGTGTGTTTATTTACTCATCTGCTGTGTGTTCCATCAAAGACCATTGCCCCACATATTTACCTTTGCATTTCTTGTACAATTAATCTTTATTCAGCTAAAGCAGGACTGTACCAGCTGGCTTCTTAGGAAAATATTGCCAACCAGACAGTGCATTGCTTCTTAATGAATGACTACATAAATGCTGCTTTTGGCTGTTGCGATCCAGAAAAATTTAAATTCAAATAAAAAAAAAAAGGCCCAACAAATCATGCTTTGTTATCAGAGACCCCACTTCATGTATCTCTCTCCTGATTTATTCCAACTCACCAGATCCGCTGCTTCTTTTCAACCCCTGCTCCTTTTTTGTGAAAATATCAAACATATTTGATATGTGTGGCCTTTTGAAAGTTTTGTGCAACTTCATTTTTAAAATAAATGAATAAATTTAAACAAAGACTTAAGAAAATCTTCAAATCTAATGGAGGTTGTACTTCAAATGAAACTCAGGTCAAAGTTGTTGTTTTTATTAATCATAAGAGTAAAAGCACTTGGATAAAAAAAATTGGAATTGTACATTCTTCAAGAACTTAAACATTTTGACATCCATTTTTCCTTTTTAGAAATTCTTTCAAACTCTTGGAAAAATAATAAGTAGGCCAACATGGAATTGATCTGCAATGATAACAGTGACATCAACCAATAATCCAGACAACAGCCCAGATATGTTTTGCCATTTCATCATTGACATTACAATTTTTAAAACGGTACGATACACTGGAAAGGTACAAATTAAAACTGACATTTTAATACAAATATTGGAGAAACCAGTTTTTCTCAAACCTGTAATTCTAGAATAATTACTACCTTTTCATGTGGCCTTGAACACATTAGGCTGCAGTCAGTAACAATATGCTGAAATAATATCTGAAAGTTGTTGTTTTTTCCTTTGGTAATCAAAATACGCTTTTCATAATATGGCATCTTCTCAGTGTCTGAGTGTGAAAGAGGTGGGATGAATGTTTTGTAGCACAGATCAACACACGTTGTAAACCAAGACAATAGTGCAACATTCGTAATAGTGATGGTATTTACCGCTGTTTAGCAACGGAGGCCAAGCAAAGTAAAGATGAAAGACTAATACTGACACACCATGCGCAATCCTACACTGGAAAGAGTACAGACCACATCACAGGCATAAAAGAAGAACTGGAAGTCTTCTTTTTGACAGCAGAGAATGTTGAATTATTACCCACATTTTCTACTCACCAGACTTGTTTAAGAAAACGTAATGGTGTTTAAAGAATGGTGGACACGGAGCCAAAAGGCCTGCCACAAGTTTAAGGGCAAGCAAAAGGGAAGTTCCAAATCGAAAGGGATGGCAGCTGTGAGCGGCTGCCTAGAACAAGTTAATTACAAACGCTCTGCTATTGTGCTTTGTTAATCACTGCCCAGTAATGACAAAAAAGGAAAGAAAAAAATTTAATCATTGTAACCAGTATCTTTGAGCTCATTATATCAGTTAAATACGGTGCAAGACGTTCACAGGATTTGATGTCTTCACATCAGCTTCCTCAGCTCTGTCCAAGGTCCTGAACCCTTTCTAGCACTCCTGGTCTTGATTACATGATCTGACAAACTCTGATAAAACACCCTACCTTTCCTCTTCAGATACAGGATTGTTTACCAGGCACGCTATCTTAGCTGACTGGCATCACGACTCAAGCACCCCAAGTTTGTTTCCATGGCAACCATGTATAGTATTGAGGAGAGGAGCAAAGAGAGGGAGAAGGGTTAAGAGACACCGACGCTGAGAAGGGTAATGTCTTGTTATTTGTCTCCTCTCAACGGTCATTATTTTCTCCACAGGTAGCTGCAGTTTAAATATCACGTCAGAGATGTGGAAGCAGACTTAGAACCATTGTTAGTCATTAAGGTCAATCTCGATGATGTTCATGGTCAGAACTCTGTCTCAATCCATTAGGAACACCTCTAGCTCTGAACAGATGTCCTTTATTACCGACTTGTATTTAAGACAAAGCCAAAGACTAATCCAATGCCTTGCATTAAGAATATGTAAGCAGTGATCTGAATTTACAAAACTTACTGATGTGAAAAACAGACCTAACAGCTTTGTTTGGTCAGTATTTTTATTCCTTCATTTGTAAAGTCATATGCAGTGCAAGTAAAATTACGCTCCGTCAGGCAGTTTCCTCAAATTATATTTACAGAGACATGAGATCAATTTTTTTCAAAATCCTGTGTCGGTTGAGAGTTTTTCCAAGTGTGAATGTTGACTGCCATCAGTGTCCTCATGCTTGGACACGGCAGAGGGGAGGCTGACCACAGACTCAACTGGGATGTAATCAGTACTCAGGCAGATGGAACACAGAGTTCCAGCCGATTCTGACATATGCCGCATATCAGAGAGCGGAAATCGGAAAGAGAATAATGAACGAGCAAATTTTTACATCATGTGCCCACACATTTGAATGTTAACACACACAAAAAAACAGGACATTTCAGGGTAGTAAAAGACAAAAATGGATGTCTACCCCCCTTTTTTTTTAAATCTGTTTTTGTCTTTATAATTCTTATTTATTTCTACTTTTATTTTATTTTTACTTTATTTTTTAATCCATTTGTTTATTGATTTATTTTTTGGCCTGTGGGAGGGGTGGGTGGTCAGGGGGGATTGGGGGTTGACAGACCGTGACATTAAGTTTGTATTGACACTTTACTTGTTCCAACAATGTCTGTCCCAAGTTCAAAATGTTCAATAAACAAAGTTTGAAAAAAAAAAAAAAGACAAAAATGGAAAAAATTTACATTTCATATTTAGCTCATTTCAGTACTCCACAATATAAACATGCACGCCCATCCTCCCGAAGAAACTATGTTCAGTCTTTTCAACTCACAATTCCATTGTGCACATTGCTGATTTCTGAACTCCAATCTGTTTACTGGGTCTATACTAAAAAAAAAGTTTAATAAAAAGAAAAAAAGTATGTATAATCAAAGGGCCATTTGTTAATGAGTGGAAGCTTAAGGTAGGGGCATATGATGGTTCTACCAATCTTGTCATTTCTCTTTTTAATAGCAATGCTTTTCAAATATCATTAAAAGTTTTGCATTCAAGCAGGGAATCACACTCTCCAGTTCTTCAGATTTGCCCTGCAGGTTTTAGATATTTCCATGCTTCAACACACCTGATTCAGATTGATACACTTTCCTACTTTCTTTTTAGACTTTGCAAAGAACTAATCAATCTTTTGAATAGATCTGCTCAGTCTTAATCAGGTGTATTAAAGCAGGGAACAGTCTGAAACCTCAAGGACTGGAGGATTACAGTTTGAGATCCCTACAATTAAGGGGAAAGATTTGCCAGACCGTTCTAGTCCTAAACCAAGTCAAAATATAAATGGCCTTCTAGTAGCATCTAGTGGCAGCCGGTGAAAACACAAGTATGTCACACATTTTAAAATTAGACAACATTTCCTTCAAATAACTACTTCCTATAGCTCTTCACAGATTAAAAAAAGAAAAAAAAATGCTAGCAACAGCAATATTATATTACTGTCATTATTATGCTTTGTTCATTTGCATCACAAATACAAGACCTTCCCCATCAGTGTCAAATAAGACCATCACATCAAGATTATTCTATTTTCTTGTGTCGCATATCAGTGGCATCTTATGAACCCACATTTAAGTTATTTCTTCCAGTGATTGAGCATGTAGTATAAAATATTTACACTATTGCCAAAAATAATTTGCTCACCTGCCTTGACTTGCATCTGCACTTCACCAACTTCCCATTCTTAATCCGTAGGGTTCACTATGACGTTTGTTGAGCATTTGCAGCTATTGAGGCTTCGCCTATTCCGGGAAGGCTGTCCACCAGGTTTTGAAGTATGTTTATGGGAAAACTTGACAGTTCTATCAGAAGCGCATTTGTGAGGTCATTCATTGATGTTGAACAGGAAAGCCTGGCTCTCCGCCTCCCAAAGCTAGTCCACTGGGCTGAGTTCAGGACTTTGTGCATGCCAGGTTGGGGTGTAGAATTCTCCAAAATCTTTTGGAATGCTGAAGTATTCAGAGCTCTTTTCACTGGAACTTTGAGGCCAAGCCCAGATCCTGTGATAATGTGTAAAACTTGCCACAATGCAGTCAGAAAAGTACTGTTCTCCTGGTAACAGCCAAACCCAGACTCGTCCATCAGATTGACAGATGCCACTTCTCCAGAGTCCAGTGTCACCGTGCTTTTCATCCCTGCTTCCCATCCGTAGCACCTGACTCTGACCTGGACGCAACATGCACCTAAACATCTGCTGCCCCGCTCCGTCTATGAGGCCTTCCAGGCCTATATTTAGTAATTACCACCAACAGTTGACTGTGGAATAATGAGTGAGAAAATTTCCCAACTGGACTTTTTGCACCTAACTCAGCGCCATGCCGGAATTCCCTAAGCTCCTGAGAGGAACCCATTCTTTCACAAATGTTTGCAGAAACTGCCTTCATCCTTAAGTACTTGATTTTACACACCTGTGGACATGGAAGTGTTTGGAACAGCTGATTTTGGTCATTTGGGTGGGTGAGAAAAACCTTTGGCAATGTATGGTCTCTTTCAAAAATACTGTAGGAACAAGAAAACAAACAACAAAAACAAAACAAAACAAAGAAAGAAGAAATATTGAATACTGGCATGCTTTATGAACACATGCTATTTCCAAAGGGGTTTAAAGGCAGTTTAGAAGATGGTCCCAATTGTTTTCAGTCCCTAAAACATATGCTGCAGCAGCAATATTTATTTATTTGCTTAACTTTGCTTTATCACAACAGATTTCCTTTGCTTTGGCAATGAAAGGAAAAGAGGAAGACAGTTCAATTCTGACAGTAGCGGAAATGACCTTATTATAATAGCAAATTTGGCATCACCTTTTTCCAGCTTTACATAGTGATTAAATGTAATACAGTCAAATGCTGTGGTTGAAGAAGCATTTAACTGACACTGGTTTGAGGACTGTGTGTCCACCCAAAGCTACCGCTAGAACATTTTACAGAAAAATAAAGAACAGTTTATTATCCAGAAGAAATTTTTAATGTGAATATAGATATATTACAGACATTTTCCTGTTGATATATTATTGTATTATATTATGTTCTTTTATTATATTAAAATATTATATTATATATTTACTCCATTGTGGACTGATTACAAAGAATTATGTTACTGTGTTCGATAGAAAAGGCAATATATGACATTTATCTATACAATACCACATCACTGTTGCCTCTTGGATAATGGATAATGTTGCGTCTGACGGAAGTCATTTTCTTTTGAGAGATAGCTTCTCCTTAAATGTCTGTCCTAAAACATAGTGTATTTATAGCACTAGGAACTATTTGTTGAGTCCCCGTTTCCATCCAACATCCTTGACGGATGGAACCTTTACCCTGAGGTTGAACGCACCGGCAGAGCAGCACTATTGATGTTTACCTTCGTACATGTACTGTTAAATGTTTTTAAACAGTGATTGTCTACACTTACAGTTGTTCCAGACACAGGTAAGATAATCTGAAGCCATACGATCCTTTGTAAGGTTAGAATCAGCAGCACAACACAACTGCTATGGCTTCTGCGCTGTTGCTATCTGCTCTCTTGTTTAGCATTAGAAGCTAACGTTACAAAGAGGCTAAATTAGATCAAACGCCGTTTTTTGGGGGGGGGGTGTCTGCAGATTTGAATATTTTAACAGTAAAGTGTCATTTGATACAATGCTGACTTTTGAACAACCAAATCAGTTAATATTTGATTAGCTTTTTCTAGCATTGATATTCTATACAAAGCTACAGCGACTTTTAGCTTTAGTAAATATAGTAAATATATAGCAACGTTTTGGTGGGTACTTTCGTTTAAATTTCCCTAAACGTCTGATCCAGTGTAAGTGCCTAGATTACCTTGCATTTGTTGCCTTTCTTTAGGTTTCCCATAGCCTGCGAAATTGTAGTCACAGATGTGTTTAGTCGATTTAAATGACTACCGTACTTACTGTTATAGCATCCATAATTTGGATGATTTCCACAACCAATGACTAGCCATGCATTCGATTTAAATGGTGGATAAGCTCATATCTCTTTTATCAGCAAAACAGCATATTGTTTAAAACTTGTTTTTGACAGTGTCTAACCTACCTGAGGTAGCTGTTGATGTGAATAAATCAAGAAGAGGATCAGCAACCATGACGTCACTGGTAAGGGTTGACTTTACCCTCACCTACATCCAAAATGATGACCTTTCTCCTTTAAGGCATCAACTCTGTTGTCATTATCTGTCGTCTTCCATCATTGGTTTCATGTCTGAATGAAGGCTCTGTTAAGGTTCCACAGCAGCTTTACTAAACCTCACCCAATCTGGCAAGCAGTGTGCCCATGTGTTTGCATGACAGAATCAGTCCCTTTTAATGTGTCCGTGTCTTATAAGACCTTTAAGGGGTGAGAGTTGTGTCAGAGTATGCTGTAAAGTTAGCTGTGAGATTACATTGCACTGTGCTGAAAAGAGGGTTTGGTTTGGTTTGTTCTGTGCTTTTGGGTGGCAGAGGGGGACATTTCTCAGAAAGAAATCTGCTTGTCTTACAGGGGAGCAGTAGTTCCTCAACCACAGAATACACTGTACGGGTCCCAAAGTGAGTAACATGATTTCAAACATCTTTTACTTTTGCGTCCTTTCCATAACCTAATGATTTCATTGGCGGTACATAGACATACTGTATATGACTGGGAACTGATTGTTCTCCTGCTCAAGAGAGAAGGAATCTAGTCACTCTCTCTGACTTTATTTTCATCTTTTTGTCTTTTCCGTAGAAACACCAGTAAGAAATACAACATAATGGCCTTCAATGCAGGGGACAGAGTCAATTGTTCAGCCTGGACACAGGTGGGCCTCCTGTTAGTGTAGCTATGCCTCACAGTTAAGAGTTCAACTCGTCATGAGTGGAAAATCTGAAGATGTGCGATTGACCCTTAAAGAATGGAGAGATTAAATAAAAAGTTATAATGATGAAAAGAAATGTAAAGCCTGTAATTTCGATGTCCTGAATAAATACCGAATCCCCTAAGAACTTTGTCCTCTCTCGCAGGCTCGTATGGAAAGAGACATGAGCGCCCGGCGGATATACGGAGAGGAGGAGACGGCGGAAGGCGGGGCGGGGAGTGAGTTTGGAAAAAAGCAGCGCGAGGAAGCTCGGCGCAAGAAGTATGGGATTGTCACCCGCGAGTTCAAACTGGAGGATCAGCCGTGGATCTTAAAGGTCAATGGAAAAGCCGGCAAGAGGTGAGCCACAGAGGAACTAGAAAAGCACTGCCAGTGCTCCACTGTGAGAGGCTGGTCAGGCTGACCCTTTGAAGGCAGAGCATCAAAGCGGGTTGGATCAGTTCTGCCTGTTTTCATTTACTACTGACCAGTAATAAGAATAGTGCAGTATTTCAAAAAGTCCTTCAATCTTTTTTTTTTTTTTTTAAGTGATAAATTCTGAAACCAAACTTGAACTAAATAGACTGACTGGGCCACAGAT
Source organism: Menidia beryllina (assembly GCA_013363375.1). Lineage (NCBI taxonomy): Eukaryota > Metazoa > Chordata > Actinopteri > Atheriniformes > Atherinopsidae > Menidia > Menidia beryllina. The sequence goes on from JABUIW010000047.1 coordinate 4,713,273, forward strand.
GAGCCAAAGTGTGATATGCAAATTGTGACCCGAGTTCTCTTGTCGAGGTCTCGGAAAATAATTAAGTCGGCGGTGGAAAAATGGATGCATGTCTCCTTTAACGAATGACTCATGTCATTTAAAATCTTGTTAAACCTCCCCTCCATCCCTGTGTGTGTGTGTTTTTCTCAGGTTCAAAGGTGTAAAGAAGGGCGGCGTTACAGAAAATGCCTCCTACTACATCTTCACGCAGTGTCCTGATGGTGCGTTCGAGGCTTTCCCCGTTCACGGCTGGTATAACTTTACACCGCTGGCCAAGCACCGAACTCTGACCGCCGAAGAAGCTGAGGAGGAGTGGGGCAGGTGAGGAGAGGAAGAGTCTAGGATTGAAAACAAGCACCTGGAGACTGCGGCTTTGAAACGTCCCCTTTTTCCTGGCAGGCGGAACAAGGTGGTGAATCACTTCAGCATTATGCTTCAGAGACGTCTCCGGGAGCAGGAGCGCGGTGACGACGACGACGACGAGTCGGAGAAGTCTGGGAAAAAGAAAAAAAGGGGGGGCGGTAGAGGGGGAGACCTCCGTATTCACGATCTTGAAGATGACCTGGAGATGAGCAGCGACGACAGCGGAAGCAGCATGGGAGAAGGCAAGCAGAGCAAAAAACAGCCAACTAAACCCCGTGATTGCCCTAAACCGTCCCCTCTTTTTATGTGACAGAAGGAGAAAGCAAGTCCAAGGCCAAGAAAGATGCAGGAAAAGGAAAAGCAAAGAAAAAGAAGGGAAAGAGCAACAAGAAAGAGGCAATGGAGGACAGTGACGACGGGGACTATGAGGGGCTGGAGGTGGATTACATGTCTGATGAAAGCAGGTCAGATCTTCAGAAGTTTACTGGCCAAACCCCCTGCTGTGTGTTTCTCCCTGATAAAGAGTTAAGAGCTCTGAAGATTACTCCACTTGAAATGATGATCTCTCTTTTCATTCTTTTGTTTTTTTTAAATAGCTCAGACGAGGAGCCGACGAAGGTGAAGCCCAGCAAAGAAGAGGAGCACCCTAAAGGTTTGTCCTGGAGATGGTCCCACACAGACGTTCCACTAGGAGAACAATTTAACTCAGATATTTTTCTATTTCCAGGGATTGATGAGGCATCTGAGAGCGAGGAAGAAAGCGAGGAGGAGAAGCAGAATGAAGATGAAGCAAAAGAGGAGGAAGAGGAAGAAGAGGGGAAGAAAACCCCGGTTCAAATGGAAAAGAAGAAGAAAAAAGGTAGTCATTCGGCAAAGACGTGCAATTTGTCGGTCCTGGACTTGGGGAAAAAAACATGAACAGCTGTTGCGTAATGCATCAGCGGAGAAGTAAATAATGAGTCCCGTGGGCTTGTGTGTGGCAGACAGCAGCGGGGAATCGGACAGCTCTGACGACAGCGACATTGAGGGAGAGACGGCGTCCGCTCTGTTCATGGTTAGTAAATGCCTGTGAATCGTTATCCATTTCACACATGTAAGAGTCGCCCCCAAAAAGACCAATCCCTTAGTTTCTCTATGGTCCTGGGTGTGAACCTGTGAGTGCCTATCTCTTTACATACTTGTTGCATGGTTCCGTTGATTCTCATCACGCATCTGTTGTTGTGCTTCCGTCCGCAGAAGAAGCGCACGCCTCCCAAGCGCCCAGGGGGGCGTGGCTCCGCCGGCAGCTCCAGGACCGGCAGCCGCCCGGGGACGCCATCCATAGATTCTGCCTCTACCTCCAACACTCTGCGAGCAGCTGCCAGCAAGCTGGAGCAAGGTGTCTGCGCTAAAAACACACATTTTCAAACTGCTGGGCTCTGTGTGTGGTGGCTCGGTTTCCTCTAAACGTGGCCTTCTCTGTAGGGAAGAGACAGAATCAGGGTATTGGCACCGACTCACCGGCTGCCAAACGGCTCAAGCTGGAGCCGAGCACTCAGAGCCCCGCTCCTTCTGGGAAGAGCACACCTCAGCCCGCCTCAGGCAAATCCACCCCCAGCTCCAGGTACTCGTATAGCGCTCCTGGTTGGTGCTCTTGCGTTGATCAAACCATTTGAACCTGCAGCCGGTCTTCTAGGACTTTTCATCCCGTTCAATCCAAGACAGTGGTTCCCTTTGTTTCTTTAATACAGTGACGTGCAGCTAACTGAAGAGGCAGTGCGGCGCTACCTGATCCGGAAACCGATGACCACCAAAGACTTGCTGAAGAAGTTCCAGACCAAGCGCACGGGCCTGAGCAGCGAGCAGACGGTCAACGTGCTGGCCCAAATCCTAAAGCGCCTCAACCCGGAGCGCAAGAACATCAATGACAAAATGCACTTCTACCTCACAGAGTAACCCACAGAGGAGCAACTACCAGTGGAGCAAAGTCTCTGTTTTCCTTTTTTTGTTTTTAAAGGGCAGTATTCCAGTATTTTGTAAAGAATCCTTTGGTTTTTCGTGGTCTGACTTCTCACTGGTTTAATGGTTTCAGTAAGGCTTAGAACCTGATTGAAAAGATAAAAAGCCTTTAGCTTTGTTTTTCTTAGATAGAAACTTTTCAATAAAATTTAAATGACTTGCACTTTTAGTTGTCCTATCTGTTCAGTGTACAGCTGTATATTTGGGAAGAAAAAGTAGTAGTTGTTTTAATCTTAGGATACCTGTAATTCTAAACAATGCTGCCTCTGGCTTTCCTCTTTAGAAGTTATATAGTCAAACACATTACTCATCAAGTTCTAGCTTAAATGAAGTCTAAAAGCTCAATTATATCTTCCCTTGTTCATAAAAATGGAAAGGTTGTTTTGTTTTCTTTTAGGCCTTTTGGAGATTTATCTTACACCTTTGGTTCAGAGGAGCAGAAACGTAATTTCGGGTGCGCCCCACTTTTAAATGGCCAATTACCTGTTGCAGCCTCTGCAAATCTCAATAATTTCAGAGGGGAGCTGAGGCTTTTAAATTGGTAAGTTATTTTATTTATCATCTGCCTTTTAACTACAAAAAAAAGGTGTGGTAATCTGCTAAACATCTTCAGACTTCAGATGTTGAACAATAGTCTTTTTATTGCACCCTAGGTTGAATTTCATTCTTTTCGGGAGAATGATCAGAAAGTAACTCACAAAGAGTCTCTATATTACACAGAATATAAATATAAATCTATTTATACACTAAGGTCTGTCATTGTATTTGAATGTACATCCAACATGCATACGGAGAATTAGTTTAAAAGGGCTGTTTCTATTTAAATGAGAGTACATCATTTTGCTGAGAAAGTCCGATTAGATTGGAAGGTTCCGGCAGATGACGGAGATCCGGCGCTGTCGAGGCACTCTCTGTCCATTGAACACAGACTCCTCAACCTTCAGGATCTCATGAGTGAACTCATATCGGGCCTGGTCCCTATGCACAAGTAAGCAGGACATAATGAAACAGAACCGCCACACCCTCCACGCGGAAAAATATGTGCCTCAATGCCTTTGTCCTGTGGTGCTTCAATGCTCAAGCATTAATCCTCTAAGGTTGTTATTAACTGCATAAACAGTTAACGTGTTATTCTAGGCAAGTGAAGCATTCACTACACCTGAGTATGTAGAGGGAGCGTCGAGACAGCAGCAGGTCCAGCCATTCTGCAGGAGCCCCCTCCCTCACTAAGCGCATGATGCTGTCAGACAAAAGGCTCAACCCAGCAATGGTGTTGCCACAGAACTGAAGAAGTAGAAAAGAGGACAAACACATTCGCAATGCAGGTACGTAGCGATTCTCCAATTGTAGCGGAAATGATGCAAAACGTGTTCCTTGAAGGCCCACCTTGACACTGTCAATATGAGGTTTGATGTAGCCAGTTCGGTCCAAATCTAAGACGTGCACAGGGCCGAGGAGGGGACTGCCCACGGGAAATGCCACAGATCGGACACGGCTCAGGATGGCCTCGCATGCTGGCCCCCACGTCACACGCTCAGTCTCTCGGTAGCCGTGGATGGCCTGGATGTGAAGAGGGAGCACAGAAACAGTCAGTACCACAATCAGTTCAACTCATTGCAAACAATGCATATCCAAAGAGTACTCTTATTTTAAAAAATCTAAACCACAGAAACTGTTTACTGTTGAATGTGAATACATTCATTCAGTATGTTGCATTCTTGTTTTGTGATTTACTTATGTCACTTGATAAGTCGTTGAAAAAAGTGTGCATGTATGGGCTTTGACACTCGTTAAAAGACTTCACATCGACCATAGGCCTGCAAACCTAGTGCAGTATTAAGCTTATATTGTATTTACATAGTAATTAGTTATTGGACAAGTAGTTAAGACTTTCCCCTCTGTTAGCCACAAATAGAAAAGAAGTACTAGAAACCAATATTAGGCGTACAATGATACAATATTAGCTTTAGCCAGTTGTATGACCACTGCCCGCGTGACCCTTGACACAGCACCTATGTTAGCTTATCCTCAGCTAAACGCACTGAGGACGTTACTTACGTCGTCCCAGTGGTCGAATTCATAGCGTTTCTTCTTTAAGCCCGGTTCCAACTCTCGCAAAAGAGCAGCTTCTTCTTCTTCCGTGATGAAGCCCGTCCTCACCTCCACCTGAGAGCCCAGCGTCTCCACCAGCTGAGGGCTCGAGCCCACGATGACCTCATCTGGACGAGACAACAGCCCGCTGCTGGCGCACGAGTTCGAACGACGCCGGCGACTGAAGAAAACAGCAGGTTTGTGGGTTTGTCTCAGTACCGTCAGCAACAGTTTCATCCTCCTTTCGGAATAACTTGAACCCCTGTTTATCTACTATTGCGTTTATGACAAGCTGCCAAGAGTCAGGCAGTTATGTCAGGCGCCATATTGAATCCGCAAAGGATTGTGGGGGGAGTAGTCCTACAGCGGGGGGTAAACAACGTTTGACTCATAATCGCGTCATTTTTTGCTTTATGAAGGAAACACTTGTGTTTACAATATTTGCACAGTATAACGAATAGGTAATAGTTGTTCATGGAAATTTCATTATCGAAGATATACGTTTTAAATATGAGTATAAATAGTCTAAATAAACAAAGGCTTCACTGAAGTGCATTTACCCCAAATAGTTCTCATCAGAGATTCATGACCTTGACTCTTGAGTGCTGAAAAATCATAGATAAACCGTTCACTAAGCATTTCCTCAATCATTTCTAAACAGTTGAAAATACACCATACAATTACATTTTATCTTCATGTGAAAACGTCCAGGAGTGCATGTTATGCCCAACAAAAAAATGTGTTTAGTAAGTGCAAGCCTCCATCCTGCCCTCATGCTCCCATGGCTTTCAGACATGACAGGAAGAGAGCTGAGAAGAAACAGAGAGACAGTGTAGGCAGTTTTTCATTGTGAACAGTGGAGGGCACTGAACGCAAAAGTCTTATCAGTGAACATCCACCACCAATTTCCTAACATTAACATGATTGGAAAAAAATCATATTGTATGTATTAAACACACCCAGAATTCTGAGGGCAGATGTAATATTGACCTCATCTTCTTAGTTAGTCTCCTCTTAAAGCTCACTGTAAGCACTAAGGACAGTTAAGCACTCTCTCCTTTAAAAAATGTCCAGTTGAAACTGTTATCAGTGAAATGCAGATATAAATGGAAACTAATAAGAAATAAATCAAGCATGGAAAGTGTAATAGCAGAAGAAAGCCTGAAAATCAATCAATGATTGTTGATGTTTTACATACACTATTTTCACCTGAGTGGCTGTGTTAATCGCACATAAACACATAATTAGATTTTTAATAGGTCCAAATGAATCCACCGCAGGATTCTTAGTGCGCCTTCTGTTCTCCCACTGTTTGTCTCGGTCACTGAGCATCCACAATACAACTAACTCACACACTCCCCTCCAACACACAAGCACACATACAGTATACAACTGATGTGATGCCCATTTCAGTGTTGGATACTATCTTTCATCCGCCAGCATTACATTCATCCAGCCATGATGAATGTTATGGGTTCATATTCCCAGTTGATACACTAATTTAAAACTGATATAGTTTTCTGAATTATCACCGCTTGGCCTTTTTCTGGAGGCATCATCGTGACCTCTGTTGAATCATGCAACTAGAGTGAAAATCACCAGAACAAAGGAAAACAAGATTAAACAAAACAGTGGTCATCTAAAAGGGCTCAAGTGTCACTTATCCTGCTGTGTAAAAATCCTCACTACCATGTTAAGAAGTCCCAGATCACACAGAAGGGTGTCAACATGAGAAAAAATCTATTATATATTTTTATATATTTCACACATGCATTGATGTTGCTTGAATTAAAACACGTATCAGATCTAGTAATGTAGACACACAGATTACATTTAACTTACTATTTCCTTCTCTGACTATCTACGTATGTTAGAGCAACAAGAAAATAGCATGTTTTTCCCTGAGTCATTTCATTACTTATTATTTATTTATTTCATATTTCACTATTTGCAATAACCCGGTCATGTGCAACAATAGTAATTTAGAGACTTAAAACTATTGATTGTAACGTTTTTTTGTTTTGTTTTTTCATTTTATTTGTTTATTTTTCTTCTGCAAACGGGTGCACTGCAAAAAAAAAAGAATTTCCCGCAAGGGATTAATAAAGTAATTCTAATTCTGATTCAGATTTTTAACCACGCTGTAACCAGGCCAGGGAAGATGGCTGTTTTTTAGCCACAGTTAGTTTTTTGTGCATGTTGTGGACCAGTTTTGCACAGGTTAGCATGAAATTCTGCACTGGGTCTGTGGAGGGCCGGGTTCAGCAGGGGCGGAGTGCTCTACATGCATATAGCCATTAAATTATTCAGTCTTATGAATCATTGAGTCACGCCACTCCTTTTTTAGGCCCTCGCCTTGGAGCTCCAGCCTCACAGCCACAGTATACTTGAACATCTGACGGAGAAAGAAAAACAACTGAGAATTATACAGACAACAGTCATCTCCAGAGATGCAGTGCATGGCTTTTTAAGCATTGTGTGGGGAAACCAATAATTTTAGCATTTAATCAAAACACAACATATTTACATATTCAATGTAAATAATTAAAAGTTAATCACTTTATCAAGTTTACACTTCCCATCCCTTTTTATTTAATCAAATATTTGGTTGTTGTGTTAAAAGCTTTCCCTCCAGGTTTTAGTTTCGAAAAAGAATGTAAAGCATTATGTACTATTCTACTGAAATGCCCATGTACTGCCAGTGGATCTTACACTGGTATCATATATCGTGGGGGAGGCTGGCAGAGAAGGGAGAGGGGATTTTAAATAAAAGAAACCCTTTTATTCAGTCATATTATATTTACAGACAATCACATACAAAAGAAACTTGCTTCCATTTGAAATGGCAGTTTTGGACAGAAGGCTGCTGCCCCTCAAATGGCTCCAGCTCAGGAAGGCGGGAGATAATTTCACAGATCATCACACTCAACTGCAGGCACACAATTTTCTGACTACAAATACACAGGGTATGAAGACCTATATATCATACCTGGAAATGTCTAGGACAAAAATGATTAAAACTGCAACATCATCCAAATGCAAATAGTCTTACACCGAATCACCAGAGCAGATCATTCTGGGAATAATTCTCAAATAGACCTCCACTCGTTCCTCATTGAAGAAGTAACAAGGACATAATGATGAGGACCTCATGCAGCACAGCACATATAAGTTACATGATTTTTAAAATGGAAATTATGCCTGAGCTCAGGGAAATCTTTACAAATAACAGCATGGAATGCCACCGACTATAAACATATCTATCTATCTATCTATCTATCTATCTATCTATCTATCTATCTAT
>JABUIW010000047.1:4728779-4742407 GCA_013363375.1 Menidia beryllina
TGTATGTGTGTATGTGTGTATGTGTGTATGTGTGTATGTGTGTATGTGTGTATGTGTGTGTGTGTGTGTGTGTGTGTGTGTGTGTGTGTGTGTATGTGTGTGTGTGTTTTAGAAAAAGTCAAATATGTGAAAAGTCCCTCTCACATTAGATATTAACAAGCATCTTCTGCGATCACAAGTTGTCAGAGGTAATATAGAAGGATTAGGATTCTGTCACTGCACATTTAAAGGTGATCTGGGACCTGGGAGTGACCACAATATTATTAAAGTGTCAACATTAATAGGCTGTGGGTCACACTGAAATAAAGTATACTCACCTGACATGCCTTTGTGTCAGTGGAGAGAGTTCCACTTTATATCGCTGATCAAAAGTCAGGAAAAACAGCTCATCTGTAACATGGTTACGTTTTTTTATTTATTTATTGGGAGTCTTACAAATGTACTGGGTTTTTTACCGGCTGCATATAGTTTAAAAGCTTAGTTTGCTTGTTTTTAGTTGCCTGTCTAATTTAGACAAACAAAATTGACACGCTCAAAATGCTAAGCTTGATGGAACGTGTCCTTGGCTGCTCTGAAAGACAGCAAGATATTCGGCAGAGTCCTGCAATGTATAGGGTATAAGTCACTATTCTTAGCCCCTGTTTCAAATAAGGCTCTGGGCCAAAAGTAGTAAAAGACATTAAAGTGCTACATAAAGTTAACCACAAAAAGAAAATGCTGTGATGTCTGCCTGTTGAATCAGGGGTCATTATTCAAATGGTTTGGTCAGATGTGACTTGGGGAAATTCACGACTAGTTGGTTCTGTTATTGAGCTATCCACATGCTGGCAGATTTGCAACACTGATGTTTTTTACTTGGAAGAGATGCATGCAGTTTTCATGCATGTTTCGACTTGAGGCCCGAATTTAACAACACTTTTGTGAGAGCTGTCTGCTCGTGACTGAATCAGTTCAGATGCATGTAAATGCTGTTTTTAACAAGGTTGGAGATGGATATTTGGTAAAACACTGTCAGTGCTGTAGAGAAAGCAGAATGTGGAGATGGAGGTGACAGGCAGACACAGAGAAAGGAATAGGCACTGTCAGTAAGACAGACATTATAGAGAGTGACATGCTAATGAGAAACAATGGAGAGAATCCAACTGCCTGTCTGCATATAAATCATTTAACACAAAGCGAACATGCCGTGATGGCCAACTCGCTGCTGCTCTCACTTTAAAAATGAAACTTTTTTAAACATTTTGATGGATTTATTAACAAAAATTTACTTAGCTTTCCAGTAGTAGCAACATTCCTAATAATGGCCAACATCTTAGCCTGTGATGAGTTTTTATACAGGGAACTATTTTCCCTTTTGCCTTCCATGTCTTATAATGACACACTTACACAGTCAGGGCAAATGTAAAAAAGTTCTCCCTCTCCATTCCCTGTCCCGTTATCTCTTTCGCTGTCACTCTTTGTGATTGATGAGAAAGGATGTTTTGTCATCTTTTCTTTCATGTTCCACGATTTGTACCTTTTTGATCCAGCTTTCTTGCTCTGTCTATCTCTCTTTGTTAAAGCTGCTCGTCTGGCTCGCAAGTGTTTGCAAAAAGAGACTCATATGCTCATTCTCTCTTGGCACACGTGTTGTATTTCGTGTTCTCTTTGTGTGTTTGAATGTGTCCTTTGGGCTCAATCTACCTATCTAATAACTTTGTATGTTTGGTAATAACTGCGTGAGTTGATCCGTATCCTGAGCCCTGCGGGCAGACTCTGCATCAGGGTTTTGTGAAAGCACACACACTCTGATAAGAAAGCCTAATCATTTTAAATCATTTTTCTTCGTTTGGACTTATTCTTTTTTCTTTACATTGTGCTTCATGACAAGTTTAATGACAATGTGAAATTAGTCTATCAAAATTATTTGATAGAATCTTTTTTATTACAAAATGTGGAATACTGTGTGCTCCAATTGCATAAAATGCAGACGAATGTCTCTCTGTTGATAGAGTCTGATCTTTCTGTTAATTAGAGAAGAAAACCTCATATTTTTTTATTGATTTTGTTATGAATGGAACCTAATTTCTTGTTCGTAGCATTTTTTAAGTGACAGATCAAGTAGGCTGGAGATGAATACCTTATAGCGGTACCATAAGGTACATCTATTGACATGCATCTTTCGCTATTTAGGCTGTTTATGCGATTTGTACTAAGACAATGACTAACACAAAAAATATTCTAACTATCCATTCAACTATTCCTTTTTTGGTTTTTAGAAATATATAAAAATTTGTAAAAACATGTCTAAAAATGTATGCGGTCCTAAATTATGAGCCACAGCTTAAGTGTGCCTTCATTTTAAAGTCCAAGTGGAAACAAGGGCCGTTGTTCTTGTTTCCGTCTCTATCTCCATCCTCTTCTCTCATTCTCCTGTCTCTTAGCCGTGTTTCTGCCTCTGCTGAATAATTCAGTTGCAGGCGAGTTTGGATGAGTGTGTGTGTCTGAAAATGCGTTTCTGTCTGTGAGTGTGTGTGTGAGAGGGGCGCAGTGTCGTGGGGAAGAGTTATTTTTGGGCTTTGGATACGTGGGTAGAGAAAAAATAGAGAGAGAGAGTCTGATGGATTGATTTTTCTTCTTTTTTTTTCGGGCTGATGTTTTTTTTTGCTCACGTGTTGCGGCTGTTACTAGACAAACCCTGCTGGAAGCCTGAGCTCTACCTGCAGGGCGTACTGGCACACGCTCAAGCTCAACTCGACTCACTAAGCACACAAATACACATAGGCAGTGAAAATCCAGTGAGGATTACTGTTAAATAAGCAAGTACTCTCAAGTATGCAAACACACTTTATGTTAACGCTCTGACTAGCTTCCTAAATATTCTGCTGATGTGAAAAAAAGTGTCACGTGCTGCAGTGATGCACACACCCAACAGCGCACCAGCGTCAGCATCTTGTACAAAGTGTCATCTTGGCTGAGTGTGGGTGATGAGGGAGTGGCAGAGGCTGGAATGAGAAGAAGACCGTTGCATAGATATAGGAAGTGAATGATAGTGTGTTTTGATACATTTGGCTCCCTGGATCAAAGCCAGTTACGGGCATGTCTTAAAAATACATTGTTTTGGGAGTACTAATAGGAAGGTTGATTGGATATCTTGATTTTTCCTTGGTTTTAGGAGCATTACCATCCCACTGACCAGGACTGGTGAATTCAACTAATGATACAAAATTCCACTGGTGAAAAAACACCATATATTGAATTTTTATGAGAGACGGTGAGCGGTTGCGACTCCTTTGGAGCTGGAATATTTTGAAACAAGCCCCCTGGAGCCTCAGTGAGGTTGCACTTCGGCGGTCACTAGAGATGCACAATATGATGAAAATGTTCCCATCATAGCTGCCACAGAACGCTGAGTAGGCACAGGGATGGCAGGACATTATACTTGAATGAGTGAGCAGTAAAACAGGAGGCCATTGATTTTTCAGGCTGTAAATAGTCAAAACATTCTTCTGAAAACCATCAGATTTGGTGAAGCAAAGCTGAGCTCTCTTCAGATCTTCATTACCAGACACCTTCTTTCTAATGATATCGGCCCACTCATGCATCACAAATTGTGACAGACTGTTAAAACAGAATCAGAATTATTACAAATACAAACCAATTTTTTTCAATACCCCTGTGCATAGATTAACAATCGTTTAGAGTTAGTGTTATCTCAGTTGCCATTGGGTGAGAGGTGGAGAGATGCATGCTCATCCTCACCCCTACAGACATTTTAAATTGGCCAATTAACCTACATGCATGTTTTTAGCCTGTAGAATAAAGCTGGAGGAGAAACACATATTTGAACAAAGAAAGCATGAACCACAAAATCACCACAACGTCACAAGCAAATTTCCTTTAAAAATCTTTTAATTTAAGGCTCTCGCCTTCCGAACACCAGCAACTGAATTTGGATTAAAATGGAACAGCTGAAAGAAAAACCAAACAACGTAATTTCCAATTCTTTATATAAATGTTAGCAAGAATACAAAGTGGTGCTTCCTTTTACAGCTGCAATATGTTATCCTGCTGTATCAATATGGCAAATAACTGCACCGTTTGAGGTAGTCATCCTGATACAGCATGACTGTGACTGAACTGATTATGGCTGCACTTCAATCAAGGAAATTCAGCTTTTGTGCATGTTTGACAATTAACCATCATGCAGAGGGGTGGAAATGGGATGCAGCCCTCACTATTGCGTCTGAGCATAATCCCACAATCTGAAATATTAGTTTACATATCATAGGTCATACCAACATAATATTCAGCAATGATATTGCATATTGTGTTGCCCCGGCAGCAGCAATATCTGAAAAGTGAAAATAAGCCTTCGCCCTGTGTTCAAAAGATTCTATTAAAAAATGTCCCACAATATTAAAATGAAACACTTCAGCCATGTCTCTTATCTGTATAGTTTCTGATTATCAAAATAATTAGTTCAGTTTCAACTTCACTGCTTAATCCCATTCATCCGGTCAAATCAGAACTGCTGAGGGAAAAGTGACAAGAAAGTGAAGTAATTATTTGAGCTGTTCTGCTGCTGCTGCATAATGTAACAGGACACAGTGTAAGAGGGAGAAAGACGAGGCAGGGGAAAGGAATGAGAGATATAAATAAACTGACAATGAGAAGGGGAGACTAAGTTTGAATCCAACTTTCCACTTTTTTTAATAATACAAAACCTTTCGAACTCCTGCAAACATTTCTTTAAACCCTTAAACTTATCAGTGTTAATTTTAATAAACATTCCCCTTTAGATGTTTCGTTTTTATTGTATTCCAGTATTTGAAAATGCTCAGGCGTGTAAAGCTTTACCTGATGGATCCGTGGATGTTGAGATTTGCTCCTCCTTTTGACTTTTTAGATACAAATCTTTAGCTAACATCTAAAAAATACACTTCACATAAAAAATAGTCCCTGATCACTCATCTGTAATGCCCAATCCCAAAAAATGATATGAATGATTGTTTTAGAATAGTTTAATGTGAAAGCAAACTGTCTGTGTTTTGAGATATTTGTCTGCAGAAGAGCAGAAACACATGTGCCATAAGACTGACATTGATTAATGACTATTTGCATATAAAGCATCTATATATGTTATCAGAAATGTACTGCAACTGTTGTTTTTTTGGTTGTGTTTCATTTGTTTTCAGACTTCTTCCATTGAGTCCATTATTGCGTCACCAGAATTAGCAAAACGGCAAATAAAAAACTGGCTTTTGTGCAATCATTTTCCACTCATTGTGTGGCTGGTTGGCTGCATTCTGATGCTAACCACAACACCGTGCACATTGCACTTTTGTAACATTTAAAATGAGTAGCACACAAGTAAAGCTCACATACTAGCTAGATTTCTAGACGAGACAACGCACGCTTGCTCAAACAGATAGATGTGCACAAAGAAATCTTTGTTGTAGACAAGATTGTTCTTTGGCCCCTCTTTTTATTTATTTGACTTTTTAAATTATACACCAAAGCCAGGGAAATGGCATCCTAAGAGATCATGCGTGAGATATTTAAAAGTATTTGCACATATGCTGAACTGGAGGTATTCTTGTACAGGGAGCGGTGGCTGCCGTGATCTTGCTTTGGCTTTTGTGTTAGTGGCACACTTACACACACTTACACACACACACACACACACACGCTGACTGCATGCGACAGTATGATGTATGGTCTCTTTCCCATTTGCTTTCAAAACCCCTCCCATTTTATGAAAAAATGACGTAAATGTGTGTGTTCAGCCACTAACCTACTTTCAACGGAGCACGCACGCACGTATCGCTCAGCTGAAGAAAATACCGCAATCCTATCACACCCCTTTGTAATTCTCTTGCTTTATACTTCATTCAGCTCTGCTGTGCTCGTCGTCTCTGCCCTTTTCTCCTCCCTATTGTTGTTTTCCTCTCCACATCCTCCATCCTTCGCTCTTTATTCCTCGCCACTCACTCTTTTCAACCACGTCTGTGCCCACAGGACAAACTCTTTTTCTCTCTTTCCTACTCTCATCCCTCCTTCATTTTTACCATCCATATATTTTTCTTCGGTCTAACTTTTTTTCCCTCTGCTCCCATCTTGTTGTTTGTGTCCTTGCGCATTTGCTGACATGGCATCTCTTTTTCCCTCTGTGTGTTTTATCCACTATTGAAATGAGATTGCATGATAGTGATGATGGATGGATAATTAGTCGGAGAATCGGAGGACAGACGCAGGAATATGGGAGAGGGAAATTTTACTTGAAGGAAAAAGGCATTGGGAAAAATAACCCTAGATTTATGGCTCTAAGACAATAAGGCATAGCAGCATAGGTAGGAGGAGAAATGCATCAGTAAGACACTGGCAAAAGCTTTATGGAATTAGAAGTTTGCATGGAGCCATGATGGACAAGGTTAATAAAAGGCCAGCATACGTGTGCGAATATGTGCGTCATTTGGCTCCACAAGTGTACTCTGAGGTCCTTGTATCCATTTCTTTTGCAATCCGCCTCCGTCTGACGGTGTCAAACGTTTGCCGTTACACAGCACAAGCTATTTATAAAAAAGATATCGTAATCATCAGCAATAATGGTGGAACAGAGATGCAAGGAAAACAAAAAGTGCATAACATTGTCATCCCTCTAACCCCTGCTTCTTCCTGGGCTTTTAAGTTAGAGCTGGTTTATATATAGCAATTTAAAAAATAGGAAGAGGAGATTCATTATTGAAGGTTCATGGCAAAGTATGAGTCATCTGCTCTTCTGAGTTTGTCTGTCTGCAGCTGTGACAACACTTGTGTCTCTTTGACTATTCAGCCCACCTAAAGTTTAGGCTCCTGGTCTAATGCTGTCTTTCTCTGAGTGGAAGACGATCCAACTCAAAAGTGTTTATATTCAGTGATTATATTTCGGATTGAACTTTTCTGCAAGCATAGTGCCTAAATGTTGTACATTATCTTTTTTTGCACAACTTTAAAGTGGAGGAGGGGTCAGGTGATGCCGATTTTTTAACCTTTATTAGAAAAAATTAAACAGCGAAAAAAAATCTCTCAGTTTGAGCTTTTCTGAATAAGAAATAAAAAAAGCTTGATGTCCAAAAGTCCTCTGAAGTTGTGACGTTATCACTACTACTGAATGTATTGGTTTTAAAGCACACTGGTGGATTAAACTCAAGACCTCAAATCAAAATAACCAAACAGGTCAATTGTTTGCACTTTTGACATTAGTCGTTGTCCATAGCTTTGCCTAAGCAAGTGGCATAAAAGGAAACCACCATTTATTACCATTTAAACACTGGGGAAAATGTGATTCTCAAATGTTTCCTTACAAAACTAATTTTAAGGCATTTCACCACATTTCAGTAACTGTATTCCCTCAACTGTGCCTCCCTCAACAATGACAGTTTGTTATTTTCGTTTTGGGTTTAACATTATTTTCTTCAGAAAAAACATTACATTCATTTTTACTTTTATGCCACCCTTATGTGACTAAAAATTATTCTATTCTCTGTTGTTTTCACAAACACCAACCAGGAGTCACATATTCTTTGAGTGAAGTTATAGGTCATTAATGAATAACCTTGGAGTTTTTGTTGGGGTAAGAACATTCTCATTTATCTCCAGGCACAAGTATGTGTGACAGTTTGTGTAAAAAATAGAAAAGGAATGATTTCTAGTTGATTGTGACCTGTCCAGAGTCCACCCTGCCTCTCAACTAATGGCTGCTCAGATAGGCTACAGCATCTCCCATGGCCCTGAATCGGATTAAGTTTACAAAAAAATGGATGAGGGAATGGAATATGATCTTGAACACACCTCAGTTCCACAATTGACTAAATCAAGAAATGCAAGCTGAACGCTTTGCCTTGGCACTCATCATCCCTAAACCGAAGCATCCTAAGAAAAATCTGTGGTAAGACCTCAAAGTGGCAGCACACAAAAACAGCTGTAGAATTTCACAGCACTTTCCTGATGGAGGACCGAACGGCGATTAAGTGAAATATATCAAACGGGTTCCAACAGGCAGCAAACGGATTGCTCCGACCCTTGGCTGGGAACCCTCTGGATGTTTTTCTGGCTAGAATCTGACATCTGCAACTTGAGGAATCATGGAAATTGACTCCTCTTTTGCCCCATTTGATGCACTCAAAACAGAAATTCTGAACTTCGGTGCTTCAAATCTCTTTTATTCACATGGACATGTTTGTCCTCTGATCCCTGTGTCTGTGTCTGTATCAGTCCCTCTTCATCTCTCACCTTCTGCTCAGCGCTCTCTGTCTTGTTCGGCTAGCTGCATCCTGCCCTTTTACAGCCCAGCATATACGCACTCACATGTAAGTACGCACACTTACGTGTACGCGCACACTCCATGACACTTTTAGCACTATAGGTTGCTTAAGAGTGTTTGAACGCCTGATTATGAACATTCAGACGTTGACATACATATAGAACACTGTGTTAGACTAAACTATAGCTTCAGTTCTCCCTCAACATGCACATGGAGGGTGTGTGTAAGCACACACACGGAACACACATGCGTGTAACAGTTTCACACATGCAGATGTAGGATGTATGTTTCTATAAATAACTTCCTTTCACCGCTCTGTTTCCCCCTCCTCCCAGTACTATGGGAGTAGTTGTTCCCAAAGGAAGCAAGCCAATGTGGGGAAGTTGAAGATGAAAAACAGAAGAATGGAGAGAAAGAGATTATTTACAGTGGGTTGAATATTCTAGATTGGCCTTTGTGCAAATCTCCCATTTGCTGTACTTGAAATAGCCTCCCACCTTTTTCTACTACATTCTCATCTGTTTGTCCTGATTGTGTTTTTTTCCTTGTCCCCCTCTTCATAATGCATTAATCTCCATAACACATTTGATCGCTCACAGTTAAACTGCTCGTGCTCTCTTTCTTTATGTACCTGTTTATCTAGTGACCTTGATGAGATGAGAGCACGATTTAAGAAGCCAATCCCAGTGTGTTTGTGTGTGCACGTTGGAGGATAGGACTGTTGGAAACACACTGAACTGTGAACTAGCTGTTGGATGTTTGGTACATGGAACTAAATGTTGACATCGTGGTAAGCCTCTGCCAGCGTCCGGGCTCCAGTGCCACACACCATCACTTCAGTGAAGCCCGTGTCTGCGTGCGCTTGCTTTATTTCTCTGTGTGGGTGGTGAGTTACCAGAAAATACACTTAGCAGAAAATATTTAACTGACTCACGGTAGCTTGTGGGTGTGTGTGTGTGTGTCTAAACAGGCAGCAAAAGCACATGAGATGCGAGACAGTGGTCCATTTCACCTACAGGCCGGCTGCCTGTTCAACACACATTGCGTTTCCTTTTTACCGTATGGTCTTTTTAGTGTCGTTGAAAATTAATCAAATAGTTTATTTCCAAATGCTTCAAAAACTCAGTTGTATGATTTAATAATTCGATAAAGAAATGTTGTTTTTCCTGTTTTTTTTTTGTTTTTTTTTTAAAGATTTTTTTGGCTCTAGTGGCCTTTAATGACAGTAGCTTGACAGGAAAGGGGGCAGAGATAGAGAGGGGGAGACCTGCGGGAAAGGGCCATGGGCTTGATTCGAACCCAGGCCGCCCGCTTGCGAGCAAAGGCTCTGTATATGGGCCGCCCGCTCTAACCATTAGGCTACGGCTGCGGCCCTGTTTTTCCTGTTTGTATGTGAATGATATCTGTGTCCTGCAATTATATATGGGGCATTTAGATTTAAGGTCTTATTGTTTTGTGTGTTTATTATTCATTCAATAGCTTCCTTTAAAGTTTTTTGTCAATTCAGTGCTTGTAAAATATATGAAAATTGTTTTTAGATTGAAGGTCTTATTGTTTTGTTTGTTTGTTGTTCATTTTATAGCTTCCTTTAAAGTTTGTAGTCAGTTCAGTTTTGTAAAGTATATGAGAATTTTTTTAACATCAACTCGAGCAATAGTATTTTCTGTTAATTTTTCTTTGATCATTTGTTACTTTTTCCTTCATTCTCAATCCATTCTTATAACTAAGCCATTTTCAGAAGGTCTTTTTGTTCTTTTGTGTTTTAAACCACTTAACATTGACCTATGAATCATTGAGGCATTAAAAACTGCTACCTAACACCAGTATTTTGAAACCTCCCTCCTCGCTGCCAACTTTGACTGATAAAGATATTGTGCAATCACAGAGGAAGGTCACTAACTGTAGTGTCCAACAAACATTCTATGTTTATTGTCACTTCTTGAACCAGAATGCAAAATATTTGGGATATGTGGATACAAAGTGTACAAATTTATTCCTTAACCAATCCTCCTCACTCCCTTTGAGTGGATGATTCTTGCCACCATCATTGCCAACTGCATCGTCCTGGCACTGGAACAACATTTGCCTGATGGGGATAAGACACCACTGTCAGAACGCCTGGTAAGTTAAACTGAATGATGCTTTACATACATATGTATATATATCCATATTTACACACATGTTTATACATACAAATATATATATGTCACCTTCTTAGTTTTTGTCTTTTCTAGTAACGCAAAAATGAAAAAAAAAAACTAAACAAAAATACCCAACGATTACTCTGCATACATGCTTCAGAAATAGACTCAGCTTTCCTCACCTTCCCTTTTTTATTTTCTCTCTCCTTTTCCTCTATCTCCCCCAGGATGATACAGAGCCGTACTTCATTGGGATTTTCTGCTTTGAATCTGGAATAAAAATACTTGCCCTTGGCTTCGCCTTCCACAAGAACTCCTACCTGAGAAATGGATGGAACGTCATGGACTTTGTGGTAGTCCTCACAGGGTAAGTGTCAAGCAACCCCACTCACTACAGACACACACAGACGCAAGCCACGTGCACACTTTACATGCATCAATACATATCAAGGTCATACCAGAATGCAGACTTTTTCCTTCAGCCTCGCATTTGTTGTGCGCCTGAACACATGTGTGTGCGGGTGTCCTCTCCCTGCTCCTCTGCCCTAATGAATAGGCCCCATTCTGAGTGAGGCAGCAGCCAGATCACAGAACAGAGCTGCAGGCAGCCAGCAGCCTGGGTGGTGTACAAATGTCACCTCGGTATATACAGAGTCAGGAGGCTCGTGGGTGGCAGGGCAGATGGAGCCGACATGGGAAGGAGGGAATTATTTTGTTAACCAACAGAGAAAGAGCAGCTCACGGAATAAAAAATGTGTGTAAGAATGGAGCAACATGAGGCAAACTACATGTGGCCAGGAAAAATGTACCAAACAGCATAACAAAGAGGGCTTCTCAAAGTGTGTCATTGAGTACTAGAATATGTAACCCTTGTCTTTGCAGAATATATTGTAAAGAGACAGAATGAGGAGAAGTAAATAATAGCTCAGGAGCTGTTTAATTGTGACTGTTCACTTACAGACAGTTTGGTTTCTCCACGTATCCAAGCACTGATCCAACCATCAAAATGCATGTCAGGTGTAGTTCTTTTTACTATATTGCACATATTTCTAAAAAGATTATCGCGATGAAAAATCCAGATTTAAGGTTTTGTTAACATTTTAAACTGTGGAAACAAGTATGTTTGTTAAAATCAGTCCCCAGTCAGGTTTAGTGGATTTTTTGTTTGTTTTTTGTTTTGTTTTGCTTGCATCTAGATTTGGAAAGCTTACTACCTTGTCTGCCTTTGCTGACAAAGCATCAATGGGGAACTGGAGACACACACATGACACACACCCTTCTGTCAGTAAGTCCTTATGCTTGGATAAGAGCAGTCGTGACGCCAAGGTCCTCTCAGTGTGGCACAACAGAGTGACTGTAAGAGAGAAGAGAGGTGAGAAGAGACGTGTCAGAGAGACAGCAGGAAGGAGAGGTAGAACAGGAAGGAGAGGTAGAGCGGAGGGGCGAAAGAATGTCCCTAAAACATTCAGTAAATTCCTGGTCCAGCAGAAGACACCATTATGATTTATTAGATGTAAGTCAATTAAGAAATGTATCATTAACTGGGCTCACCCCCTTTAACGCCTCCCCTCCTTCCCCACCACACCAGCAGATCTGTGGGCAGATTATTCTATAGTGATGATGGCCTCAGGGTAAATGCTGCTCCTAACTGATTACTTAAACCAAACCAAAGAAATGTAGTTTTGTTTGTCATATGATTAAGTGATGGACCGATCTATTTGAAGAAAAGAGAATGGATTTAAATCATGTCCAAGAGGTGTTTTCTGGGAATGCTGGAATTTGATGGAACTGACCAATCATGAGCGATTATTTTGCTGGCTCACATGTGAAGAGAGAACAGTAAGTGAGACAGTAGTTTGTATATAAAATAAAGAACAGACTCAACAACAATATGAACAACAAATATTGTACCAAAATGAGTTTTGGTGCAACATTGAAAACAACTACGAAATAAATAAACCAGCAGTTCAATTTTTTTTTTCAAAGGTGTTTTACTGTTTGATTGATGTTAAAAAGATTGAAAGTTATGTTTCTTTCCTTTGAGACTAGTTGATATAAATTAAATATAGAATGTGTATTATAGGCAAATATTCACTGCTGGGCCCTTATCTGTGTTGTCCAACTAAACCTATTAGTTTAAACATTGCTTTGACATGAGATATTAGTAACAGAAACGTGTGGAAATAATGACTTTACTTTCATGGCCATTCCAATATTGACTTGTCTTCGTGCAAGGTCCAGTTTATTTTTCAAAGTGATGTGGTAACTATCAATCCAACAGAGCCTATGTTTTACATGGCAGCAGCTCAGCTGTGTCTCTTGTGTGAAGTGACTCAGACATAGTAGGTATTCATGTAGATGGAAGTAGGAGGAGGTCTTCAGTCACTGTGTATGTTTCCATGAATTAGGATAGGGGTCCATTTCCATGGCAGGTCCAACTCCATCTGTGGCTGCACGTGCAACCATAATGAGTGAAAACACTTCAACACTCACAGTGTCCATATAGTACTCGTCATTCCTAGTATGCAGTATGTGAAGGGAGAACATTTATCGCTAAAAAATACTACACACACATTCTTTGTTCTGCTCTTTTGTGAATGGCAGTGGTATTTTTAGCCGTGCAGCTCTTTGAAGATGAAAGGCTGTTTGGCCTTTCTTCTAACGTTTGGTGGATATCTTTGATAGCACGCTGACCAGTGCACATACACACACATGCATTTCCACTTCAAACATTCTTTTCCATTTCCTACTTATCCTTAGTGCACTTTCAGATGCTCTCTTCAAACATAGAAAGACAAACACACAAATGGCACTTAACATGTCTGAATAGAACATGAAGATGAGCTATTCCATCTACAGCTTTTCCGGATGTCATTTGATTTGGGTGCACCCATATGTCTGTTGACCTACCTGTAGTAGTAAATTACCAGAGTGGTTTGGCACTGCCACTGAGCTACTTTTTTTTTTTTATTCCCATATTGATTACTCGTCCAATTACCCTTGGTTTATAGCCACTCTTTCCTTGCATCCCCACCACTGTTGTGTCTTCTTGCACACAGGTTGTTTTTAACAGATACAACAGACACAAAAAAGAATAAAATAAAAAGCACTAAAGGCCCCAAAAACCAAGTTACTCTCTTTATAGATAGCTGAATATATATGTGTATATCTATCTATCTATCTATCTATCTATCTATCTATCT
>JABUIW010000047.1:4742807-4777456 GCA_013363375.1 Menidia beryllina
TATCTATCTATCTATCTATCTATCTATCTATCTATCTATCTATCTATACAATTTACTTCTGTAAACAAAGATAATTAGCTGTATTCAGCTGAAGTCAGCAGGAAAGCAGATAAGGAGAGAAGGGAGAAGTTTTATTTATGCCATGTGCGATGTGTTGACATTCTGCAAGAGGTGGAGAGTGGAGAATGTGTATGATATTCATTTCGGTGATTGTCCTTTAACACTCTTAAAGTCCAGGTCTAAAGTGTACGTTTACTTGGATGTAAGGTGGAATCTATCTCTGAATGGGGAAGGATTGTCAAAATGACCTAATTTTCTGTGTACACAATAGAATTATTTTCCCTTTATACATTTCATATCTGAACCGTGCCCATTTCCTGGGCCAGTGACTGTGTCTGCGTGAGTTGCAAAGCATTTGTCTTAAAGAAAGGCAAAAAAAAAAAAAAAAAAAAGCAATCAATCTGACTCCTCCTCTGGTCTTGTTACCAAGGTGATACAGAGATTCTATCAATGAGCCAAGGTCCCTGTTGCCATGGTAACACTTATGAATGAGAAAGGGGCTCTGTAACCATGGATACGGTGTGAATGAGGAACTGCCTCATCGCTCTGACACTGTGATGGCGGAAGCTGTTTGAAAAACAAATTCTTGATTGTCTCTGATCATCAACAGGGCCTTCGTCATCAGCGGTGTTCCTATCACGGCTTATTTTCATCAGTTAACTGCAATGCTGGCTATCGACATGATGTAGCTGTGGAATTCAATAGTATTTTTTTTTATTGTAGCCCCAATAGTTCAATCACAGATATCCTTATTTATCTTTTTAACACGTGTGCAGATTTATAGCAATTTCACCCAATTCAATCTAGAAGATTAGTTGTCCATCTAATCATTCTCCTGTTTATCTCTCGGTCTTGATTAGATTATTGAGAAAAAAATTTTATTCATAGATTTCAGTTTTCCTCTCCTCAGATTTCAAGTATATTAGATTTCTTTCCCCTGTGAATTGATTACTTTAAAGCCACTATCCGTCATCCATTCATCATGTTCATCCCGCCCCTCATCGCCTTTCTCCACAGCATCAATGTGGCCCTCTTTATAACCAAACAGCTTTCAGGCTAATGCATCCTTAGTGGGAAAAAAGTATACTCAGTACCTGCTCTTCAGGTGATGTTGTGTTGTAGGGTGTGCTCTATGACTGCCACTAGAGCACATGTGTCTGTTCAGGGCAGCAACCTCGATTTATACACCACCAAAGCAGCAGTCTATGTGATTATTGAAAAATATAGGCAAGGCCAGACAACCTTTAGCAATCCAACACTATCCAGAGCCACAGTTAATGTAGTTTTTTGTTATTGTAGACAATTCTGTATTTTCATGATGATTTCGGATAATTCTGACATTTATTAGTGTATTACCTCATTCCTTCCCGGAAGTGACTCTTACTGGTTTTTGTTTGCAAATGTCCGTTATAGTTTTCTGTAGATTTGTATCCTGAATGCTTTGTTCAATGTTTAAGATACACGTTCAGCTTAAGTACAGAACATTTATGCCTTGTGAGGAAACTAGGCACCTCTCAGTTACAAGTCAGCCCCTGATGAGACATTTGATATCACACAATGTCATTACAAGGACCCTTGCCTACATCTGTGATGGAGCACCTACCACTGGGGGCCTTCCTGGTTATGTCCGAAACCACAACCACTCTATGTATACATTTACTCATAGACACTGAGTCGGCGTTGCTTTACCCATCTAATGAAAAACTTTGTAGTATTCTAAGCAAAGCAGGCGGAGCTCAGACCTGTGATTAAGGCTCGGCGGTGTCACTGGGTTTTTTTTTTTTTGGGTGAAACAGAGGAAAGTAAAAATGTGTCAGCAAGACAGAATGAAAGAGAGAGAAGTGGGAAGGAGGATGATTCACTGTGTGCGTCAGACGAAGGGACTGAGTAGAAGTCTGGCAGCACAAGGGAACATCTTAACCTTCACAAGCTGTTTACAACTTTTTTTTGCCAAATGATGAGTGCTGATAATGGAGTCTTAGTACACACTGTGGCGTGTTTACTGTAGCCTGATAATAGGAGAAATATTCTAGATGTACTAAGAATAGAAATAGGAAAAGCAAGCAAGTCAGCACCTCTGACTCACCCTCTGTTTCCATTTGTCTGTCTTTGCAGTTTTTCCCCTCTTCATCATCCTTTTTGTCTTTCTTATCCTTCCCATCTCTCCATCTTTCTTTTTGTCATTTAGTAATCCCCCTCTCATCCTGATACAGAACACCATCGCCTCAGCACACCTCTCCCTCTTCCTGATACACTTCGCTGTCTTACTTCACTTGCCAGCTCTATTGATCAGCTCAGCTCTAACAGGATTTACATACAGTGCCCACCCAGCCGCTTGTAATAGCCTGCTATGGGGTGTGTGTGTGTGTGTATATATGGGAAAGAATGCAAAAAAGTGAGAGGTTGACTGACAGTGACAAGCTTGACTGGCTTTGCTATTGATTTGCTGTGCACGCTTCTGTGCATTTGTCTTTTTCCCTCCAGGATCCTGTCCACTGTGGGTTCAGATTTCGACTTGCGGACTCTTCGGGCTGTGAGAGTACTGAGGCCTCTCAAACTGGTTTCTGGTATACCCAGTAAGTCAATATTCATCATTTGGATGTAAAAACATAAAGTCCTTCTCAAAGTTTTTATTTGCTTCTCTCCTTTTCCTTTTGCATTTGAGAATTTTCTTTTCCCTAAAATGGAAAAATTTCTTGCTTTGGTAAGAATTCTAATAAGGAGGAGCGTTTCATTTAAAAGGTTTATGCCGGTTATTGTTTGTTTTGTGTGGATCACAAAAAATGAACACTCAGCTCATTCTCTTATCTTCTAGTGGTCCTGCTGCCACTGCACTGCTATTAATAGCCTATCATCCACCACCAGCATTGACTTGCAAACCGGAGCTTACACATCCGAAAAACTTACTTACATTTCTCCGAAAACCAACACACTGCATCTTATATGTATGGGCTCTACATTTGAAAAGATTGCCCAGGTTTCACAAAAAGTTTGGCATTGACTGTATCCGTGTGGCACATTAAGACCTATGGGATCTCTGTGAGTAGACTAATTCGACCCAATGATTCACCAGACTTGCATTGGGTGTTAATAACCTCAATGTGTTATGGGGTTGGAGCAGAAAAATGCATCCTGGCATACAGAAAGATAAGATTTCATAAATGATTGAGATCAATAAAACCACATATTTTCTTTGTGCAAAACTAATAAGCAAACTTTTCACATTGTGTTATCCTCACGACACCCTTTTTGTTTCCTGCGCTGACTTTGCAGTGACGTTATTTATCAATGGGGACATGCAATGGATTTTTCGTCTTGAAAATTTGCCAGTTTCTTTATTAAGATGCTTTTGTTGACTTCCTGTTCAGCCTTTGATGCAGCCTCTGTCAAAATGCACTAGACACATTGTTTTGTATGGCAGAGAGTTACTCTAAGGGCCAAGCGTAAATTCATAGTTGCCTATGTTGTGTTGCTTGATTGGCAGCACTAGGCAACAGTCAGCCATTTCGGAGCCAGAAAGTATCCCAGTGGAATCCAGGGGATGCTGTCAATAGTTAAAAGCAAAGATGTGCAAAAAATGTAATACAAAAATGTGATATCTGTGTGTATTGTGTTCCTCAGGTTTACAGGTGGTGCTTAAATCCATCATGAAGGCCATGATTCCTCTGCTGCAAATTGGCCTGCTGCTTTTCTTTGCCATCCTCATGTTTGCCATCATTGGCTTAGAGTTCTACATGGGAAAATTCCACTCAACCTGCTTTGACAATCAAACAGGTAAAAAAAGAGAAAAATGCATGATCACTCTCTTTTTGCTAAGGACTCAGAATTCATTAATCCAAAGCAGTTTTGAAAAAATTTGTTTTGAAATGTATAATTTGTCATTATGTGTTGGGTTTTCGGTGTGATTCCCAGCTTACCTCATCCAGTGTTGCCAACCAAATTAGATTTAAAATATATGACAACGGATGAATGCGAATTCTAATGTGAAAAGATCAGACTTTTAAGCAAAACCATAAGATAATTATTCAAATGTTTTCCTCACAGTGGTTGTATGATAGTAAAGGTAATTTCTGTAGAAGTGGCCATAGTTCAGTACTGATATCTGTTTTGTTACTCTTCTGAATCACCTCCACTTTGACCTTTGCTCAGATGAGATCCGAGAAGAGTTTCCATGCGGGCTTGAAGCTCCATCACGGCTGTGTCCGAGTGGAACCACTTGTAAACAGTACTGGTTGGGACCAAACTACGGGATCACTCAATTTGACAACATCCTGTTTGCTATTCTGACCGTTTTCCAATGTATCACCATGGAGGGTTGGACGGAGCTGCTCTACTATGTATGTATGCTGAGCAGCATATCTGGAATGCATCTACCCTGACGCTGACTTGCTTAACAAAGAATACCTTTAGAAAGCAACTGTATCTCGCAAAGTGATTTAAAAGGACTTTTTGTTCCACAAGAATAGCAAGGAACATAGGACACCATATAGAATCCAAAACCTCAGTTTGTTTACTCCTTAAATCCTGGTTTGAGGGCTAGTGCCGATAACACTGTATGGACAATTTTGTTTTCAGAAATGAATATTTTCACATGTCTTCACCGTGCATGTGCATTCACACAAAAAGTGCAGACGAGAACATTTTCGAACACAGTCATAACTCATAAGAAAGGCTGAATGGTTCCCTGCCATCAGTGGCAACGGTTGCTATGGAAACCAGAGGTAGATGACGGTGACCGAGTGTTACCATAGTAATCTCTTCAGCTGTTTTCTTTCTCTGTAAGTGACTATTACTCTCTTTGTTGCCCTTTTGTTGTTTTTTCTTCAATATCTTTATGTACATAATCTCTTTATTTTACCGTTCTGCCCCTATCACTCTCATTCTCCTCATGTCCCTTCTTCCCGGTGCTGCTCTATATTTAAAAGAGCCTGTTCAGCCCAAGTTATTCTTGCAGCTGCTGGGGAGGAGAGCAATAAAAGTTTAATGGTAGAAAAAAGGGTCTGCGGAACACTGAACACTGGTTACACAGCAGCAATACCAACCTGAATGCATGAGCAAGGAAAAGGAAGATGGGGGTAGATAGACAGCGAGACTCTGAGAGAGACCTCTGAGCAGGAAAAAGAAGCAGGTGGGAATGGTGAGATAAATAGTCAATGAAGCGGCAGATCGGTGACAGTAAAGAAATGGGAATTGAAAAAGGAACTGAGGATAGAAGGAACAAAGGTTGGGATGAACTATTAATCAAAAAAAGAAACAATGACTGGTCGGGGAAAGCGATGGAAATTATTTAAAAAGATGATGCAAAAGATGATAAAACAAGGAGTGATTTAACTAAATGGAAAGACAATATTGACAGGAGACTGGTAGAGACAGAGAGGGATTAAGCAAAACATTTGTTATACATTATTCACACTGATGGGGCAGCTAAATGGAGTGGCAGAGATGCATGTGCATACTGAGAGGACTTAAAGCAAATTCTTGCCATCCTAGCTGCAGTTTATCATAATATTGCAATTAAATAAGATTCACCTCGCAGACTTTAACACAACTTCTCCATCGCATAAAAACACAAAAAGAAACACGCCATTAAAAGCATTAACGGTATTTCATTGATTGTAATTGTGATGATGACCATCCCTATTTTCCAATCGCTCCTGTGATGAACTGTCAAACTCAATGTCACCACACCAGTTCCATGGGTAGAAAACATTGTTTCTCATGATGTATTTTTCCAGAGCAACGACGCCTCAGGGAGTGCATGGAACTGGATGTACTTCATTCCCCTTATCATCATCGGCTCCTTCTTCATGCTCAACCTGGTGCTTGGTGTGCTGTCAGGGTGAGTCTCTGAAAGGAAGCTTGCAGCATGGTCTTTTGATACGTTTGTTTGATGCTGACAGTGCTCCCATCATCTTGGGCCCTGTCACGAATCACTGATTGCTGGAAACGGGACCGATTTCTGGACCAATTTATTTGAAGCCTCAAAATTCCCCTTGAAAAGGGTGCAATGTTCCAAAAAGTTCAGAAATCCTTTAGCAATGTACCGATGCAAATGGGCTATTATCATCTTATTGATGCTTTTGTTGCCGACATGAGCAGGTCAGATCAAGTGATTTTCTTTAGTGCATTTACCCTAACCCGGAAATGGTGCTCAATAACTCAAAATAAAGGGAATTTATTCAGTACCTTTATCCCAAAGTGTCTCCACTGGTTGTGTCTGCTGAATTTGTGCTGTGTCCATGTAGGGAGTTTGCCAAAGAGAGAGAGCGTGTGGAGAACAGGAGCGAGTTCCTGAAACTCAGAAGACAACAGCAGATTGAGAGAGAACTCAATGGATACCTGGAGTGGATCTGCAAAGCTGGTTTGTATCGTCTGACTATTATTACTAAATGATATTGGGAACAATAAGTCCTTTTAAACATCCGCTAAGAAATTATCAGACATGGATATGATATGGCTATGTGTTCTAACAGTAATATTTCCGCTACGTGTTTTGTAGAAGAGGTCATCTTGGCAGACGATGAAAATGAAAATGACTATGATGGTATGGTATTCCACAATGGTGGTTCATGTGTCTTTCTGATAATGCCATTAACTGGAGTAGCCTCAGTTTAATGTGTTACTGAGGGCTCTTTTTTTGTTGCAGGTTCTCGTAGAAGAGCCACAAAGAACCATAAGAGCAAGGCAGAGCTGCTAAACCCTGAGGAAGGGGAGGGAGATCTGGCAGTGGGTAAGATACATCTGGCCTCTCTCTCATACACACACACACACAAAGACAAACCGCAGGTACATGGAGATGATATCTTATCACACATTTCAGCATTACCTGACCCTCCTCTCCTTCAGCCTCCTCCCTGTCCCTCTGTGTTCCGCTCATCATCTCTGTTGCTGTGCTGTTGTAATATTGCCTTTTCTTTCCCTGAAGTCCCTCATTTGTCTGAAACCTGCACTTGTTGTTCCATTTCTGTTTCCCTCCTCTATCCCATCTTTCACCAATTCCTTAAGAGAAAGGGAATTCCATCCAACCAAAAGCTTGTTTTTTAATTATTGACATTTTATCAATGTACCTGTTAAATCACTTCCTGCATGTGTCAGCATCCAGCAGGTGTATCTATGTCACCATGCATGTCTTCAATGGACAGTACAAACTGTTTTTTTTTTTTTTTGTGAAGTACGCTTGTATTCTGTGAACACCACTTAAAAGATAAGAAATTCCAATAATTTGTTTCACAAGTACTCAATCTAGAACATAGTCTGCGATAAATCTCCAACCTTGTAATAACAATCCTTATATTTAGATTTTCATGCGTGTGCAATCATGCCAATTTTATGCAATTTTTCTCAAAAACTTTCAGGTTCACCTTTTGCCCGTGCCAGCCTAAAGAGCTCTAAGCTCGAAGGATCAACTTTTAAGAGGCGGGAGCGACGATTCCGCTTCTTTGTCCGACACGTTGTCAAGTCTCAGGCCTTCTACTGGACCGTACTGTGTCTGGTGGGCCTCAACACGCTGTGTGTGGCTGTGGTGCACTACGACCAGCCCGAGCCACTCTCCGATTTTCTATGTGAGTAGGAAGTGAACCCAAGGAAGCTTTGTGCGCAGATTATCTCCACACATACACAAATGCTGTTATCACAGATTACTGGAAAGGAATGGGTTTGCAAATTCTTCAGTAATGCGACTAAATCCATGAAAAAGCTGACCCAAAGATTTAAATGCTTTGGCAAACGAGCAGATGTTTTTTTTTATCGGATGTTATTTTTTTAAACTATTTGCTGACCACTGTCTCACTATAACTCTTCAAAATGAATAAATTTAACTTTTTATTTATTAATGTTTTAGGTTTACCTGATAGCAAAACATTTAGAACTGCAAAATAATCTATTGAGAGGCTGAGCTTGGAGCATTGGTGGTATAATGACTTTGCCAATTCAAAATGACAAAACAACCCTCATGAACAACCCGTTCTTCTACCTTTCTCCTGCCTCTTTTCTCCTCCCTTTGGGTACAGATTTTGCCGAATTCATCTTTCTGGGAATATTCCTGACTGAGATGTGTGTAAAGATGTACGGCCTGGGCAAGCAGGCCTACCTCAACTCCTCCTTCAACTGCTTCGACTGCATTGTGAGTCCCATTGCGCTTACCTGAATACATTCCACACACAGAAAGAAATGTAAAAAACATTAAACAGAGTCCCTTCAACTTTGAAATGCAGTTAAAAAAAACTATGCTCACATATACATTAAAATGTCCGGCTGCATGCTGATGTGTCTGCATTGTTTTCCTGTTTGCTAAATTAATTTGTTTGGGTTGGAATTAGGTGATCAGCGGCAGCATTTTTGAAGTCTTTTGGTCCATCATCCAGCCGGGTACGTCTTTTGGCATCAGTGTGCTACGAGCTCTCAGGTTATTGAGGATATTCAAAGTCACCAAGTGAGTTACCGCTGCATTTTTGACTCCAAAATTTAGATCATCTTTCACTCCTGTTAACCACAACTTAACCCTCGCTTCCTCTCTCTGCTCGTCAGGTACTGGGCATCTTTGCGTAACCTTGTCGTCTCTCTGCTCAACTCCATGAAGTCCATCATCAGCTTGCTCTTCCTGCTCTTCCTCTTCATAGTTGTCTTTGCCCTGCTGGGCATGCAGCTCTTCGGTGGACAGTCAGTGTTGTTTTTTTTACCTTGCTCCTCCTCCCTCTTTTACTGTACTATTCCCCATTTAACTTTCTACTAAGATACGGGTTTCTGCCAGTACCTCCATTCTGAGAGATTTATTGAGTTGTCATTCTTTAGGACAAACCAACCTTGGCATGTTATTCCTCATATTTCTCTTTGCTGTCTCTCTTTTCTGCCCTCATTAGGTTTAATTTTGAAAATGGCACCCCTCCGACCAATTTCGATACCTTCCCTGCAGCAATAATGACTGTGTTTCAGGTGAGCAGAGAGACAAAGATCTGGAGAGGGAATAAGAACGGAAGATGTTGTTAAAATGTAGAAAGCTATTTTTGGGTTTCAATATATATCTGAGTGAAAGAAATCTTGAGCTGGGAGAATCCAGATAGGCCCTTGTGAAATCATGTAACACTGGCGTAGCTTTGTCTGCTCAGTTATTTGTGTATGCTTGTTCGTGTGACAGATCCTTACCGGGGAAGACTGGAACATGGTGATGTATGATGGCATCAAGTCTCAGGGTGGAGTCAACAAGGGCATGGCCTTCTCTGTCTTCTTCATTGTTCTCACACTTTTTGGCAACTGTATCCTTTGATGCTTGCATGCCATGGAAGACAAGCTCATAAACATAAATTTAGCTCAATGCTTAAAGTGAAATGAATGCAGCTATTTTTCAGATTTTCATTGATATAAGATATTTTTTTTTCTTGCTCTACTTAATGATTCATTCCATTCAATATGCAATGTGACGTTATAATCTCTCATCAACCAGACCAGTCACTTGGAATATTATTAAATTTGTTTAAAGATGTGGTATTATGAGGTAGCTGTGTGACCTTGTTGGTTCTTTTGCAATCTCTTATGTGGACCTGCCAAGAGCAATATATTGCAAGTGGTTTAGACAGTTTTTTAAAGGGGCTGCTATATATCTTGTTTAATCTCCAAGATGCTTGATTGCTTTTAACTCTGTGTCCAGATACTCTGCTAAATGTGTTCTTGGCTATCGCTGTGGACAATTTGGCAAATGCACAGGAATTGACCAAGGTACAATACAGCACAGCAGTTAGTGTTCTCTCTTTTAAAAACAGCAAAAGAGACACTCTACTTCTGAAAAAAGCTAACTCTATTTTCCCCATTTGCATTCACACAGTATTCATCTCTTGCCTTTGATATCCATCCTAATCTTTCTTTGCAGGATGAACAAGAGGAAGAGCAGGCTGCAAATCAGAAGATTGCCCTACAGAAAGCCAAGGAGGTGGCTGAAGTCAGTCCATTGTCTGCAGCAAACCTCTCCATTGCAGCGTGAGTTTCTGCTTCTGCTCCTGTGGTGGTCTTAGATTTTTCTGACATCAATATTTAGGCGATAAGCTTTTCAGAGAATGCATTGCATGAAAATATTTGGAAAGGGGACCTATATATTCTTTTTAATTTTGCCAGCAGGTTATTGCAGAATGATACTGTCTAACTTCAGACAGTATCATTCTGATATTTGGTAAATGCCCCTGGGTCACCCGTTATCCACTTTCAAAGATCGTCTTTAAGATTCAATTAAATGCACTGATAAAAAAAGTAAGGGAAAAAATACTGAAAATAATAATGATAATAATAATCACATTATTTTGTGGTTGGTCACATATTATCATACTTTTTATAAACACATTAGAAGACGCAAATACTTGCACCTTTATACTCTTTTGCCACCTCGTCCTTTGCTTTTCCTGTATTTATTTCTCTCTTTACCAATCTCCTCTGTATCATAAAATACAAACACACATGTACATGCCTCTCTGGGCCAGCTCTCATCTGGTCAGAGGAGTCTTTGATCTCTTCTCTCTGAATACAAAGGGGTCTTTACTTCCTCTGCTGGTAAAGTTCACACACTCTAACTCGTACATGCATGCACACATGCTGAAGCTCATGCCACAATATAATCTGCACCGCAGGGAGGCCCCACACATCACACGGGTGCCTGACTTTACTTTTTTTTTTTTTATAAAT
Organism: Menidia beryllina; assembly: GCA_013363375.1. Taxonomy (NCBI): domain Eukaryota; kingdom Metazoa; phylum Chordata; class Actinopteri; order Atheriniformes; family Atherinopsidae; genus Menidia; species Menidia beryllina. Next base: position 4,753,533 of record JABUIW010000047.1, read on the forward strand.
CAGATCCTGCTCACAGTTCTAAGACAGTCATGTTCATCACTTCATGGATTTCTCTGTTTCATCACCGTTTGTACTGTGTACTGTTGTTCACTGTTCTTTGTGTTTGTGTATCCTGTCACTTGGAATTCTAGTTAGGCTTAAATATCTTGTTTTTTATTTGTTGTGCATGCCACTGTGTAAGAAATTGAAATGTTTGTTTTAGTTTGTTTTAGTTTTAGTTTGTTTTGTTTTAGTTTTGTCAGGAAAAGTGCCTTTTAAATTGAAATGATAGCCTCCTACTAACTTCCTGATTGCTTTCCTTGAGCCAACAAACCAGCAATGTACACCATAAACGGTATAAAGTGTATTTTCCTGTTACACTAACCTTTCAAAACTAGAGTTCTATCTATCTGGTTCTAAATCTAGACTTTAGAGTTGAGTTTTGGTTCAAATTTAAGATAAGACTTAAGCAATATAAAGCAGCAGCATGCATTTGATTTCACTGTATCAATGTAAATCCCTAATTTGTGCAGCATAAAAAAGAAAGCTATTGGAGATTCAGTGGAAATGGTTCTTGTTTTTCAAAAGAGGGATTTGAAAGTTGGGGCCATCGGTGGTGCATGAATAATCTCTTAAGAAGATATTGTAGGGTACACTCGAGGAGAAGGATGCTTCAAAAAGCTATGTAAAAGGCTCCATGAGTTAAACTCGTTGTCCAAAAAAACAGTAATTTTCTTGTGAAATCTCCAAACAGATCTAATATAATAAACAAAGACAAATTAATAAAAAGAAGTATGCAGTAAAAGCTATGCTAAAATGACCACCATTAGCATACAATGTAACTGTCGAGTGGAATAAGAGGAAATGAGGACGTGGCTTAAAAGGGCCTGTTTTCGGTTCAGAGAACCTAATGAACTGCAGAGGCTTTGTGTGAACTGGTGTCTCGATGGACATGTTGTATTGTGTTTGTGCGTGTGAAGGACTGCATTCCAAAATGCTGAATCTTTTTCACTAGAACTTCTTCTGACATATGTTCAGTTATACATTTCATAAGCGTATTACCTAATTTTGGTAATTTTAGTTTTTACAGCTCATTTTGTCCAGTAGTTTGTTTTTTTTTAATGGTTGATGGATTGCCCATTTTGGAATGAAATCCTCCTCCTGTACTCTCGTGCCATCTCACTCACCAGCTGTTTCCCTCCTCAGCAACAAAGTACACAGTGAGTGTCACAACGCAACCGACCCCTTTCTGGACTGGTATTTATTTATTTGTTTATTCATTTTTGAATCCCTTCTGTTTGACTTTACAACCATTCCTTGATTTCCTTTTGTGTTTCAGAACAGCCACTTTTCCTTGTACCTTTGTTCCTAACTTTCCTTTATGAATTCCATCCCTGGCATTTTTAAGCTCTTTGTGTTGGCTTACTTTTAAGAGTACTCATTCTGTTGCCTGCTCCTCGCAGTACGGCTGTTGCTTTACTGTGGTTGCCTGCTGGCCCTGAGAGAAAATGGAGTTAAAGTTGGTAGAAATTTTGGAGGGTGATAAAAGGAGGTGGTCACTAACAGTTCCTTGGTCTTTCTGTATCAAAGACTACACTCTCCAAACTCTTCAGTCTATTTATTCAGTTCAGTGGGGGTCCCCGGGTGATGTTTCCAATTACGTTCTGCTGGATGAAGCCTGTTCTATCATTTTTAGAAGTTTGGGTTATTAAAAAAAATCTGACCTCGCCTCAGTTTTATCCTCCATGTTGTGTCCCCGTATGGTTTTCCAAAGTAAGGCTGCCCTGCCTTATGCTTTGGAAAGCTTTGTAGACACCCAAAGTTATGGTCTGTTGAGATCTGCCCAGTTCTATAGGCCCAGCCAAATAAACCTTAAATGTCTGTGGGCTCCAGTGTGTCTTTATGTCCTGGCTATTTTATGTACTTATATTTTTAGTGTTGGTTTTCACGTCATCATTCTCATGTCTTTGGGTGTATATTTGACAAACAGCATATCACGTAACAGCTTTTAATGTTGCCAATCCTCTTCTTTCTCTCCTCCTTGCGTCATCTGCAGTAAAGAGCAGCAGAAGAACAACAATAAAGGGGTCAATAAGTCAGTGTGGGAACAGCGCACCAAGGAGCTGAGGAAGCAGACTCTGGCCTCCAGCCGCGAGGCCCTCTACAACGAGCTGGACCCTGATGACCACTGGAAGGCAAGGACAGGGAGGGAGGAGCAAAACAATGTAAAGGACAAGGCAAACAAGCCCTTAGACTTGTGCTATCAGTGTACACAAGCTGGCTGGCATTTATCAAATGTGACCATATGCTTCATATGCATATGCTTTAAACTTCAAATTTACTGTAGAAATCTAACTTCTAACCATCTTCATCCGTTTCCTCTTTACCATTTTCTTGCTCTCCTTGCAGGTCAACTATTCACGCCAAATCCGTCCAGATATGAAGACCCATCTGGATCGACCCCTCGTTGTTGACCCCCTTGAGAACAGAAACAACAACACCAACAAGAACACTGCCAACAACTCAGACCTCTACGTCAGCAAACACCATCCTGCTGATGAGCTCCACAAGCAAACACGGCTCCATGAGCACCCTGGCCAAGTAGAAGGGGTTGTTGGAGGGGGTTCAGGCCCACCCAGACCTCCCCTGGATCGAGGGGAGTCAACAGAGAGCAGACGGAGCCGTAAAGGTGAGCACCACCACAAATCTCATGTCCGATTGGATGCCACAGTAATTCCTGGCCCAGGATTGGAAGAAAGGCCATCAAGACGTCATCGTCACACCCGGAGCGGGAGTCGAGGGGGAGGGCAGTCAGAGCACAGGAAGCCCAGGTCCCATCGAAAAAACCCAGAAGATGGAAATGACGGTGGGGAAGGAGCCGGAAAATCAGGAAGACATAAGAGCAAAGGGGTCGAAGGGGGTGGAGAAGGAGAGCACGAGGGAGCAGTCGACGGCAGCGAGAGGAGGCCAAGAAGAAATCGCCATGGAAATCAAGCAGAGGGTGAGGGGAAAAGGATGTGCCAACACAGAAGGAAGTAAGTCCATTTTCACTGTTTTTGCTCTGAATTAAAATTCACATAATTTATCCTCTTGATGCTTATCTCCCACTTGTTTTCTATGTCACCTAATCTCTTCTGTCTTCTCTCTCCTCAATCCACCTTCTTTTTGCAGGGACTGCAGTGTCCCCAACCTGTCTACCACACGGCCCATCCAGAAGAGCCTTTCCAGGCAGAATAGCCAGTATAGTGAGGACATGGACAACCTCATGAACACCAAACTGGTGTCTGGCTCTCCACCTACTGAAGGCTACCCTAACGCGGTTACCAAGCGTACTGTAGCTCCTGGCTTTGGATCTGCCCTCCATCTTGTCAACAGTGGCACTCGTGGAAGTCTGGTCACATTGGATAGTTATGGAAATATTGGACATCGCCGTGCCAACAGTGTGATCAGGTTACCCCACCCTGACTACACAGCTGTGGATATGCCAATCTTTCCTTCTACCAATGCCATCCTGCAAGGTTGGGCCAGAGTGACTATCCATTAACTTTTGACTAAATAAAAATAAAATGAAGTGGCTTAAACCCCATAATTCTTCCCTTATTTTCTTTCAACCTCTGCTCCAGTTAATAAAAACGCCAACACGGAGCCCCTTCCAGCAAAGGAGGACAAGGATGATGATGACGATAAGGGAGGCGAAGGAGGACCCAGGCCTATGCCTCCATACAGCTCCATGTTCATTTTGTCCACCACCAACCCGTACGTAATGCACAAACTCATGCTGAATGAGCCTATATGTGTAGAAAAAAGCCCACGGCACATTCAACGAGTACACTGTAGGTCCTTTTTTTGACCTGTGACATGTTCTTTGGATCCGAGGAGCTGTGATATGAAATAGGAAATATTTGAGTTTGATTAAACTTACAGAGTCTGTCTAATTTTAGCTGTAGGGCTTATGCAATATTTTGCGGTGTGCCCTTGTGTGTTGACAGGTTTCGGCGGGCGTGTCACTACGTCTGCACCCTGCGATATTTTGAGATGTGCATCCTGCTGGTTATTGCCATGAGCAGTATTGCTTTGGCTGCTGAGGACCCAGTCTGGCCCGAATCCCCCAGAAATAATGTAAGAAAGTCAACACAGATTAAATATTTTTTTTATCACTTTTTGTTGCCTAAGATATTGAGTATATAAATTTAGTTGTTTTTTTATGTGCAGACAGTTTCTGTCTAAATAGCTATCACTAAGTATGTAGCTTTGACCAGTCCCAGATTTGTGTAAATCATCATGCAAAACATATCAAACAATCAGTTAAATCTACTATTACACCAATCTACTACCAATCTACTATTATTTAATCTATATACTCCCTCCTACCTGCATGTGTTTAGCATGTGTTTGGCCCCAATCTTCCATTAGTCTTACACATGCTATCTTTTTTCTCTGTGCAGGTTCTCCGCTATTTTGACTATGTCTTCACTGGAGTGTTTACTTTTGAGATGTTGATAAAGGTGGGGCAATGTGTCAAATCAGGAAGTGACCTCTTTTAAAAAGCCTATCAACACCTTTTAATGTGCACCAAAGTCAAACCATGCAACTGAGGCCCTGTTTTCTGTCTCTCTTCCAGATGGTAGATCTAGGGTTGGTCTTGCACCAGGGCTCTTATTTCCGGGACTTGTGGAACATCCTTGACTTTATAGTGGTTAGTGGTGCTCTGGTGGCCTTCGCCTTCACGTAAGTCTCCCTCCTACCATCCTATGTCACCCCTCCCCCCCTCTATGTCCTCCCCCTCTTGGAGCTCTCTTGCCTCATTGGTACCTTGGAGTACGTCCTCTCCTGTTCCCTTTCACCAACCCATGGTTCCATCTTTGTTTTTCTCTGTTTTTCATCATCTCTCACACCTTTCTCTCATTCTGTCAGCAAGCCTCAATTCTCTTCCTCGTGGCCTGTTCTTACTGTACAAATGGTCAGTAAACTTTGAGCCATTTCCCTTACTGTAAAAATGGTCAGTCAAATCTGAGCCATTTCCTGTAGCTTTTCTCTCTCATATCCATCTTTTGCTCCTGCAGTCCTTTAATTTCCAAACCCCTCCTCCATCAACGCTCTGCTGCCAATTCTTTCACACCCCTACATTAAAAAAAAGCATCATCTCCCTATCTACCTAAACTTCCCCATGTGAGAGGTGAGGACCACCCTTTGCACCTGTAACCCTTTAGTGCCCAGGGCGTTCTAGAGTTAAAGGGCTTATTGCAAGGCCTGGCCGGTTCTGTCTGAACTCTTCCAAAAATCTCCAATCCCTTCTCCTCGACAAAGCAGGTACTTTACCTCTACTTAATCTGCATGACTGTGAGGAGAAAAAACAAAAAGGTTGTAAGTGAGTTCATTTAGAGAAGAAGGTTTAATGCTTAACAAAAAATAGTAATTTATAATAATAATAGTAAATCATAATACATTTTGCCTTAGCATGGTGGTGGAAAAGATGAAATTGAGTGTAGAAGTCAATCGTTTTGTTTGTTAGTACTGTGTGCTTTCTCCTTTTGCAAATCATTTTGTAAATCACTAAATATTTTTTTATGTTGCATAACAGTTCAAAGTGGTGGGCAAGTATGTGTTTTTCCTGCATTCATCTCACCTTTCAGCAGAAAATGAAATGACAATACACACTGGTCTAAATGTTTATGGTTTAGGTCACCAGTGGGATCATTTTATCATTACCATTAGAACAAATGAGTCATAGTGTATATAAATGATAAATCAACATTTCTATCTACTCAAAATACTAAAGGACACAACACATATTTCTGCAACATACCCAGATTAAGATAGTTAAGATAGTTTTAAGCACCTTCTTCTTTGTGTTTTGCCCATACTTTCACCTCATTTATGACAATTAACAATCTCCAAGATCCCGCTAATCTGTTTTGCAATAAGCAAAGATTTCCAACTGTTTTAAACTATCTTGGAACCCAATTTAATTTAGCTTTGCTGGCCTGTTGTGTCAAGAATTCTACATACTCTCGATTAAGAAACTGCACTGAAACTGGGGCCTTATTTTATTTCTTTCAGTACTCTGGTATTAATTCTAGGTCAGCTCAAAGAAGACATTTCTGCTCTTAGAATCATCTTTAGATGTGTGCATTTTACACTAACATTCTTCCAGTTTGTTTCAGTTTAATCTGTCTCTTTTTTTGTGTATTTATGTGTCCTTCTGGTTACATCTATCTAATTGTGTCCTTCAACCTCTACGTGTTACACTTGTTCTGATGTGTATTTCATCTCTGATCTGTATTTCATTAGAATTGTCAAGTCTGAGCTAAGTTGATAAAGTCATGTTGTGTTTAAATTAGAAGTAAAAATGCTGTGAAGTTTAATCTGTAAATAACACCTAAACTAATAGATCTGATTTAAATGCAGTGGGATTTACAAGTAGTAGACGATGGGTATATCAGAACCAATCAAAACAGACTCATTCACTTCCAGATAGCGCCCTAATCCAGTTGCTTGAAATCATACTGCACTCCAGAAGGGATCTGTATTCCGGCTGGAGATGTTTATCGCTCCTTTAATCCAATTGTTGAGGTCTAAGGGGCGCTGCGTCTTTGGTCATTTTTGCCGCTGTCCTGCTGATTTCAGCACTCAGTGTTTTATTCTGAGAAAGAGGTGATAGCCAATTGAGTTCGGTTAGTTTCAAGAATTTCTTCAACACTCTTTTCTCCTTGCGGTTTAATTAGACAGGACAGGCAGAATACGTATATATTCTCACCTGTTGTTATTCACAGCAGTTTGAACTTGGATGTCCAGTTCATGGCCTTTCAATTAGGCTGTGGCCCTTAAATGGAATGCTAATTTAAAGACTTCAAACGACTTCAGTGTATTCAGTGGTAGTAAAATGACAGTATCTGGCCTGCAGACCCATCACCAGTAGGCTGTTCATGTTTGAATTGATCTGTTTGTTTCATTTGATAGAAGGAATTTTTTAGTTGTAGGGTTGGTAGGATAGAGAGCAGGCCTTGTATCCCCCCATGTCTCTTCTCTCGCTCTTTCATATGGATGTTTTTTTCTCCTCTCTCTGTGTCCCATTTTGTGTCTTTCTCCCATCGTCTGTCTTTTTGTCTGTTCTCTCCTGTTTTCTTGCTGTCTCTCACTCCTTCCTCATCTCTCCGTTTGGATCATCAGCAGTGGCAGCGGGTAAAGTTCTCTGTCTTTTTCCTGCTCTTTTTCTCCTTCTGCATTCTCAGTATCTGTCCGTGTGCCCACACACCTGTTTCCCTTTCATCCATCCTTCATCGCAGCTGAAATGTGTACTTGTCAATTGTTCAGTTTATTCCATTGTTCACCATGGAACAACTCCTCTTCAAACACAGCTCAGCCTCATAATAACCTGCATCTTGTTCTCAGCTGCGTAACGCAGATGCAAATTGATATTCTGTGCTAATTGAAGGTTTATTACTACGGTAAATACACTGTCAGAAACTGAGTGAAAAAGTGCACAAGATCTTAAGGCAATTTTTCAACAATAAGGTGAGAGTGGGAGGAAAACTGTTGTGAAGTCATTTAATTCTTTTAATTCAAACATCCCATACACACACCGTTTTACATGTGTACAAATGCAAATGTGTACACAATGCAAATGTGTACACAACTACCAGACATCTACCATCTGGTTTGACAGCTGAAAGAGTTAGCCAGCTGTATGCACAGATGTTTTCTCTCCTAAGGATTGCTTCAGTAACCTTTGATCTTAATCTATTCAGTCTTTTGAGTCAGTTTTTTAAAAGTTGTGCCTTTAGAATGACTGTTCCCATGGTGCAAATTATTTAGGTTAAGGAGTCATCATTTTTGAGAAGCTGTCTGTCAACTTCAGTAAAACTTTATTTTTCTAGGTGTTTCATTGTCAGCCTGATCCAAGAAGTCTTTATCTGGCCATATAACAAAATATGAAAAAATAAACTAATATAAAAAACAATATTTTTATTATGTTAATGTTCATCATATGATTACCGTGCGCTGAAAATTATTGTTGTGTAGTCTTCCGCCTGCTGTTGTCAGGTATATCTGATTGTGTACTTTGGGGTTTTTACTATTAAATTGTATTAAAGGTCTCAGATGCAGAATATTTCAGAAAGCGAATTTAGAAAATATGATACATATGGCATTATAGGGTAAATTCAAGTTTTTATAGATTGGAATTTTTTAACATGTCACTGTTTATCTTACTCATATGAGCAAATTGAGCCTTTTTTACATAATATGCTATGCTTAGGTTTGACACAACATTTCATGAAGGAATGCTCGTTAGATATCTTTGATTTAAGCAAAAGCCCCTCAAGACAGAATTCCATGTTGTTTGAACAATGCTGCAAAACTATTAGACCCTAGTTGTACTTTAGAGCTTCTAGAAATCATAGAAAGAGGGAGTTTGGCTGTTTTTCTCAGTTTTTCACCTTTTTGAGAAGAAGTTTTACAACCTAAATGTCACTCAGTGTTGATTTTTTTCTTTTTTTTTCTGATTTGTCAGTGGTAATAGTGATATAGTAGTGAACCCCACTTAACCTTACGTTACATAACTTGTCGTTACTCCTGTTTCGCTGAGATCTCAACCAAACTCTCTCTGCAAATGTGTCTAGAAAGAAATAAAGGCTGCTACTGAAAAGCAGAAATATTGCAGCATGATAAGCAAGGTTTCAATGCAGCATGAATATACAGTATGTCACCTGTAACTGGGCATGTGCAAGTCAAGCCTTTAGCTTTCTCTGTAAAGCATTGAAATACGTTGCAATGTATCTAACAAAATGCTACCAGATAGCATTCAGACAGGAATGATATCAGCATGTGTTGTAGTTACAGGATATCTCATGACTCTAGCATGTAGCTACGATGCTAACCTCACGCTTAAAAACCAGGCTGTGGTTTAGTATGATAGCAATGCTGCATGTGTTGCTGTGGATTTAATCTGGACGCAGTTACTCACTTCGAGCTAACTCGGAGACAAGTACCACTGAGAAATGGCTGCCTGCTGCCATTTTGGAATAGAGAAGGACTAAGGCTGAGCCGCACTTTTGAACCTGTTAACACATATTTTTTGTGTTTGTGTTTGTCTGTGTGTATATATATTTATATATATATATATATATATGCATATATATGTGAACATACACATGTAGGGGGAACAGTAAAGGAAAGGACATCAGTACCATCAAATCTTTGCGAGTCCTGAGAGTGTTACGTCCTCTGAAGACTATTAAACGTCTTCCAAAACTAAAGGTACGTCCACACAGGGAAGTCATAAAGCAAGTCAAAGTTTCATTGGTTATTTTTGCTGCATGTCAAGACCAAAATGCATGGACTTTTACAGAATGTAACCCTAATCCCTGTTGGTGTCATCCTCCATCTTTAGGCTGTGTTTGACTGCGTGGTGAACTCTCTGAAAAATGTGCTGAACATCCTGATCGTCTACCTACTTTTCATGTTCATCTTTGCGGTGGTGGCCGTACAGCTGTTCAAGGGCCGTTTCTTTTACTGCACTGATGAATCTAAAGAGTTTGAGCGTGACTGCAGGTCAGGACATCTAAAGTGTGTTCACTCTGATTTGTTAAAACGATTCCCTAAGGAATTCCTCCATTTCCCCATCGTTTTCAGTATTTGGACAAAACCCTCCAAAGCAGATACACAGTCGATAAAAGTCTCTCCTGCGATGTGTTGTGTGTATTTCAGAGGCGAGTATCTAGTGTACGAACGCGATAACGAAGTGAAGGCGCAGAAGCGGGAGTGGAAGAAATACGATTTCCACTATGACAATGTGGCTTGGGCCCTTCTCACCCTCTTCACCGTTTCTACTGGAGAGGGGTGGCCGCAGTGAGTATATTTTGCAGCCACCTGTGGTGCGTGCATGTTTCTGAGAGCCCATAACCACTTCCTGACCTCGCCTGTGGTGCTGCAGGGTGCTGAAACATTCAGTAGATGCGACCTATGAGAATCAGGGCCCGAGCCCCGGATACAGGATGGAAATGTCCATCTTTTACGTGGTGTACTTCGTGGTCTTCCCCTTCTTCTTCGTCAACATCTTCGTCGCTCTCATCATCATCACCTTCCAGGAACAGGGAGACAAGATGATGGAGGACTATAGTTTAGAAAAGAATGAGGTGAGGAAGGATTAGCATCTAATTGTTGGTTTAAAGTCATGGAGAGGCGGAGTAATAACTGAACCATTACACACATCTTCTCCTCTTCTCTTGACAGAGAGCTTGCATTGACTTTGCAATTAACGCTAGGCCTCTGACACGTCACATGCCTCAAAACAAGCTGAGCTTTCAATACCGAATGTGGGAATTTGTGGTGTCTCCGCCATTTGAATACACTATAATGGCTATGATTGCCCTCAACACAGTAGTGCTGATGATGAAGGTAAACCTCTCCCAAGTTTTCTGTCTCTCTCAGCTTGCCACGCAGTAGGAAAAATATGAATCCAAAGCTGATTCAAATGATGCCCTTTATGTGTCATTATAGTAACCCTCCTCTTGGCCCCTTGCAGTGTGTGTTCACAGGCCCTCAACGCGGCTCTCTTTCCTCATGGTATTCTTTTCTCGTGTATCTGCTTTTTGATAGTATGATGGAGCTTCTGAAACCTATGAAGCTGTGCTAGCCAAGTTGAACATAGTGTTCACCTCCCTCTTCTCCATGGAGTGTGTCCTCAAAATCATCGCCTTTGGAGTATTGGTGAGTGTTGCGTGCTGTCCAGCTGTGTCTTTGTGGAACTGCTGGACAATTAACCCCTCATTGCTACCAATATATTGTCAATGTCTTTGCTTAAACATTCAAATGAAAAATTGCCTGGTGAAGTACAGGACAGAAATATCTCCTGTAAAGATAAAAAGAAAAAAAATGTTAGTGGCAAATATTTTAGGAGGACTTTAAAATCTCTTCCTCTGTAGCTGGAATCTGAAATCAGCCCTATCTTGGAAGCCAGAACTGTTCTGATTAGTTTTGTTTTGTAATAGTCTTTTTTTCCTTAAAAAAGCTCCTTAAAGTCACGCTTTGCTGTGCTTAATGGGAACAAGCGACCTTAATGCTTATGCGTGTCTGATAACAAACTAATGAGCTGAAAAGGACTACAGTATAGACAAAAAAATAATTCCAGTCAATGTCCTTTTAAGTCCAACAGAAGGGTTCACTGCAATCCTGTGCCTCAGTTTTGCAGCATGTTTTGCATATTTAATTGGAAACTGGGGGAAATGATGCTCTATTTTGAGTTAAAAAGCGAATATCCAAAGGAAGAGGGAAGGTAACCGAAGTCAGCCAAAGAGATAGAGGAGATATTTGGGGGATGGATGCGGGAATGAAATAAAGGACAAAAGGGGAACGGTAAGAGTGTAATTAGCAAAATGAGAAAGAATGACATATAGGAGGTGAAAATGGAAACTAAGATTACACAGAGTGGTGATTTAGCAGGAGGGGATTTGAAGGATGATGAGCAAACTCAGCCTGCATATCATAAACAGATGTAATGCCGTCCCTCAGAGATGTGTGTATGAAGGTGGTTTATCTCATAGATGCCTCTTTTGCTCTTGCCTCCCTTCCCTTGTCTAATGCACAGTTTGGCTATAGGCAATATGTAGGAAAGCAGGAGTGGTAGCTTATCAAGATTTTGTCCTCACAATCCCTCTTTCTCCCAGACTCATTCAGCTTTCAAATTCATATCTTGTACATTTAACATTTAAATAGAAATGGAAAATGTTAGATTACAGAAACTAGACTCAAACTGTAAAGCTTCTCACTGCATGTTTTTTACTCTAGAATCCTGAATTGACCGTGTTTTCAAATATGTAGCAGAGTATGAGTACTTAATGTTTGAAGGCTGCTGTAGTCGTCTGATGCAGCAGAATTTGTCCTGAGCCTGTCTGCTGGCATCCATCCAACATGCCATCATGATGGACCATTTGTCTCATCTAATTTCTTCTTCCTGTTCCTGTCCAACTCCTGTTCTGACTTTTTTTCCCTTCCTTGTTCTCTTTCTCTCTCTTTGATGCCTATTCACCCCCATTTTGTTCTGTTTTTAATTTCTTTTTACCCTTATATCTTTATGCATTGTGCATTACTCATTCTGATATCACTGTGACACTTTCGTTGTAATTTCTCCGTCAACATGTTTCTGCTCCATTAATTTCTGCATTTCGCCATCACCTGGCTTCATGTCACCTTATCCCTTCGTATTGTTTTTTCCCCCGTTTCCGTTCCCCTGTCGTCTGTTCGTGTCTCTCTTCTCTCTTGTCCTGATCACAGAATTATTTCAAAGATGCCTGGAATATTTTTGACTTTGTGACAGTCCTGGGCAGCGTTACTGACATCTTGGTCACAGAGCTTGGGGTAAGTAGAAGGACTTGGGTCATTTTTGCATCTGTGTGTATCTTTAAAATGTCAAGCTTGTAAAAAAAAAAAAGATACAATATTAACTTTGCAAGGTTTTACAGCCAAATGTCAGTTTGTGTCTGTGAACTTTCACTTCTGCCACAGCATCTCAAAAACTTGCACAAGAAAAGACAAGCAGAATGAGGAGAGCATGAGTTAGATGCCTCTGCTGAGTTCAGTATTGCTCAGTCATGCATGCCCCCCCCCCTCCCCACCACATCTCTTGAAAGTCTTATGTAATTGTCCCAGTTGGTGGGATGGGGTTCCAGCTAGTCAGTTCTGAGCCACTGACGGTGAGGCAGGAAGCATGCTGATGCACAACAGAGAGCAAGTTCACAGCTTGTCCAAGAAGCCCAACAGGCTTTCATGTTATCAGGTTGTATCAGACTTCTATTAGTCACAACAGCTAAAGGCTTAAAGTTCCAAATTGTACTGCGTTCTCCCAGGTGGGACGACTAAACTGCAAAACTCCAGTATCATAGCTACAGGTGAACGAAAAGCCACAAAGCTGCGTTTAGACTTATTTCCAGTCTTACATACAAAGTCATTGCAAAGATATTCCCAAGATAAAGGATACTTCTTTAAAGAAATCACCATGTAATTGATGCAAAGGAGACGAAAAACCTAACATTGTCTACGCACTCCTGGCCTTTAGTGATTGGTACAGTAGGAGAGGAGCTTTGTGAAAGATACAGGGCAGACGTGAAATGAATGGTAGAAATGGAAGTGTGTAGATCTCTTGTATATGAAAGAGTGATACCAATGATTCAAGGCCTTATTTAAAGGCAGAGATGGCAGATCTTTAACCACTATCACTCTTAAATTTCTTTCTGTATGTATGAAGTCATGGATGCTTCACTTTTTTCAAAGATCTGCTGTTTTGATTCTTGGTATCAGTAAAAAAGTCTACACACTGCTGCTGTTCTGATTTGTCTCTGCATTGACCGATGATTTCTCTTTTTTGTTTTTTATCTTTTCACATGCTTTCTTTAAATCGTCCACAAACTTAACGACGGCCTACTGTAATCTACTTTGCCCCGTTTCCCTCCTCTCCCCCATCACCTACTACTTGCTGTGAATCCACCCAATCAAAATGCACTATGAATCCTCTGTGCCCACCATGACAACTGGCTTGGTCAATCTGGTTGTTCTTCGAATCAACCAAAAATATGCTGCTTTAAACCATATACCTTCAACATCCACATGTAGAGGGTTTGTAATTTTTTTTCAGATCTTATTTTACTGCATGTGCTTTATCTGCATCCCAACCAGTGGAATGGCTGTGAAAAGAGCATGTTTTGCTGCACTCCAATCAACCACAACACTCACGGCATATCCTTTACATAGAACTACTGCACAGTTTGTAAAGGATCGGACTATAAACTGGAATAGATTGCCACATCTATCCATTGAGAGTAGCCCTTTCATCATACGAGCATACAGTGTACACATACTCACCCACACATGTGACACTGACTGGTAGAGTGTTTCCACTGACATCTGAGAGATTTAAAAGCTTTGCCACTGGCAGAGAGAACAAGTGATGCATGCTGACCCTTGCATGTCTTTGGCAAGAATCCTTTATTTTCACCGCACACACACACACACAGAGGACACTTTAGTTTACACGTTATACGGTAAAGGGAACCTGCACAGGCTGCTGCCAGTTCCTTTTATGCACTTTCTCAAAAACTGCAGCCTTTTGTTCTTTACTGTGACAAACAGTCGAAGAATACATATTGCAAAATGAGGAAGAGAAAATCAACTAGAGGTGACACAAATGACAAATCACATCATTCCAAAAGTTTTTTTAAAAACAATGTTTCAGAAAAATCTGAAATAGTGGGAAGAAAGCAGTCTGCAACGTTTGATTTTCTTCTTTGACTGTGACACCTCGACTGCACATCAAGTGACTTCTTCAGTCCCTTCAATGGTGCATGAGCTTATGTTAAAGTTGCTGCTTTGCTTTGCTTTGGTTTGCATCTGCATGCCGATAGCTTATACATTTTTTTAAAATTGCATATTTGCCTTGAGAAAATTGGTGCATTTGGTTGTCTTTCCAAAAAAAAAACGTCCTGACGTCCCTGCACTCAAACTACTCACCTTTCCTAACACGATTTCTATAATGTATCTCGTTCAATTGGATGGAACTAGTTAGATCTGGATGGTTTCCTTTCCCCCTGTGTTGCATCTTTTGGTTTTGTCTGACTTACTGGATATGAGAAGTTTGTTGGAGCCTTGCTGATTTGAGTTTGGTTTGCTTTGACTTGTTTGACCCCTGGTTATTTGATTTGTATTGAGTTTGAATCTTCCATCAGTTTGAGTTTGACTGTTCCCCACCCTCAATTATGTTTTAGTTGTTTTTTGGAACACTGTTTGCACACTTTGCAGTGCATCTAACTACTCTCATTTTATTCCAACCCCATGTCCTCATTCTTCCCCTCTCTGTCACCTTCCTCTCTTATTTCTTTTCCAATCTTCCGCTTCTCCATCCGTCTTTATCTCTGGTCATGATGTGCCTGTGCTGCAGGATAATTTCATCAACTTAAGTTTCCTAAGGCTGTTCAGGGCAGCTCGTCTCATCAAGCTGCTGAGGCAGGGAGAAACCATTCGGATCCTGCTCTGGACTTTCGTTCAATCTTTCAAGGTTTGCTCCTGCTGTACAGGATGTTCATCCACATGTGCAGATTTGAGCTGTATTTGTGTACATTCAGTCTTTTAAGTCTTAAAGCTGTTTATCAGCCTCATACTATACGATTAATGCTTCTCTCCTCAGGCATTGCCTTATGTCTGCCTCCTCATTGCGATGCTGTTTTTCATCTATGCCATCATTGGAATGCAGGTGGGTGAAATTATTAACTGCTTGTAGGATGCATTTAATGTATTTTACTCTTTAATAGGAAGATACTGTACAGGATGCTATAGAGAAGGAGTGGGTGGAGAGAGGGGGAAGGTTTTGTAAATGGTGAAATGCACACGTTTCTTTCAGATTTTTAAAATAAAATGATGTTTTTCGATGTCTTGACAGCTGTTTGGGAACATTGCAATTTTAGAAGATGGAGAGAGTGCCATTGATCAGCACAACAACTTCAGGACTTTCATACAGGCTTTAATGCTTCTCTTTAGGTGCTTATTCGTGTGTTTCCATCATATATGTACACAATATATTCACTTAGCACCATTCTCTCTAATTGACCTTCTGTGGAAAATGTTATAGAACTTCCTGAGAGCTAAATTAATCTTTGTGGGTTGGCAGGAGTGCGACTGGAGAAGCATGGCACGAGATCATGCTTGCATGTTTGGGGGGTAAGGAGTGTGACCCCCTGTCAGGGAATACAGAGCCAGAGTGTGGTAGCCAGGTTGCCTACCTCTACTTTGTCTCCTTCATCTTCTTCTGTTCGTTCTTGGTGAGCACCAGACTTCTTAATTTCACATCCTGATCTGCAGCCTATCATGATTTTGTTGGTCCAAGAGCACATGCAAAAAAAATAGATTTGTGTGCATTCTTGTGCTCTTGTGTGTAGATGCTGAATCTGTTTGTTGCTGTCATCATGGACAACTTTGAGTACCTGACTAGAGATTCATCTATTCTGGGACCTCATCACCTGGATGAGTATGTCAGGATATGGGCCGAATATGATCCTGCTGCCTGGTGAGTGCCAATACGCACAAATAACTTGGATCCAAGACTCACCTCCAAAAAACACAGGGACTAAACAGCTACTCACTTTGCATTTCTATTAACATGAGATTAATACTTGGGCATGTATTCGGAAACGTGTTATGCTACATTTGCTTCTCGCACAATTACAATAACTCTCTCATGTCCCAGCTCTCAGCTTAATCAAACGTTTAACTGTATTTTTCCACCGTCTAATCTTCTGTTCATACAGAGAAAGGCCAAAGCAATGACAGTGGTCACTTCACTGTAAATCTGGCACAGTTTTCCGTTTGGTAAACATCAGCTTAATGTTTTTTTTCAGCGGTGTAGTGAAAAGATGATACGGACAAAGCACAAGCATCAGCTAGTTGAAAAAAGTGGTATTCCAGCAAAACAGCAGCAAGAGGTCTGTAATTGATCTGAGTATAACCTCACCGGGCTTCTGTTTAGCCACGACACACTGTACAACCCCCTCCTTACTCCTCTCCTCCTTCACTTTACTGTAAACTCTCCTGAGATAGCTTTTGCCCCTTCCTAAGCCTTCTCCCTCTTCTGGAATCTGTATACTGGGAAAAACTTAATGGGCAACGTCTACACTCTGAAAAAAACCTCCCTGTAATGTCGGTGTCTCCTGTAGACATGCTAAGTTTCATGGTATCTGTATTCCAGTTCCTGTGTGTTACCCTTAAGCTGTCCTGTAGACTGCTCATAGACTACTGGGAGAGAAAATTAAAGGGTAATCTCCAAATTAGCTTGAAAGATACAGCAGATAAAATAATCCAAAGACTTTGGATTATCATTCATTATGAGTGGTAATTGAAATAGCTTTGGCAAATAGAGACTTTTTACCCTTTAACACAGCATTTCACTGTTGTGAGATTTACTTTCTTGAACAAGCATGCACAAGGATGCAAATGGGGAAACAGGCACATGGCTCACACCGAACATATATTTAAGAGGGAGGGAAGCAGCTATAGAGCAATTACCAAGAGCCCGCTTTCCTATTATGTGTGCTATTCCTTTAATTACATTGTGCACACCAGTCCGGGGTTGGTTTTAATAAAGCAGATGGAGTGGGGTGTACAATTACGAAAGGGGCAGAACAAACAATAAAAACAATAGCGTTAACGATGATAAATGAAATTTGGAAAGTGAAGTGTTGGAAGTGCCAACGGCCTCATGGAAAAGAATGTGCCACACAGTGAAGTGTGTGTTCAACATCTTTGTGAATTAAATGTCTCAAAAGTCATTTTTCCAATATTGTGAAGTGTTTTCAGAAACTGTGTTCTTCTTGTCAATCTTGTGCTCTTCCTCCCAATGTGCTCTTTTCTTTCTGGATTTGTTTGTGTGTTTTCTTTTTCCTGTTTGTGTGCGTGTTTAACTCCCCTGTATTCTTCTTGCAGCGGGCGCATACATTATAAGGACATGTACAGTTTATTACGGGTCATCGACCCGCCTCTCGGCTTAGGCAAGAAATGCCCCCATAGGGTGGCCTGCAAGGTTTGACTTCCATTCAAATGAAACCTCTCAACCACACTTGCTAGCCACAGCATCCAGGAATGGAGTGAATGCTGCTTTGTTTTCTCGTTTAGTTCGATTTGTTTTCGTTTTCATTCCAACCAACAACTTCTTTTCCACCATTATCGACCTGCATTCTGAAATGCTGAGAGAATGTGCGGGACAATGCAGACACCGTGAAAAGCATGTGAAATGCACTAAATGAAATGGAAAACACGTTTTAAAAGTTTTGTCACATTGTTGAATGGATCTTTTTCTTTCATTCTTTTTTTTCTTTCAAAGATCCTTGTTTTTTTATTTTTGCTTGCTGCGGGGCCATGGCTATGATTTAGCAAGCTGAGGTTGCCCACTGTAGTGTTGCATTGTTCTTGGTTTTTGAGGGGTTGGGGGGAAGACAGAAACTGCATTGACACCTCTTCCTCTTCCTCCCCTGTCTCGTCCCAAAAGGTGTAGCTTGCTGCCTGCTGTCAAGCTTCACCCTGCTCTTCTGTTTAGACACACACAGACATTTTAACACAAAATAACCAGTGCTATACAATAGACTGGGCACATCTGGTTAAACATTTTGTGATTTGAAGTGAATTCATGACTTGATCTCAAAAAAGCAGTGGGAATACCCAAGATTAGTTAAGATTAAAAAACAGGTAATTATACGCAGCATTTGAAGTAACACTCTGATGGACTGACGACAAGCCCAGGATGTAGCCCACCTCTAACCCAGTAACAGTCGAGATAGGTTTTGGCCCCTTGGCGACTCTATTAGCAATAATTAATTATAGAAAATGGATGGACTTTAAGCACGATTGGTGTGATTGCTTATCTTTATCTTATTGAAACATTTGAATAAATCCATATGTCCAAGTTGGAAACTTGAGGGACTCTTCATACCTTGTCCCAAGAAACTGCTTCCATGGTTTTAATCTAAATCCCAACATACGAATACATGTTCAGATCTCATAAAGGAAAAATGGATGCAGAATTTCATTAGAAGGGCTCTCTGGTTGTTTAGAAAGTGGCGGGATATGCATTTTACTGGTAGAACAATGGAACAATCTCAGTCAAATACATGCATGGAATTATATGGAAACACTACATATCCCTGTAAGTTAACTGTTTCTGCAACAACGATCTATATCCTCTCAAAATAATCCATGTAACAACTTAAAACACGTTGTTTTAAAAAATTGTTAAATAATTTTTCAGATAAAAAATACATTTTATTGTACTTTTTGGAAATCACTTCATGTTTTCACTACTTAATTATTTGCCGTCTCTGAAATTTAGACCAGGGTACCAAAACTTTTGAATTCTTTTGTACTTTCGCTTGACCAGAAACATCGGCAGGTTCCAGAGGAGAAAATATTTACTCCTCAATTCGCAGTCACATCTTGTTATCTGCCCACCGTTTTCTCCCTCTATTCCCTGTGGAAGAAAATATTGCAACCCAGAGACCGGCCACAAGGCCACGGTCTCTCCTAATGATCCCGATGTCCGTGCCTCTCTGCTTTTTTATTTAACTCTGTTTTGGTTACTTTTGCTCTCTTTCTCTCTAAATATCCTATTCATTCTTTTCGACTCCATGCTATAACTACTACCACTGTCTGCCTTTTCTCTTTTGTGAACTCATTAACGGGGTGGTGGCACTGGCTGGTGATGCAGTGGCAGGATCAGTTGCAGGGAAATGTATGACATGCTGAGGCACATGAGTCCTCCACTAGGCCTCGGCAAGAGGTGTCCGGCACGGGTGGCCTACAAGGTCAGAAAGGCCCCCATCTTTGACCGAGTCTTCTATGGGTGTTTCGTGGGGATCTGGGTGGGTCTGGAAGGGAGGGCCCAGGGAGCGAAGCGCTGAGCGTGACTGTAAACTTTAGTGTCGTTGTTTTCTTTGGTTCTGTTTCTGTTTCTTTTCGTGGAAAGTGGGGGCGGGCTGGTCGGTGTTGTGGCGTTGTGTGATGTTGTGGAATTGGTGGATAGAGGTAGCGGGACAGTAAGGTTGAAAGGAGGAGGATTGTGTGTCCACGGGAGGGGACGAGAAAGAGGGACCTTCTCAGCTCGTTTGCACCGCGCACATGAGGCCCACAAACACAGACATGCGAATGCCGTGCACATCATGATCAACTGTGTCTCTTTTGCACAGCCTTTAAAGCTAGAGTGATAGTTGTAAGCATACAGATAAGTGCAACTGCTCATACATCTAATGTTTGCATCAAAACACAGACTCGTCTGCACTTAAGGACACTGGTAAACAGACACAATGACACAGCGTGTGCAGCAGGGCTTGGAAGGTCCGCCAGACTTATGTCCTCTGACTCGTTCCATTCTGTGGATGAAGCAGACACACAAACACTCCCAGCACACGCTCACAGACACACACCGAAGTAGGTCACATCAACCTACACGTAGATATTTTCCGTTATTTCTCATGGTAGAGAGAGCAGAAGGGCTTGTGTCAGTGATGTGTTTTCCTCAGAGAGCCTTTGGTTGCCATACAGAAGCAGTTCTTTTCCTGTCACCCTTCATGTAGCAGCTCCAAGCCCCCAAGCAGCCTTCTCTATCTGCAAGTCCAATCTTCTCTTTGTCCTTTGGTTCTGTCGTCAATGCAGTTCTATTCTGTTTCCAGCCCCCTTCATCTCTGCATATTGCTCCCTTCCCCACGCATAATCACGTCCTTACCTGCCTTCTGCATGGCCGACGAACACCACCACCCCCTCGCTCCCGCACACACCCCTGTCTGTCAAAGACAACACACACACAAAGACCTTTAATAGGTTATTTTTCTAGAGTAAAAATGCATTCAACTGTGATTACATTTATGCTACCAGATGTTCCAATTCGATTAGTCTGACGGTGTCATGAGAAATCAGCAGCCAGACAAACAGCCTGTCGGCAGTGGAGAGCGTTCCACACCCAAACATCGCTTTATCCAAACGCTGCGCCTTATCCTGCCGACTTGGGGCAAATAGTACTGACATTTTGTTCTATTTTGGGGTGCATATTAGGTGTGAGCATGAGTTCCAATACTCATTTCTTTTACACTGGCAAAACAATTGCCCTGATTGAAATAATGATTACTGCCTCAGTGACTATTTGCCTCATATTTTCACGCACTCCAGAGTTCTTTCTCATTCAGCCACAATTTTTTTTTCATGTTTTTTGTTTTTAATTCAACCCACGGCAACACCCATTCACGCTTCTGATTCTGTCTTTTGTCTAGTTTTACCTTATCTGTAATCTACAGGCCACTTTCCTGATCTAAAACCGTTAACTAAACCTTTCAGTTCCCCTGCTAAAAATCTGACATGCTCTTTGTGCATGGTCTAACATGATAACACGCCCCTCGATTATTATTACTGGAACAATTTTACAAAAGGTTGTCATCTATGTTTGAGAGAAATCCAAACCCCACCCTTGCCCTTCTAACCAGTCCACAGAACAATGACCCATCATAACTTTATTGTATAGGATTTTCGATCTCTGCCTGAAGAGAGGCAGCAGAGCCTGCAGACACGACTGCATCACGCAGACACAACCAACTAAGTCTTGGTGATGCTTCTTTCATTTTCATTTGGTTTCTTTTTTTCTGGATTACTTTGTTTTTGTTTATTCTATTTTTGGTCTTCTTCGCTTTTCGTGCTCCACTTCATAAACTATTGATTTATTTTCTCTTCTTCTGTGGTTTCACTCCCTTAAGCTTTCCATATCCGTTTCTTTATATGTTTTTTCTACAGAATAAGTATTTCTTTCGCTTCACATTTCCCACATACGTATGGATTATGATTACTCTAAAGAAATTACGCCTCTTACCACCATAATAACACCCCCATGAGCTGATGAGCTTTTTTTCTTTCCGTTTTTTTTGCTTCATTGTTTTCTTCCCTCTGCTCCCACAGAACACTGCTCTCTCTCACCTATTAACCCTCCAATACCTGTACCCATTTTTCACACTTTCGACTTCAGAAAATTTGCGGGTGGACCAAGCTGCTCCATCGTTTCAGCATAGCCCCATCAAATTCCTTTATTCCTTCCAACAAAAGCCACATTGGAACAACTCACAAACTCATTTCAGTGACGCCAACAGAGAATGCTTTCTGTGTATAGTTGCACAGCTGCTTGTCCTGTGAGGCACATTATGTGTGCACTGCATGCTGCATGGGGGCGGGCTATGCAAGAAGGATTTGGGGGAAGATGGATTAAAGGAGAGGCATTTAATTGGAATGTTGGGAGGGAGGCTTTGATACGCTGCATGTTAAGGTCGTCGCCGATTCCGCTTGTTGTGTTTTGTCACCAAACACGCACGACTTATCACCCTGTGAGCTTGTGTGCGCCTTTGTGCTGTCGGAATCTACCGGTGGTCAACAAGACCTACGAAGGATCAAACCAATAAATGAAAACCAAAGTGCTCTCTTTCCTTTGATCAGCCCCTTCAGTTTGGTTTTGGTTTATTGGTTTGTCATCTGGTCTCTGTTGTTTTTACTGTGAACCTCCAAACCTTTAGGGTGAGCTCTGAATAACAGTAACTGCTGCCCAGCGTGTCCTGCTGTTACCCATCGAGGGATTCAAAGCATATGTTAAAATAACCTGTGAGGTCATGTACGCGCCAATCAAAATGCAATAAAAGTAACAGTCATGACATACATATTGTATGATCTGATAACCTTTTCATTCATCACTTTGGCACTCACAGGTTCTTTCAAACCCAAAAATGAAAACCAAATTCACTGTCATGGACATTGTGAACTTGAGTCGTTACAAGCGGACAGACGGAGTCAGCAACTGCTGTAAATGCTGTTCACAGCTCCTTCA
Source organism: Menidia beryllina (assembly GCA_013363375.1). Lineage (NCBI taxonomy): Eukaryota > Metazoa > Chordata > Actinopteri > Atheriniformes > Atherinopsidae > Menidia > Menidia beryllina. The sequence goes on from JABUIW010000047.1 coordinate 4,775,893, forward strand.
GGCTCAGAACCCTCCCCTTTACCCTCCCCTTGTTCCCTTTCCTGCCACAAAGCTGGCACCCCCGCCCCCCCCCTTCCTGTCACCTGGAGGTTCCACATACGCTCCACTCGCTTCCAAGTTTCCTCACCATTCACCCTGATTGGCTTTCTCACAGAGATTGCTCCGAATGGATCTGCCCGTGGCCGATGACAACACAGTCCACTTTAACTCCACCCTTATGGCTTTGATCCGCACAGCCCTGGATATCAAGATCGCCAAGGGTACGGAAGGTTTGGAACCCCAATTAATCCTTTCCTTATTTAGTTCCTTTGCTGTTTCTATACTAAACTCTTTAGCTGTTCCTGAAGCTTCTCCCTCTGTAGTTCATACATTGTGGATGAGACATTGTGCGTAGTGTGTTGCTTGTCTGAATGTGAGGCTGAAGTCTGGATCATGACAAGAAAAGGTGCTGAGATTTTAACTTTCAGAGTATATTGGTCACGATACCTGTTTAACCATTTCTTTTTTGCTTGTTTGTCCTCTCTTTCGCCTCCCTATATCGATTTAATTTGTCGGAATGATGTGTGTGTGTGTGTGTGTGTATGTGCTTGGACACTGATCTCCGTGCATCTGTCCGTGTACATGCATGTGTGTTTGCATACACTGGCATTTTCATGAATACACCCAGGTGGTATTGACAAGCACCAGATGGATGCGGAGCTGAGGAAAGAGATGATGGCGATCTGGCCCAACCTCTCTCAGAAGACTCTGGATTTGCTGGTTACGCCACATAAGTGTAAGTCTCTGAGAGTGTGGGGTGCAGGCACAGACTCATGAATGGTTCAGCCAGCTTGTGCCAGCCCGTGCTCCAACGATGATTCACTTCACACCACCTGAGGTCTGCTTCTCTCAGCCAGTGTGTGTCTCTGTGTTTCACTGCTGCACCCTCTGAATCTGCTGGCACATCCCTTCACACAAGCACACACAAATACCTCAGGCCTATAAAACATTAACACAAAGTCTCAAAACAAAACACAACATGTGCGGACACACGACAGATGTACACATGTCCCAGTTTCCAACACCAGTCCCTCTTTATGTGCCTGAAATCAGAGGGTGCCTTACTATAGATCAACTCTCTATAGACGTCTTTTCACTCCAGGGCATTGAGCGCTGTATACTGGATGTAGTTTCATTTATCTTTAACGTTAGTGACACTGAGAAATTTTGAGCAGGCGCCAGCAGCTTATAACACTAGTTGCTGTACTTTTCTGTAGTGCATGTGCTTTTCTAAGATTAGCGAGCTTGGAAACTGACAATGTATTGCATTTCATATTTGCAGCGAAGTCCAAGGATGCCACAAGAAGGGCATTTTGTGGGGTCTTCTGGTATTGCCTACCAAGCATGATCTATATCTAAATTCATCTGTGTATGATGTACTGATAATATGAGTTCATCTTAATTGTAATATAGTTTATATATTTAATCTGTCAGTGAAAAGACTATTTGCTTTATGTTTGTGTGTATGACAAATGTGTGTGAGTGAGTGAGTGAGTGAGTGAGTGAGTGAGTGAGTGAGTGAGTG
>JABUIW010000047.1:4777466-4795918 GCA_013363375.1 Menidia beryllina
TGAGTGAGTGAGTGAGTGAGTGAGTGAGTGAGTGAGTGAGTGAGTGAAAGAGTGAGTGAGTGATTGCTACTTTCTTTGTGTGCATGCTCTCTGCCATTCCTCCTGCTCAGGGTCCATACCAAAGGGTCTAATCTTGCAGGGTAACTTGTCATTCTCTCAGCAGCGACAGACCTGACCGTTGGGAAAATTTACGCTGCTATGATGATCATGGAGTACTACCGGCAGAGCAAGATCAAACGTTCACAGGCTCTTCGTGACGAGCAGGTACTGCAATCTCTGGTAAAGTAAAAAATCCTGCCTGCCACCCATAAGAGTAAAAGGCAGACTGACGTGCAGAAACAGAGTCCACAGGTCTGTAGCTTCATTTCTTCTTGCTCGGGCTGTGACAGCCTCTGGTAAAATCAGGGACGAGGCTCCATCCTCTCAACGGAAAAGGCACTCTAAAATGTAGCCTCCATATGCAGTGCTCCTCGCTGAACAGCACACATAGTGCTGCCATCTTGTGGGCAAGGTTAGTCACAGCTCTTCAGCGTCGACATGGAGGAAAAATATGAGCAGAATTACTGAACTTTCAAATAAAAAAAAACAAAAACAAAGAATAAAATACAGAAAGTCATAGAATACAATAAAAACATATTTTTTAGGTGTTGTCACAGCCCCCAATGTGCCCATCCATGGGAGATGCCTCAGTGGCTTCTTTCTTATAGCCTATAGACTGCCTGCACTGATCCAGCATCTGCTAACCATTCATTACCCGTGCTTGTACCTTTGGAATGGTAGAAATGCAACCCTATTACCCTGTTTAGTTAGCATTTTGACGATTTTTTAAAGGAGAGGTTCACCCTCCACATCAACACAACTGTGTTGATTTTTTGTTTGAAAGTGGCTTCTTATCAGAATGAAAATTTTATGGTCCTCGACAGTTTGAAGCAGCAGGATCATAAATATCTACCTGCCTCTCCGAACACTTCTTCACCATGTCCGTGGCATGTATTGTAATCTTTGCCACTATGTCCCTTAACCAGCATTAGACCACTACCTTCCTTTTTTTTTTGAGTGCTCACTTTTACCTCCCTCATTTTCCCAACTTTCTTTTCTCCTCTGACTAGTCATTGATCTCAATGATTTCTTTATACTATTTGACTTTGTTCAAATTCACTTTTCACACATTATACGACATCTCCTCCATCTGCGCCGCTCAGTCCACCTGCTGCTTTGTAGGCAGACTCTCATAGCAGAACCATGATGTAGCCCCACAGCGTGAGGGTCTTCCGTTGTGTTTTGTAATCCAAAAAAAGGATCACTTGACAGAAATCTAAGGGTTAAAAGTTGCTATTTAGGTTGTATATAGTACATTACCGCATTGTTGGAAGGATCACACAAAGTTTGAGATAAGACATTTTGTAAAACTCTAAAATTGGAAATTGCTTTGTTGCAAATGTTATATATTAACAGACTTTTTGAAAATCTTACAATTTGCTTAACAAATGTAAATTCTTTCATTAGCATCATAAATATTTATCTGCTTCTCTGGAGAAATGAATGACAACAAAACGCATCATATTTGACTTCACTGTTATGATTTCTGTCGTCCTTTAGAGGGAACCATATTTAATTTAATTACTCAACTTTTGATTATTTCTAAATCTGCATCCGAGATTCTGTTTTTTTCTTTTGCCTTTTCTATCTTTATGAATTTCATGATCAGTTTACCACTGATTATAGGATGAAACCCAGATTAATGTATAATTCCCTCTAATCCAGCTCTGGACTGAATGGGTGAATGCAGTTCTTTTTCCCCCCTGTTGCATCGGCCCCTGCATTGGTCCTGCTCTTTATCCTGCTAGTAAAAGGGTTTGACTTGCTTGAGAGGTCCTCTTCCATGTATTTATTTCCCATGATCTTGTTTGTCTGGCCTTGCTTTAGGCAACAGCTCCTGCTCTGCTCCTTTTCCCACCCTTTCCCTGTCAGTCTGCCTGATAGCTGGCGACGGCCATGTTGTATATCTCAAACAGAATCGAACGCCATTACTGTTTCAGCGCGTGGAGCCATCTACCCCCGCCCTGGAAGGGGGTCCAAGACCTAACAACGCCCTGCCACCGCCAGAGACAACAGAGAGTGCCAACAAACTGTGAGTTTCCCGTTCTCAGCGTCCGTCCCTGTACACAAGGTGGTTTGTTGATAGAGGACCAAAGTGGAAAGATGCCGCTGTGCTGCTGTGCCTACGTCACAGGCCGGTGGATGGTGGCATCCCAGAGAGCCAGTCATGGGTGACGGCTCGGGCCCAGGAGATGTCCCAGAAGGCTGGCAGCTGGAGCCCCGAAGGACACTCTGAGGACGGGCTGGGAAGCATGACCAATTCACAGGTAGAGGGCCCATACAAACCTCACACCCGGGACCACACAAGTAACAGCACATACTGTAAACCAACGAAACGCATCTTTTTGTGTGTGAGTTTGTGTCAGCAAGTGTTCAACATTTGTTTTTACTTTCATGTCATTGTTACTGAGCGAACACCCAAAGAACAGTGGAGGACAACTAAGTGGTAAAACGCACAATGATCTTTACATTGTTAAAGATTGCCGTCTCATTTCCATGGGCAGCAGTGTCCTGCTTGTTCATGCACATTGTATGTTACACAAATTAGATAAAGTCTACAGACATCAAATTTGTGCTCCCTCTCACTATGAATGAGGTTTGTGTTTAAATAAAGCAACTTATTGTTTGCGATGGCTTTGACTTGCACGTTGTTTCGTGTTCGTCGGCTACTTTCCGGCACAGACAGTTTCCAAGGAGTTTTCCGGATCATTAAGCCACCTTGGTGCAAAAATAACAAAGTTCAGAGCTCATCATGTACCATCCCTACTGCCTTGTTGAATCATATAGTTCAGCAGTTGACCTGTCTTTGATCTCTTAATCTTAGATTTTCTTCTCATGATGTATCCTTCTGATTTTTTCCTCACATCTTTTGTTCTACCTTCAGAGTAGTCTTCTGTCTTCGTACCGTTAAACCTCTATAAAGCACTGATGGGACCCAGAATCGTGAGCATTGCGTCCTCTGAATCTCAGCCAGAAGGCCGGACTGGATACCCCAAAAATAAAAAATAGATAGATTACTACAGCTATGTCTTTAAACTGATGTTTGCTTAAGAAACAGGAGGCTCGTCCTATTGTCCAAGCAGTCAAATTCAGGTATACTCCAAACAAAATGGAATCTTGCATGTTTAAAGATGGGGAGAATCGCATGGTGGCCACAGAAACAACATGCTGGATTTGTATTATCTGCATTGTGTGCAAGCTAACTAGCCAAAGCAGCAGTCATCGCTACATTACCTCATGTGCAGCCAGCAGCGTGTCAGAACCGCACCGGGCCAATGTCTTCATCCGATCAGCTATGTTCCAACTCAGGTCCTTTGGGGCTTCACGTGGTTTTCTCCCCAAATCCGCTCCTGCTGTGACTGTCAAGCTCCTCCATCTGACATAAATGCCATTCAAGAAAACTCACCTTGTGCTGATATTTGCTTGCAGCTCAGTTAGTAGCAGCCTATACAAACACATTATATTATGTTTGGAGTATACTTTCAGTTTTTTTCTGCATAAGATCCAACCACCCAATGAAATATGACTTTGTAAAAGCTTTGTGATTAAAAAATTAAAAGTACACCATAAATTAATTGAGCTGTCCCTGACCCAAGATACACTTGGCAAATTATCCCACTTATAATGGTCTCTCTGAGACCCACGGTTCTCTGCTTTCCTTGGATAACAAACTTTTCCACCTGTCCTGCTACTCCCTGTTAGCTTTCATGGCAGACAGTCACACCATCTCCTGCTCTCCTGCTCTGTTTGCAGACGGTAGAGATGAGAGAGATGGGGCAGGATGGTTACTCGGATACTGAACACTTTCCACCAATGGAAGGCCATGGCAGGGCCGCTTCCATGCCCCGCCTGCCAGGCGACAACCAAGTGAGCAGCATTCTCACCTCTCCACTGTCTTTGTATCTGCCCCAATGCGTCTACTCCCTGTCTCACTTCATTTTGTTTGTTATGTCAAATTTAGCAAGGTCTGACTCACTGCTTAAAGATTTGTCGCCATGGTTTCTTGAATCCCAACTGGAGAAGGTTAGAGGAGATGCAATAGAAAAAAGGGACATTTTTTAAATGCATCTTTAGACTGGAAGAAGGGATCAGAACCTTATGCTGAGCGTTGCAGCAGCATAGTGTAGCAGACATGGACATGTTTTGCTCAACCGTAGCCTCCTAGTTTGGTTTTCAAAAAAACAAGCAAGGCACAGTCAGACCTTCTGTTTGTTGTCCAGATGTTTGTTCTCCAGATGTTTTCATCTCCCGTGATTTCCTCACCTGCTTTAAGGATTTTAAATGCAAGTGTCTTGTTTGTCATCCCACATCATCATCCATTTTATTTGGGGTCATATCTCGGTGAGCGCTCTGGTTGTCATTCACGCACAACACATTTATGAACACACACGCACACACTCTACCCTCACATTGTTTCTTCCCCTTTTGCCAGGACTCACAACTATTTAATATTTGGAGTTTCTGTGGTTTCACTAAACTGTTCCTTCCCGTTTTCTCCGTTTTGATATCAGGGTTTTTTTTTTCTTTTTTTTCGAACCAGGACGGGAGCAAAGTGTAACAGATGCCTCTGGTTGGTGTGTGCAGGTGTTTGTGTGCTGTGCTAATGTCTTTTCTGCGCTCTCACTGTTCTTTGTGACCTCTATGTCACACAGGTATTGTCGATTCTCCCTGCTGCTGCTGCGTGACTTTACAGTTGTGTGCGTGTCCGCGTGGGAGAGTGCGTGTTTGTGAGGATGCAGATCCATTTGTACGTGTGTTTTGCTTATTGTCGTCACTGCAGCGCTGTTGATTGAGCACTGTTGTGTCGGTGTAACGCTGTTTTGGTGCACACCACTCCCAGTGTCTGTGGTGTTTCTCTTTCGCCTTCACTGCTGCTGTGGTGTCTAATCAGACCTTTTTTTGTCCTCTGCCCCTCCTTTTCTTTTTGTCCTTCTTTCTCCTCATCATTGTTGCACCCCATCTGCATTTGGGCTGAACGTCCGAATTGGTTCTTACTTGTTCTCTTCTGTATTCTTCCTCTGTCACAACCATCCTTGTCTTCTTCACTCCTCCCCTTCTCTTCCCTTTTTTTCCCTCCCTTCCTGGTTTTGTGTGTTTACCCCACGTGTGACCATACCTCTGTTGTATTTGTGGCTCTGTGTCTGTGTGTCCTCTCTGTGCTCATACAGCAGCGGAGGAAAGGGAAGCACCGTGGCAGTAACCTCAGTGTATGTACCCTGTCTTGTGTCTTCTCTCCTTTCTTTTCTTTTTTTTCAGCCATTTTCAATCTCCATCCCCCTTGAAAGTTTAGTTTTTCCTTATTTGTTAAGTCTTCAATTTCAATTCATAGCAAAAATAAAGTTGTTGTTTTTTTTAATATAAATAATATCAGCCTTTTTTAGCATGATAGATATCCACTTGCTAAATATTCATCAATTCTTGATGTCGCTAGGTTGGATTTGGGCTTATTTTCCTTTTTGCCCTCTCATCAACAGTCATGACACTTTCTCTACACCCCATGACTCCCTGACTCTCTTTGCTCAGCTGCTGTTGTCGGCTCTTGATGTTGCTTTATGTTCTTCACCTTGTGTGCTTGACTACAGTAATGTCATCAATGGTACCCATCTGCGTCTGAGTCTCCACTCAAAGTTTTGCCTGCATGCTTACATTTTCTTGAAGTATTTTTACAATAGGTGTGTTTGTGCATGTGTGAGCGAGAGAGAGAAAAAGAATCGAAAGAAAGCAGGGAGATCCGGGTGCTTGAATAGATGTGTTGCATAAATCTCAGTGCTACACCTGTGAGGCCTGATATTCTAGTGTTTTATATGTGTCCTCAAACCCATCAGTTATCATTTGATTTGCTGAATAAGTGCTAACTACTAAACTTAATCTGCTCAGTTGCCTTAAGGATTTAGCACTGACTTGATAAAGTGGCCTGATAAGGTTTCCATGCCCAAGTCAGCAACTTTTGGCCCCATAGGCTCTGTCCGGCTGTCCGTCCTTTGAGCATGAACCCTTCAGTCTGCAGAGCGGAAAACCAATGCTCTTAAAGGACTCTGGACAACCCCTATGTATGTGCATGACAGAGGCGAAGCACGCAGAAATAATGAAACTAAATCTCTGTGCTGTCCAAAAATGTGTTGTGTTCAGGGCATTTCTGGGTTGGGAAGACAGAAGTATGGAAGTGTGTACTGACCATTAAAACCCTTGTTTCTTTTACAATGCAAGTTACAGAAGCATGGAAGGCATGGCCGTTTGCCATTACCCCCTTTCCTGTACTTCATTATTCTTTCCTTTTGCCAGAGGTCAGCAGTTACAGTAACATGAGCCCTGCACCAGCTTTTCCTGACCCCGGGGTTGCAGTGTCTTGGTTTGTGGGTGTGGAACGGTGATGTGCACACAAGAAATTTTGAACAGTAACAAAAGTGTACACGTTTTTCATTAGATAACCTGTTAGGTTGAGTTTCTTTCTTTTACATGTTTTAAAAATCATGATATTCTCTTGTAGTTGTGTTACAAGACATTACATTTTTTTCCCTAAAACCCACTTTTTCGATTTTAAATAATTTTAATCGGCATGATTGTAGCACTTAAGTGTTTAATGGTTTGCATAAGTTTCTACTGGAAGGCTGGTGTGGGGCTTGCATAGCATCAGGCCACATGTGCACACACGCGCACACCTACGCATTGTCTCTTACCCCACCGCTCACAGAAACATCTACTTGACAATCGAAGGAAACACCTCTCCCTCCATCCCGTGGTGGTGTCTGTCTCTTTCGCTCTTAGACCATCAATGACAGCGGCACCATGAAACGCTCCGCCTCGTCGCTGGGCCACAGCAGGTCCGGGCGCGGCCACAGAGAAAGAGGTGGCCCGAGCGATTACAACATGGAGTGTGCGATACCGGAGGAAGGCAGAGCCTCCAGGCACGGGCACCGGCGAAAAGAGCGGAGTCACCGGGTGTCCGAGAGGTCCCTCTGTCGCTATAATGAGGCTGACACAGGTGGGACAACCCCCCTCAGTGGTTAGGTTTTGTCACACATACTTTGCACTCGGCACATTTGAACCACAGTCTTGTATTTTCAGCACAGCTAACCCCAGCCACATCTCTTCCAACAGGCCTGGGCACAGACCTGAGTACGACCACACAGTCAGGCGACTTCACGTCCAAGGAGAAGGATCGGGACCGAGACCGGGGCCGGTCCAAAGACCGGAAGCACCACCACCATCGGCACCATCACCACGGCTCCTTCGACAAGGAGCGCTATGTAGCAGAGCAAGGGGTGGAGTACCGACACAGGCACTCCAGGGAGAGAGAGCTCGACCGGGAAAGGGAGCACGACCGGGAGAGGGAGCACGACCGGGAGAGAGAGCACGACCGGGAGAGAGAGCACGACCGGGAGAGGGAGCACGACCGGGAGAGGGAGCACGACCGGGACAGGGACAGAGAAAGGGACCGGCGCTGGTCGCGATCACCCAGCGAGGGTCGAGAGTGCATGACACACAGACAGGTGGGCGCCTGGGTAATTATGTGCATGGATTGTCAAAGTCAAAGCGGCCTTCTGAGGCTTTCTAATGTGAAAATCTGTATACATATCTAGAAACATGTTCCTAGTTTTGCTTAAAACTAAGCCAGAGGTCCTCTTTACCACTTCCTGCTTTTCATTTAGTCGCTGCTGCTGCTATCAAATTAAAGGCCACCATAGAGCTCAAAATGCCAGAAATGATGTTAATTACTTTTTGCTGAATTTACAGTCATATGCTATATTGTGAGTGTAATAATACAAAGAAAATGGGAAGGATTTGATTCATGAAGTCACAATTGTCAAATCACCAACAACCAAATATGCATGGAAATGTATATTTGAGGACCCAACCAGCCACCCTCTGTAACTGTTTTTAGAATACTGGTGTTTTTTCTCACGACTCCCAACATTTCCTTTTGCAACGTCCTTATCCAGACTTTGTATCTTTTACATATTTCTCACCCAATCTACATCACCTTTTCTCAGAAACTTGTGATGTATATCACTAATATGTGAAATAATTGGTGTTTTTCCTAAAACTTGAAAAAAAGAACACAATAGGAAAGAATTTTAACTTTAAAAAAAAAAGTTTTTCTCCCTTTAGTTTTGAAAAAGGTGACACTTGATATTTTGTTTACATATCACACAGCTCAGTCCAAGAAACTAACAACATTTCATGTGTGTTTTTCACCATATTTACCCTGTGCTGGTCTGGAAATCAACCCTTTAATCTACTTTTCTCCTGTCGTCTTTTGTTTCCTTTTCTCTGCGTGACATGTTGCTTCTCTCTGCATGGTGCTGTTTGGGATCTCATTCTTTTTTATCCACATCCACTATTCTGCTCCTGTTTTAATGCCTGTCATTCTGCTTTCTCTCCTCCACATACACTATAACTGGTGCTTTTATTCCTCTTGTTGCTGCTGTTCTTGTTCTTGTCTTCTCTGGCTCTTCTATCTGGACTCTCCCTGCTTTTTCTCCCCTCTGGCATTCTCTCTCTCCCGCTCTGCCTGTTTCACACTCTGCCTTTCGCCATCCTCTACTTTACATGTCTTGTCGTTGAATTTGTGGTTCGTTTTTTTTATTTGCTTTATTTCACTTTTCGTGTAGGGCAGTAGTTCAGTCAGCGGAAGTCCGGTCCCCTCGACCTCGGGAACCAGTACACCGCGCAGAGGCCGTCGACAGTTGCCTCAGACCCCCGCCACACCTCGGCCTCATGTCACATACTCCCCTGTGGTTCGTAAGGCCATGCCAACAGCCCCCGGGGGGCCACAGGGACGATCCCCAGCCCCCCGCCACTTTTCCCCAGAACCCCCCCAAGGCCAGGGTCCTCCCCCTGCTGGGCCCCCATTGTCCCAACATGGCTCGTCCCGTCAGGGTCACCATCCCCCACCTCGCTGGGGGGACACAGGTGGAGGAGGCGGCTCCATAGAGGGGGATGGCTGCTTCTACAACCAGGAGTATCAAGACTATGAGCCGCACCACGAACCACCTGCATATGAGCCAAACCCCATGCAGGGCAGCAACCCCCACCCCCACGCCCTGGCCAACCATCCTCTCCCGCCTCCCACGCAACCGCAACCTCATAACCCCCACCCGCTCCCTCCCCCGCAGCCTCACCCTGGGAACAACCCCCACCCGCAGCCCGCTCGCACCTCACCGAGAACTGCCCGCCACGCGCCTCCTCCCACCACGGCCCTGACGGGGCCCGTGCAAGGCCAGGTTCAGTCGGCTGCCCAGCGCCGCTTGCCCAACGGTTACCGCTCTTCATCGCCCTCCGCACACCTCCATGGACCCCCCCCACACTGGGCCCCACAAGGTTCCCCCTCCAGCCGGTCATCCAAGGGGTCCACGCAAGGGCCTGCATAAACCCTACAGTGAGAAGGAGGAAGATGATTGGTGCTAGCCTCTGGGAACGGGGGCGGGACTTAAAGAGGAAGGATCGTTTCTAAATGTACTGAAAGAAAATAGAAGGCTCTGAGCCAGAGCAGTGACTGCCAAGGGAAACCACGACTTTTCTTTCTCGTCCGTTTATTGATTTTTCCTCTCCTCCACTTCTTGGGGTGTCCCAGGGATGTTGGGCTAGATGAAAGAATAGCTATCAGGATGAAGGGATGTAGCAGGACTGCTGAGGCAGAATCTGGAGAAATGAGTAGCGTAAAAGAAAGTTTAACAAAAAAAGAACAAGCTCTGTGCTCTATTCACATTGTTGTTGATCATCACTCGATGCCAAAAGAGACCAAGCTCAAATTCCACTTTTTATGGGTGGCAGGAAGAGTGGTGGACACTACTCTTTGTGTCTTAATTTTGCCTCTGGCAACGAGCTATAGCCACTTACAAGATGTCAAGAGTTGCGACTCGATAAAAGACACTTTACAGTCAGAGACAAAGGAGCGACCTCTTTTTTCCTTTCTTAATTTTTTCTTGCTTCTCGAGGCTAACCTCTGTCAAGTTAGCTACAACAAGAATAAAATCCAACCCTCCCAACCACCAGTTGAATATTGATGAGTTTTATCATCTGTGTTTTTAAATAAGAACAAAAACTGACAAGGAGCCCTCTGCCTGTATGAGGTGAGATGGCTAAGTGGGTGGGAGAGTTGGGGAGTGTTGCAAGGGGGGGTTGAGCAGTCCCGGTGTGGAAATCTAGAGGACAGGGTGAGTGTGTTGGGTATATTTAACACACTCGTCCCCGGAGACAAACAATTCAGCCAACCTCAACCTACGACCTACGAGAGAAGAAGAACAAAACAAAGAAAATTGGAGAGGTGTTTCAGAAACAACAAACCAATAACTGTTTTCTGCAGTATTTCTTCTTCTACTCCTGCAGCTGCTTCCTGCTCCTCTTCTTCTACTTCTTCAAAACATCGAAGCTTGAATCTTCTGTTGCACCCCACGCAGCTTCGTTTTTTTAGACTTGCGGAGTTGTACACCCTATGGAATACTGCATGAATGATACAAAAGAATACTACTAATAATAGCAACATTGAGAATCTACTATCTGTGGAGGGCATTTCTCCTCTGCCCGTTCTGTTGTGGTTTGTAGGGTTTCTCTCTTTTTATTGAAAATGCTTTCTGTTTCTCTCTTTGTGCTCTGAATGACATTCCTCTCTCTTTACCTTCATTTACACTCAAATCAAAAGACAGAGGGCTATGGGGAGATTGGATAGTTAGTGTATGTTTATCTATTGGGGGGGTGGGGGGAAGTGTACACAAATCAGTGACTTTTTGCTTGCTTATCTACTGTCTGTTCTGTGCCAAATGCCTGCCACTGATACAGCTGGAATTGCACATATTTCTAGTGAAAGTGACTTTTTTTGTAAACAAGATCATGAGGTGAAAACGATGTAATGGGTAGCAGGGTATAAACTTGGATTTAAAAAAAAAAAAAAATTAGTGACAGTTCCGGTGAAGTCTGACAAATCAGTAATTTCTTAAAAGTCTTCCAGGGTTTGGGGATCAAACAGAGGCATCAGAGAGGAAGAGACCAATAGAAAGGTGCAGAAAGGAGAGAAACTCTTCATCTTTGTTTTTTTGTCACTGAAGGTAATAACGAAGAAACTACTAACACAATAACATGTAATGACAACTAAGACCTTGAGAACAAGACAGCTATTTTGCTCAGTATTTCTGTTTCATTTAAGGCTCAGGTAATCCTTTTTCCAACCCTAGAGTAGACCTCTAATTGTCAGCCACATTGTTGGGATTGGGGGGGGGGAGTTTGGAGGAGATGGAGCAAAAGATGATTATGGGATATTGCAGGAGAATGTAAACGGGTTCCCACAGTCTAAGATAAAGATAAAACACAGTTGTGCTCACACATGTGGCCTGCAGGAGGCGCCATATGACAACAGGGCTCCAACTGGATTTGGTTGTGTATCTAATCAGCAGGACTGGACTGCACTGTAGCTCAGTTTAAAGGGGTTGGAGGAAGGATGTCTTAGTCTTGGTATGGTCCTGGAAATCACCTCCATTATGTGTGTTTCACTCCTATGGGTCTGTTTTTTTCTGTGGGCCTCAAACTAACACTGGTCACTACCACACACCACCCGTCAGCCCCCTAACATTATTGTTTTGAATGTTTTTAGTTGACCTACATTTAACCTAGAGGCCTATCACATGTTGACCAGAGAATGCATTGGAGAAAAAAAAAATCGAAATGAAAAAAATAAATAAATGAACCTGCCTATTAGTGTCTTTCCAGCCTTAGTGGAATGTCACGGACGAGAATTCACATCAACTACACTTAGAATCAGAAAGCACACAAAACGTATGTAGCTCCTGGTTGTGGGTTAGGGTGAAGTGTTTTTTTTAATGTGTGCAGGTGTGTTTGTATGAACATGGATGAATGTGTTTCTTACGGCTTTTTTTTGGTGCTTTCTTTCTTTTCTATGCTTTGCCTCCAGATAATTTTTTTTCAATGCCCAAATGTTTCTGTCATCTCATTAGAAAAATCTGCAACCCTGTGCGTGTGTGTGTACGTGTGTGTGTGTGTATGCGTATGCTTGCGTGAGTGTTGTGCGATGCCAGTCGACACCCGATTAAAACATCCAAAGGCCCAAACCTTCACTTTCCATCTTTGTGTATATGCTGCAGTAAAATCCACTAACACGCTGATTAACCACACACCGTCCTCTAAAAGCAATGTAAAGTCACAACGGAAAGATTAAAAAAAATAATTTTCTTTTCTTTTTTTCAAATACAAAAGATTTTAAAAAGGAAAAAAATATATATCTAGTTCCAGAAATGCATGTGCTATGTGCATGCCACACCGTGGGTTTAAAGTCATTTTCAGGACATAGAAGAAAAAGCACATTAATTAATTCAGAGGAATAAAAAAGAAAATATATAAATAGATAGATGTTTTTTTTATTTAAGAAAAAAAAAAAGAAAAAAGCAAGGTTTCATTTTTCCTTCTATTTTTGAGAACAAAAAAGTTAAAATTAAAAAAAAAAATCTAAAGAATAAAAATACAGAAGAGACTTTGGTGAGGGTCAAAGTCTAGTTTGTTTTCTTCTGTTACATGGGGTTGAGACACAACACATCCATGTTCAGGACACCACAAAAAAGAACTGTTTCTAATTAAAAAAAAGAAGAAAGAAAATAACATACAGTTCAAAAGATGGTGTATTCTCCCTTCTGCTATGTGAGAGGGTCAAAGGGTACAGTAGCCAGCCAAATCTGTTGTGTACTTCGAACTGGCCGTTGGACCGTTGACCTCTCACTCACTCCTTTTTTCTCTCCAACTCTGTCTCTCTCACACTTACCTGTCGCACTCTCAGCCAGTCTCACCGCTATTTCTACCAGTGCATTTTGTAATTCCAAACAAAACTCTTCCTAAAGAATAAAATCCAGAGAGAATGCACCCTGCTTTGCCTCTTTTCTTGCTTGAAGTTTTGACAGTCTTTTTAAATGAGAGTGTTTGTTTATTTTTTGCCTGTGTGTGTGTGTGTGCACAATTGAGAGTATATAGGTTATCGATACCCTGTCGCATTGGGATAGTTCTAATTGGCCAGGAGGCATTTTTCATTTGGTGTATCTATTTGACACAAGGACACCAAAATACTGAATTAGTCCACTGTCAGCTGAACCCTGAAATGGCACTTAAAACCCTGAGTGAACACACCTAGGTATTTTGTTTGGTTTGAATAACTGAAATAACTAAATACAGAAACTAATCTTGACTCAAATGGGCCCGAGTTGTGTCTATACATGCTAAAAATATTCATATTTTTTGTGAGCGTTTATTAGGACATCCCAATTCCTGATAAAGGCTCCTCTGCTTCATGAATTTTAGTCAGGCAGCCAACCATGTAACGAATGAGTGAAAATCACCCCGTTATGGTTACCTGTCAATCCATTCACACACCATCTCTCTGCTCATACAATTCTAACTTTATTAGCACAGCATCATCCGTCAATACCACCATTCAAGAAGACCAGTGTGCAGTGAATTTACTTTTATGCTGATTTACAACAGGGCTGATCTTGAGCTGGAAAAATGGCTCCATCCAGTTGTATCTGTAAAGTGTTTTTTTTTTGTCAACACACAAAGCAAAACTTGAATGTTGATGCGCTGAAAGTAGCTTGATGGTCTGTAGCTCTTTACAGGAGGAAGGAATTTTTTCAGGCATAAATTGTTCAAGTCACTCTTTAGCTCTTTATTGGATTTGATGTGTGTATGTGCACATGGTTGTGTTTCGGTTACTCCAGCCAATGTGGTCGTACTGCACAGTTTGCACAGCTTGCTCTACTGCGAAGCAGAAAAATTCCACCTCTGATGCCCGGCTTCAAGGAAACGTAGGAAATTACCCCATTCTCATAAAAACTAGCCGACTGAAGCTCCATTTAAGGTCAGACACACCGCTGTTTAAGTTGGATTGATGTTTTTGGGCCCTTTAGGGTAGTAGAACAAGCCACTTACACAAAATTGCTGCTTTGTTCAAGCCAAATCTTAACATGTATCCTGAGTATTTGGATTAAACAAGGACAGCTGGAAATACAACTTACTTACCTCAGGCATGAGGATTGATGATAATTCTTTTTTGGTTAATTTGCCACAAAACACACTGTTAAATCTACCGGTGATTGAAGACATATACACAACAAAATGCAAGAGTTCTGCACAGGTCCAAATAAGTACAGTTGTGTCCACTCAAACCCTTTTAACACACACATATTAACAGACCCGACCTGCGATTATCTTCATTTGACACGCAGATAAAAGCAGATAACTGAGGCATTCATTAAAATCTCGCAGTCCAACCTCTGAGAATGTGATTGAATCATCCAAGATGTGTCAGGTCAGGTGTGAACAGAGCCATTATCACCCCAAGAAGCTATCAAGGCAGAAGGAGAACTCACTATCTTTGCACCTTTTACAAGCTCTGGGGAGATGTCTAGCTTTGCAAACCCACTGATATATGCCCTCCAGGTAATACTATTTGTCTACATGTGGTTTTCATCAAATCTTCAAAGAAATACAAAAAAAAAAAGAATGTTCAGAACATTGTCTGATTTTAGGATTTACTGAGCTGTCCCAAGTATGCATGTGCTCAAAAAATGGAGAAACTATGCGTCATTCACTGGAGGAACCAGCTTTCACATTACAAATTCTGCCTGCCCAATCAACGTTTGCTGACCGAACCGAATCAAAGTCTCCCTTGGAGTTCAGGCTAACCTCAGGTGTTGTGCTTTGACACGCAGAAGACGTGCATGTGTCAGCAGTCATCTGGCGTGAGAGAGAGACGGTGGTGGCGCGGTGGGGGAGGCGTGCACAGCGGAACAGACCCAAAGCATGCCGTTACAGGAGAAATGTTTGGGATGTGTCATGTGTTTGATGCATGTCTTTCACAGGCATGACCAGACCAGACGGTTCCGGCAGCTCCTCCCAGGTCTGTGTACACAGGCAGGGTGCTCCGGTTTCAGCCGGAAGAAAAGGCGCTCAGTTGGGGCCTCATGGGGCTCCCACAGGCACCCCCCCCCCCCCCCCCCCCCCCCCTCTCCTTCTTTTTTTTTTTCCTTGGACAAACCCCTTCCCCCAAAACAAACACACACAGTCGCTGGTGAATACTTCCATACAAGTTGAGGGATTTCACCTGAATCACATTAAACTTTCATTCTTTTTTTCATAAAATATTTTCAACACTATATGTAAGCAATTCATTTGAAGGCTGGGTAAAAAAAAAAAAAAAGGTTTAAACCATTAGTAGTTTCCTCCTTAGAAGATTGCCTCACTAACTATTATAGCAGACAAATTGAGCTTTTGGAGAACTCCAAATTCCATTGAAATAAATCAGTTGTGATTTACTTAAAATGCAATGATAGAGTAAATATCCCATGACTGCAAATCCCAGCTGCACAGCCTACTTGGAGAGTAACAAGACCCCCATTGTTTTCAGTCTTTGGCCAGTCAATGGTTTTCTGGCCTCCCCCCCACCCCTCATTCTTTGGACGCCAATCTCCTGGACTGTCCCCTCTTTTGTTCTGTAAATAAGTGTGGGGGATGGAAGCTAACTTCTTGACACCCAAGCAAGTTTCCTGTCCAAACACACCCACACTCCACTTTCACACTTGGTTCAATGTGTGAAAAGGTACACACACACATTTCTTGCCACTCTTGTATAGCTATCAGCTGGGGGGGTCACAACAAAAAAAAACACACCACTTCAGATTCATCAGGTACAAAAAAGGTTTAATAAATATTGAGGTAGTTATAGTAATTGGGAACTTTTACACTTGAATACATCTTCATTATCAGCATGTGCCATCAACAACACACACTGTACAATTTCATGTACAAATACATGGAGGAACATGAGTTCATGGCTTTGTGGAAATGTCCATCAAAGGCAGCTAAGGCTCCCTCCTCTGACCCCGTGCAGACCCGCCTTTGGCCAGCCGAAGTCCAAACGAGGCCAGGGGTCACCGCGACACCCCAGCAGGACAGTTTAGCTACCAGCCGCGAGCGAGCCCAAGCTGGAGAGAGTCTTGTCTGGAGCTTTGGGGTCACGCTTTCCGGGGTGTTAAGCCAAAGTCCGGCGAACCTTATGGTGCGTTCAATGACTCCCCTCCGTTTGTTTCGAAAAAAAATAATAAATCCAGCCGGGGCTTCAACACGCCGCTATGGCAGTCTGTAGGGGGATGGGGGTTGAGGGTGGTCCCAGTTTACTACTGCACGTCACGTAGTCCACCAAAACAGAATTGACAAGGAGCTGTTGGGGGCTGTTTCCATGTTCAAGTTTTGCCTTCTTACAAGGCAGGAAGTCCGGCTCGGCGGCCGCTTTGCCGCGTCGTTTCCGCGTGTGCGGCGCGGGCACAGCCGAGCACACGTTCTCCTTGTTTTCCGCGCCGCCGGGAGCGTGTGCTTCCTCGGGCAGGTGAGGGCCAACCTGGGGCTGTTCGAGGGGAAGGGAAGCGGGACTCTGGAGCAGTTGAGCGCCGCTTGGCTCCGCGGTCCCCTGAGCCTCTGGCTGCGGTTCTTCACCCGCTTCCGCGACGCCCCACGCCCTGGCCTGGGCCGCGTGGTAGATGTCCCGGGCGGATTTCATCACCAGAGTCAAGAGCAGACTCCGGTGGAGACGAAGACCTCCCCTCTGCGTGCGGGAGCCGTACAGTTTCCCCAACGCCACGACCATGACCCTCTTGGCCTCAGCAGTGACCTCCATGTCACAGTTTGTTTTGAACCAATTCCAGCACAAACAATCAACGGTTTACAGTTTGGGGAAGTTCGTCTCTCCCCGAAGGCTTCACGCGCAGACACAATACAAGCCGACCGCGAGACAAGTACTTATAACCTCGCTGACGTCACTCAACGTACGTCACCCAACTAAGTCCCGCCCACCGGGCGCTTGCACAGACTTAAATTCAAACCACGGAGCAGCTGGTCGGACAACTGTGTTGGCTGACCTGGTCAGCCCAAGTGAAGGGTTGTAACTTTACGCTCAATCCCGTATTGAATATTTAGACGAAAGACAAATAGAATGAAAAACGCAAATTAAAAAAAGAAGGATAATTAAATGGAAAACAATTAAAAAAACACTAAATCTGCAAATTTGGTCGCTGGCAACTTGTAGTTCCTTAATTTTAGTTAAGAATCACAGAAGACTATTTTTGTTTGATCTGATATTCGTTTTGAAAAAATCTGCCTTTGATAGGTAGAATATCCTCAAATTAGGTTATTTTGGGCTAGTCTGTGGACTTTACATAAATAGTTTCAGCACCAAATACACATAGGCGAACATAGGCGAACAAATAGATATATTAGAAGCCAAGGCCTTGTCAGAGCTGTCCTCCCATATTTTCTGACAAACACACACACGCTGTCAGTCCATAGTCATAACCAGTTCAAACTGGCCTAGGTTTTAAATGGCATATTGGGCTTGAACACCTACCCAAATAAGGGTTTTATCTTTTAATTTAAAGAAGTAAATACTATTGTGGTTGCATTATATCTTTGTGTAAAATTTGTGTGAGCTCTCCAACAGCAGTTCATGAACTGGCCTCAGGCATTTATCCTGTGATGTAACATTAGAATGCTTTATGTAATTGAGCAAGTGCAAGTATGCTGATGTTCAATATGAGACGGCAACATTTAAGGGGCCGTCCGGCTCAATGTGATGTGACAAGTAAGACATATGTTGTAAACAGATATTTTTCAGTTAATCTTAGTAGTTACATTTACATTCACAAACGGAACAATATTTATAAAACAGCGGATGAAATGGTCTTTTGTGTGGATGCTATTTTTGTCTACCCTTGTCTATTCTGTCGTAAGGAATGGAAGCTATGCCACTCCCCCCACCTATCTGGAATGGTCAATAGACTGCTTATAATCCAGCCTGAGCTCTTCTCACTCTCACCCATCCCCCATTTTGCTGCTTCCTTCAGCAGGAAACAAGAAAGGGAGGTGGAGGTTAACAGACAGATGCCCATATTAAGCACATCCTGCTCTTGTTGGGCCTCGTTGAGGAAAACCCGTGACGTGCGTGGGAGCCCTGGTTTCCTGAGGCCATTTAAAGTAACAGTAGAGAGGATTGCGTCAGGTTTTGCCACTTCCCAGAGACCATATTAGGGCATAGAAATCCATTCCCCCAATATGTATGGTTCGGAGAAATGGACCGTCATTCAGACTCTAATGGCAGTAGGAATGGGTGGAGTTGAAGAATTATGAAACAACCAACTTTATTTCACTCAACTTGTGTTTTCTTTTCAGATTTACATTTTCTCACCCCTTTTCTATTTTTTTTTCTGGTTTACAGAAGAATTTGTGGTATGCAGACCATTGTCTCTCCAGTGACTGCAGTTCAATAGACCATAAGTGCAAAAGAAAGCAGGAAAAGAAAACACGCTGCA
>JABUIW010000047.1:4796590-4808758 GCA_013363375.1 Menidia beryllina
ATAGATAGAAAAGCAAAAAAAAATTACAACAGTTAAACCATGATAATTGTGCCATTAACTTTTGCTGATCGTTTTTTGAATATATTCTTTATTTCTAGTATTTTTGCTTAATTCTAATTACACTGCAGCTGATCCTTAACACAAACTTGTTTTTGCATTCCTTTGAGTTTTGTAAGGCTAGAAACAGGCTGCCCTCTTGTGGTCATTCTTAGGAATCGCACCCAATTTCTGTTTTCTCGTCTATTTGTGCCTTAATTTTGCGTTACAAATCTTTCTGTGGACAAAACGCTCAAAATTATGAAGTCAGTTTTCCAGCCATATATGTCCATGACAATACGTAACTTACCATTTGCCTTTTTCTTCGCACCTTATTTGAGGGACCAACACAGTAAACATTAGTTCTTTTTGGTCTCTTAAACTCACAAACTCAAAATCTCAGTTATTTTGCACTCTTCGTGAATTAGCTTTAGATTAATTGAATCAGAGCACTGGTCTTCTCCTTGGTTGTTAAATATATCAACAGCAATTCATCAATTGCGTGACAGGAATGATGAAAACAAGACCTACCTGAATTCTTATACATTTTCTTATATGCTTTTGATAAATGCAACAAATATGCAACAAATGTATGACAGTGGAGGGAATTGCGAGCTGGCAGAACTTGAATCTTGTAGTTTTTTTTCTAATCTGGGTTCAATATTGGCCACATGTTGTCCCCCTTTACAGATATAAAAATCAAAAGCTGTCTTAAACTGAGTAGAGAGTAACTGATGCCTGAACATGAAAATCAAAAGTTGTGTGTCAGCTGTGTTCATAAGCTTTCAACACTGGGTGGTGCCATTAAACTACTTGATTTTACTTTTTATGCACTGATTTCTGTCTGCTTTTGAGGTGAAGGTTAGAGGTGTCTCATACATACATGGAAAAGAAAGGTAGCAATAAATGATAGTGTAATTCAGTTAAATTCTGTTTTTCTCTCATTTTTAAAAAGCATCAGATGTATACACATGTGCTTTTTAAAATTTGGTCAGAAGATTCTAGTGAAAATGAATTTATAATGTTTTTCATTTATCATATCTGTATTAACAGATCTACTTTATGTACTGCTAAAACCACATAAATGGTTGAAATTATATGTGTAGCTCCTCTGTCATGTTGCTTTCCGCGAAACCCGCTAAAGAAAAATGATGCAATGACTAATGCTCTCACTCAGACTTGTTGGCTTAAGCTCAGTTTCTGCGAACAAAGGCACATTTTCACTCTCTGCACACTGTGTGCAGTGTGACACATTTATGCTCCATGTGTGATGCTGTGGGGTCAGTTTGGTTTTTAGAGTAATGGAACTGTGAGAACGATGATAACGAGTCAACGGCTGGGAAGAAAGAGCTTTCCATTGCGTGTCTGCGTAATGTTTGGGATTAGTGTGTGTTTAGATTGAACACAAGAATATCTGCTCCAG
Organism: Menidia beryllina; assembly: GCA_013363375.1. Taxonomy (NCBI): domain Eukaryota; kingdom Metazoa; phylum Chordata; class Actinopteri; order Atheriniformes; family Atherinopsidae; genus Menidia; species Menidia beryllina. The sequence goes on from JABUIW010000047.1 coordinate 4,798,050, forward strand.
CCATTTGTCAAAAGCCCCCAGCCCACTCATGCATGTGTGATAAAATGGATGAAAACTTCCAGCTTCAGTGAGAGCAAAAATACTCACTTATGATGTACAGCCTACAGTATTGCATTAATCCTCATATGTGTAGCTGTTGTCTCTTTAATACAAGTTGACCAAGTCAACAACTTTTAGATCACGAATATTGCCATCAAAGACAAAAACCTCTAATTCAAGCTCGGTCAAACTTTGCCATGTTCTGCAGGTCCCTCTGAATTTGGGTCACGTTGATGCGTGGACTTTAACCGGACCATTGCGACACATAGATTGTTCACTTTTAGTCATACCACTGCAGAATTGCTGTTGTGTTTGGGAACCTGTCGCATTAGCAGGATTTGGTCATACATGAGCAATCACACACCATCTGACTTTGGAAAATGTTGGCAAAAAGAGGAGTTCACAATCAACCAAACATTTGTGAGGTGTCCAGGTCCTGTGGCTCCAAAACAAGCCCAAATCATCAGCCCTCCACCACATGTGCTTGACAGTTACTATGGAGTGTTTGGTTTGGAGTTGTTTAGGTTTGGTTAAACATGACGCTGTTTATTATGACTAAACATCTCCACTTTGGTCTCAGTAAACCTTGAGGTTTGTGCAGATCCAACTTCGCAAATCTAAACTGTGTGGCCATGTTCTTTTTAGAGAAAAGAGGTGTTTATTCTGCAAACCTTCCAACCATGCCATACTTGCACAGCTTTCTTCTCCTCGTGCTGCCATGAATGTTCACATTTAGAACGTTAAAGGCTGAGATATAGCCTCTCGGCCCATTGCAATTTCTCTGAACATTATACAGACTAATTCAACATCCAGCTAAGGCTTTGGGTTAATTGCCAACTGTGTTGGATATTTTTTACTTGTGAAAAATGTTTCTCATTGTAGGATAGGATCACTTTGTATTTTGCATTCGAAATCCTGATATTTACGATTGACATTTCTATCCTCGCTTAATTACTGAACTGTTTTTGTACAACATGAAAATATATTTCTAATAAACTTTGGAAAATGAAACCTGCCAGACATCTCCAGCCTAGTGATGCATGTCAACTTGTGACAGAAAGTGTGTCAAGCGTGAAAGCCAAACTATAGTCAAATGAAGACCACAACAGATGTGTGGGATTTTTTTTGGCAAGTGGAAGAACAAGGAAACAAATCAGAAAGTATTAAAATATGTATATGAAGACAATTTAAATAAAGGTTTGTTTAGTCTTTAAGTAAATAAAGTTGATAGATTATATTATAATACTAAAAATTAGGCTATATATGCTATCTATATTTCATTCATGTGTGAAGACAACATACAGTGCACTGCTCAAAAAGTAGCAGAAAAAGAGAAGCCTGAGAGAAATTGTTACAAATCTTTTATTAAGATATTCATTCTTTAATCCATGTTGACATTTTCTCTACGGTTTGCATTTCTGTATTTTACAGTCGTTAATGTGCAATTACCTTTGATAATGTCGGGTCACAGTTACAGGGCTTTCACAAAGTTATTGGCACTTGGAACACAGAGAGAGGAGGAAGATGAGCAGTACAGGAGGTCCACTGGTGCTACAGGGTTACAGAGGGCAAAGAGCAGGGGCAAAGACATGGGCAGACCGGGTACTGCACAGCTTGTGAAGAAGCGCTGTTTCTGGGTAGATATATACCTCATGCTGCGAGTGCACAACAAACAATCGGATCTCTATGTGTGAAGCTATAAATATACATACATATGTATATATATATATGCATATACATATATACACACACATATATGTATACATATATACACACATATGTAAAATATACAGTTCATCTATACATGTATATAATCATATTTATATATGTACTGATTAGTGACAAAAGACTCCTCATGCCATGCCACACCTTATCCATTCAAGTGTGTAGGTCTACGTGTTGTATGAAGTGTAAACATGTATACTGAAAGGTACAAAAATTATGTTTTGCTTTTAATGTAAAAAAAAAGAGAGCATTACAGTAACACAGAGTACCACACACCTAATGAGGATGTGCAGTGCGAGTGGCCGTGAGTGTGGGGCATTTGAAAGTGGACTGAACTTTATCAAACACGCGATTCGTTTTTACTACTCTTTTTAAACTGATGGTAAAAAGCGTTCCTTAGCCATTTTGTTAGCCACTAACATGTTGTTGTGTGCAGTGTGGAGACTTCTGTACCTGGGCTGGGCTGCTGTGTTGTGACCAACATGGTTTTTAAATTCAACGATGACTCAGTGGTGATATTATGACTCAGAATCCAGTCCAATTCATACATTGGATCACTGTTTTGCAAATCGGGCTGTGAGGTCACTGCAAGATCCCAGTGTTTTTCCACTGAATAAACCATATTTGTTCTTAAGAAACTCTTCTGGACTTTTAAAAAATGTGATACAAAAAAAAGAACTCTTAGAATCTATAAACAAATGAACATGCACATCCTAATTAAGGCTGAACAAACTGAACCACTGATTTGCCTTTCTCTGAAACACATGACTACACTTGTGGAAGTGAAACATGACACCAGATGCATGAAGGACAGGAAGCACAGTACAGTCTTCAAAGATACTGGTACACGGGGGAGGGGAGCCCATGTGGCATCTACAGTCAAATGCATTACTGAGGTTTTTGTTTAAGTGATCAACCGTACTGACTACTCATAAGATACTGCATTTTTGTTCTGTTCACGCATCTTTCTCAATTTGAAACAGCAATAAAACTGAACTGCATTGAAAAGGAAGCATACATTTATTTCTGCGCCCATCCTCAGAAAAGTAAAACCTTTCCATAAATGCCTTTGAAGAGGGAGGCCGTTTCTCCCTTTGAGGTTGAATGCACACGACGAGTCAGACCCTGACCACTTCCATTTTTATCCACCTGCAATAGGAATAATCCTGACCTGCATCCAACAGGCCAACAAGCATTCAAAAACGTTCAAACACAGACATTTACATGGAAAAAAAAAAAAATCAGTTGTTAACATTTCTTGAACAGACACGTCAAGCAACCAAGAGGAAGAACACTTGGGATTTAACTCAACAGTCTTCTTGGTTATTTACAGTAGATGTCTGTGCCACCTACAAATAAGAAAACACAGACAGGCATGGGAGGAGGGAAGAAAATGACAAATTCCACCTATATGGGTTTGATTGCTACACAACATTTTTCAAAAAAGGTGCTTGAACCATTGGTTCTTCTCTTTAAGGTGCAGAAATCACCACTCTACTGCTCGTGGAAGGTGCAAAAATAATGTCAAACTCCAAAATAAAGCCGTCTTGGATCTCAAGATTGAAGAGGTGCAAAACACGGATGAATCCACTACGCACTGAGAGACGCATCTGCACAGGACAGACTTGCCTTCTCCACCAAAAAACTACGTGGCACACACACCAATAGTACCATAAAATCGGTTTACTTCAAGCATATCGACTCGACTCTGTGACATCACTGCACCCGTTGGCTTCAGCGTACTGATCTCAGTTGAAAGGCACATTCTGATATCCAATAATTTATAACTTTTCAATAATGTCTGTACAAAGACAAAGCTGGCCAAGTTTTCAGATCAACATAACCTTTAGGTTTCTACAAGTAGTTTCCAAAACTGTGATCAACTGTTTTATCAAAGGAGGAAAACTTTGCAGGGCCACAACCTAACAAGAGATTCAACATCATCACAGACACAGTCAAGCTAGCTGATACACTCTTCTTGTTCCTTTTAAGCCAGCGAACAGAAGATGAAATGCATCAAATTTAGCAGTTCAACTGCTCACTCCATCTCTTTCACTTTAAAGTGAAGTTAAAAATAAACGACAGAGGCTCCTATGACAAGACAGCTTTTTCATACCCCTGTAAAAATAGCACTTCTCCTTATTTTACAAGAGCTCTTTCATTAAAAGATGAACATCGAGATTTTAAAACAATCCCTATCATTCTCTTGGCTCACACCGCTCCAGGCATGGGCACTTGTATAAATATAGTGTGTCATCCAAAAATATGTCCATCTTAAGTTACCTGTTGCCCTTCAATCTTTACAATCATCTTGGCAAGAAGCGTTCCTTCTCCCTCTTTTCAGCTCATAGACAGAAACAAAAAAAAAAAAAACTTGCAAAAAATGTATCAAGAAAACAGAGGAAGATGAGAGTAGTTCTATAAGACACGGCACAGTGAAACACTCAGGTGAGAATCTTTAGTCTCAGGAGAGGTGAGGTGGGTTGGAGAATACTTGCAGGGTGATGAGGGGAAGATGTGAGGGGACGAGGAACGAGTAGTGTTAATTTGTTTTAATAAGATGTCTATTTTTGAAATTTTAGCTTCTTTCCCGAGGCTGGAACAAAAGTTGTCAGGCTTGCATAGAGAAAAATGCCAGCGACACGTACATTCATTATTCTTGTCTCATCTCTACTCCTGACCTGTCCGTCCAGCCATCCCCTCCTCCTCAGGCTGCACTGGTAGCCCCCTACCGCCTGCATCTCAGGGAATGTATTTATGATGCAACACTGGATGCGCTTACACACCTTAAAAAGACAAGGGGAGGCAAAAGCCAGTCTCTCTTAGACTCCTCCAATTCCTCCACTAACCCATTTTTACAGTCATAAAGCAAAACTTGTAAGATTTCACGTCCTGGTTATATCGGGGTAACGGCTGTTGCCCCCAAGCAGTGTAGTACAGAGAGTCAAAATGTGAGAGATCAGCGTGGGCCAAAGAGTGAGGAGGCAAGCACGACTGGGGGGAAACGGGCATGTGCATCACCCATCTTGAACCTTCCCTGGGCTCAGTGTTCAGAACAACTGTCCTCCGTCCCCGCCCACACTGGGCAGAGATTCACCTGAAGAGCCGCCCGACTCGATGGCGGCGCCGCCGGCCTCCAGCGAGGTGGGGTCGAAGTTCGGATCCGCCCCCAGTGCGTCGTCCTCCGTCTTGACCCCGTCTGGGAGGAAAGCAGAGTAGGCGTCGCTCTCGGCCATCAGCAGCTTGAGCTTGGGTATCCAGCTCTTTCGGACCACACGCCGGGCGTTGGTGCACATGTCGGCCGCGATGGCGTTCATCTCGCTCTCTTTGAAGCTGGTGGCAAAATTCTGGCAATAAACTGACGCGAGGAAGAAGGGAGAAAAAAAGCACTTCAGGTTAATATGAAACAAAAGCTGAATTCTGACCTGAATCAAGTTCGATTTCAGACAGACTGAACAAAGAAGTTGCATACTTGAAAACAGTCAACCTTTTTCTGGTTATAATTTCCGAGCTGGTGTCAATTAACATTTAGTGAAATGAAAAATGATACAGCCAGGATAACTATAGCCGAGAAATAACAGAAATGAGGAGATGCTGAGGAGACATGCAGCAGTGATATTTCAACAACCAATTATTTCTGCCTTATTTCGCTGCTTGCATTTATACATCCAAATGAAAGCATTTTGTTGTTATCTAGTGGCCACTTTCACTTAGTATCTAATGCTAATTTTTGTGCGGACATTTAAGTGTCAAGAAAGCAGCAACAAGCAAAACAGTGATTTCCAGTGCCATGGGTTTTAGCGTAACGGAGAGTGATGTTTGTCTGGATAGGCCACATAGGATCACAGTTTTAGAAATGCACATTATACAAATCCAACTCAAACACTTTACCGAATGTAATTGTTTGTACATCTTCTTAGAATTTCTGACTATCTAAACTGCTTAGAAAATCTTTTGTAGCCGTAATCATGACATTCCATTCAGTAATAAAAAGGCCCTGGCTAATGTAGCCAGGATAGCTCTAAAATTCTAGTGCCTCGCCATTCAGAAGGTGCAAATAACTTCCCTTTTGCACACCAATTCAAGTGTTTCACTCACAAATTAAATAGCACACAAGTCCTTTCAAGTATGGAACCATGATACATTTATGCAGAAGAAAAAAAACTACCTACACCAGACTTTGCAATGAAATGCCAATTTTTTTGTGTGTTTTGACAGACAAAAGGTGAACGCTCACATTTGACTGCATGTAGCACTCTGTTGTCCAGGGGCTTGCGGCTTGGGTCATTGGTGGACGAGCGGATGCCTGTTCCACAGCTGTTGGCCAGAGTGTTCCTGACACATCAAAACAGCAGTGAGTTGTACAGGACACAGGAAGGCAAAAATAGTTGTTTTACCCCTCTCAGGCTAGCAGATGAAAGCAACTTTTAACTTCTATATTAAATCTTGGCGCTTCCTAACATGACATGAAACACTTGCAGAAATAGACCCAGACGGAGGGAACAAACCTGTCAAAGAAGGCAGCCAGCAGCCTCCTCAGTAGCACCTTGTGTCTGGTCCCCGCACTCACATGACAGTTCATTAGCTGAGCTCGAGATATATACACAGAAGTACCTGCAACCAAAGCACGGCCAAGAAAAATAAACAATCACAAACAAAAGGAGCCCTGTTTCACCTGCACTGGTTATCTACGAAGGCCCATTTATCTTGTGAATTCATGGCTTTGTCATCTTGTTCAAGGTTTGGAGGAGGAGTTTGGCTGTCATTTACAGGAACAGAGATTTTTTTTAATCTCGTGTCATTGGCAAATCATATCACATAGCTGTCGCTGTGTTCTGGTTGCATGACACATTTTTACATTTTGCGACGTCAGAATTTTTAATTGTCTTCCTCTTGTTTTTCTCTTGTTTTCTATGAGCTGAATGAGTGCATGCAGAAACTGAGATACGGTTTACTCTCGGAGGCCACTGAATTGACTTGGATGTTCTTGATAATAATTCTGTGTGCTTCATTTCTCAGGTTTTCCGCCTTCATTCATGTGTCTCTGCCTCACCTTCCACACCTGCAAATACCACACACAGTACCATAAAGCGAGAAGTGTGACCCGTGGTGAAGGCAGATATCACTGCAGGATGTCCTTGACATAAACACACTGAGTCACATGTTCCACACAGTCCTGCAATTCAATGCCAAGCCCAGTCAACTGAGGACAGCTCCTTTAAATATGCGCATACATATCAGTGCCTTTTGCTGAATCCTGTTTAGATCAACTGAACAAAGTCATTATGGTACGTTGCCAGGTTTGGTTTTTTCCCCCAAGCAAAGGAAATGCGGTTAAAACTTTTTGCTTCTTCGGACGTTAGGGATCATTCATCCAGCTGCCTGAGAAACACTGAAACCTCTATAGAAGTTATTTAAAGGAATCAACAGAGAAGTCCTACGGATTCCAGAGAAACCCCACCGAAGTACCGGAAAGAAACATGCAAACTCAACGGCAAACAGAACCAGCTTAGGTTTGAATTAGCTAGCCTTTTTCCTGTGAGGTGACAGAGCTAACCACTGTCATATGCATGAGATAAAAATTGGGGTAGTTATATGTATGTCTCAGCATGGGTTCTTCCTTCCTACTGTCCAAAAATAAGCATGTTTGATTCTATGAGCATGCAGGTTTGTCCTCATGTTGACCCAGTGATGAAGGAACCCTGCCTTTTATTTTATGGAAGCTGGCCATGTTTTATGTGGTTCTTTTGCTGCACTTCCCCTCTGCAGCAAATTTTTCTGTACCAGAATTTCAACGGGTGCCTAGTTTAATATGGCAAGCATGTTAAAGATGTGGGCGGAGCCCCGCTGCAGTTTTGGCTCGAAACACTATTACTAGTACTACACTTCTCAGAATTCAATGTGACCAAACAGACATGCAAGTTACTTCTGTAATATTTAACCAAATGCTTCCTCTCTTCATTTTTCTAGATGAACGTTTTCTCAAGTTTGCACCACAGAGGTTTTCAACTATAGGCGAGAAAGAAAAGCAGCATTATTTGGTCTAACTCTTTTTAACTTGTGTCTATAAATGCAACAATAGTCTGTCTTCATGGATTATAGCTAACAGTATAAAAATGAAATTAGTTTTTATATTGCAGATCGGCCTCAGGGCCAGAAGATAAAGTTGTGTTAAAAAGAAAAAACAAAGTTAGTTTTTCCACCTTGTCCTCTAAACGTCTCTGAGTAATTCACTGTCCCCGTCTGAACCTTTTTTGGCATCAAATCCAAAATGAGCAGGCATAACTCAAAGAACAATAAAAACGTCAGTGTCAGAATTTGATATGTTGTCCCTCTTCTATTTCCTATCAAATGTGAAGTTTTAATAACTTGCAAATCATTTTTTATTAAAAACTGAAACAGCACAGCTAAAAACTTTTTGCCTTTTTTTTTAAACCATAAAAACAGACACACACAAATATATATACCTGAGACTAACTCTAGCTTTTCTGCGGGGTCTCCCTCCTCGTACAGTTTGGGATGACAACGGTTCCCTATCTGAGCGATGAGTTCTGCAGGTAGACACGTTAGGTCCCGGCCTCTCATCCGACCGCGAGTCTCTGTATGGTCTGGCAGAGCCTCCACACGCTCGCCAGCCGCTGCAGACACACCGCAAACACACATCCCGGTCACACACACAATATATTTCCTGATTTGTCCCAGAAATGGCGAAAACATTGGTCATTTCGTCCTTTACCTGCAGCTCCCATGTTGAGCATGCTGTACATGGTATACATGTTGCAGATTTGCCTGTACTGCTCTTCGGCACTTTCATCTGTCCCCTCTTCTTCCTCTTCGTCATCGTGGTAGCTGATGGGCGAGTCACTGGCGTAGGTGCTCAGAGTGCCCGGGCTGGCACCCTCCGACATACCGAGCCCGGTTGCTGAGCTTCCGTTGGTTCCTGCACTGCCCCCGCCGCTGCCCATCATGCCCGCCAGGCCGGTTGTAGTGGCCCCCATACTTATGGCCAGTCCAAGAGCTCCCGGACTCTGGATAGCACTGCCCCGCACTGCCTCCTGGGAATAGCGGGCAGCCTTCCTGGCCCCGCCTCCTGCCCCTGAACCTACACTGCCTCCATCCCGGCTGCTGCCCCCCTCCCACAGCCGCTTGGCAACGGGAGTGCAGACCACAGAGTAAGGAGCAGTTGTTTCGGGCTGGCTGACCGGCTGCTCTGTCTTCACCCGTGATACCAGCGGGAGCGGCGTCAGGCTGGAGGCGGGCCGGGCTGCACTGCTGCCGGTCTGTGTTACCGGACTCTGCGGCTCTGAAGGTGGAGCCTCCTCTGCATGAAGACCCTGGGAGTCACAGCTGGGAGAAGATACCTAAAAACAAATGAGAATGTCGATTTTCTGTCTGCATGCAGGCATAATTCAACTGAAACAGCGAACATACAGAAAAGTTACTCTGACTAACAGCCAATACACGAACAAACTGAACGTGGTCTGAGGTCTGAAATTATTTGGGTTTTTTTACCTTACAGGTTTGACCGTCGGATTAAGTAGAAAGTCTTTTGTACCTTGAGGAAGAATTCAGTGCCCTTTTCCATGATCTGCTGGATTTGCAGGAAGCCAGCAGTATACATGAGCAGAAACTGGTCCCCCACTGTCATGCTGAGACGGCCAGTGTAACAGAAAGTCAAAATTTGCTGGAAGCTCTGAGGCTGCACGGCCGGTGGGAGCTCCACCACGGTCGGGTTTGTCTCGTTACCGCTACCACCGGAGCCATTGCTGCTGCTGCTGCTGTTGCTGCTAAAAAGATCCCGGAAATAGGAGCTGCTGGCAGCCAGGACAGCTCGATGTGCCTGAGGTACAAGACGACAGGAATGGATTCTTTAAAAAAAAAATGTCATAACACCGAATGCGTTTTTAGGTCTTACTAAATTCACAAAAAAATCAAAATGCTGATCCAGTAAGGGCTAGACATTGCTCAGAATTTGGCCCAGACATTTTTTTAATGATCATATTTTTCAATTGTTGTCAATCGAAATGAAAACATTCATAGCTGTAACCCTTAAATTGACCTTCATTTCACCAGGTAAATTAAACTCTTGAAATATAATTCTTCTCTGTGAGAATACTCAGGCCAAAACAGGCACCCAGTAGAATAGTATACACCTTTCCAATAAACCCATTTAATGTCACATGTGAATTAAACCGCCGGAAGGGGACTCTGCCAGAGATAAAATATGGTTTGGAATTGACTGAACTATGAATCAAATTACATTATGTCATATGGAGAATATTAAATTAATCCAGTATTTGCGTCAATGTCTCACAAAGATTTATTGAAGTATTGATTTAATTCTTTTTAAATGTTGTGTCACTCCTAAAACACAGATTTAGAGTTCTCTAATTTTTTCTTGAGAAGAAATTAGTTAAAAGCTGACCTGAAAACAAGAATACACAGAGCAGAAAGGTTTAAAGCAAATATGTAAATCCAATTATAGATCTTATTATCTATTTTTGTTAGGTTTTAATGAGATTAATTTATTTCCAATACTAACAAAAGAAAAGAAAACACAAATAACTGAGAAAGAGTGTTCAAATCAAATTAATTATGCTTGTCCACTTGTAAATGAGCAAATTGCTGAAGGGAAATTACAAATAGATCTAATTTCTTTAGAATATGAATTAAACATTTCTTGTGTGTATAAATGGCAAAAACTTTAAATGAACAGAAAGAAATTTACTAATGTGCAAAGTTTACTAAAGTGAAAACCAATTCAGTTCTAATTTAATAAAATCAACCCTCACATTTGGAAATTGTATTCTGTCTACAAAACCATCACAAATTAAGTCCAGATTTAGTTTCTTTAAGGGTGATCCAGCCATCCAAATGGTTTCCTTGGTAAAAAGGACAAGGGTAATCTTGATTCCTTAATGGTAGAAGAAAAAAAAAAAAAAAAA
>JABUIW010000047.1:4809158-4831574 GCA_013363375.1 Menidia beryllina
GACAAGGGTAATCTTGATTCCTTAATGGTAGAAAAAAAAAAAAAAAACAGGCCAGAAAAATTCCCTGAAAAATGCAGGGGTTGTACAAAGTGGGAGCATAAAGGGTGGGAACTGGTATCGGACCCAAATATATTGTTATGGCAACGAAGTGTGAGCGGGGACGCCCACATTTCAGGAAAAATAGTTGGAACTACCTACTCAACTGTCCAAACATGGCCCTCTTATAAAATATCAAGGTATATTTCCCTGACGCCACGTGACTGTACAGTCACATAATAATCATTAATAATTCCTTCCTGCCTCAGCTCCGACTTCTTCAATATCAACCTCCATTTTTTCTCTGCATATCCTCACCGCTGTGTAACCCGCAGTAACCTGATGTCTTAGGAGTACCTTGAAGGCATGGCCCTTGACCACTACGGAGACATCACAGTACAGGCCCTGCAGTCGCTGCTCGTTCAGACACTCTAAAACGTTGTTGCCGAAGTTTGGGATCGCCATCTGGAGGGTCTGGGCCATGGTGCGCCTACGCACACCACCAAAGGGTTTTGCTAGGAAAAGAGAGAGGAAGTGAATACATGACATCTCATCCATACCTGTCACCAAACATTCGACAAACACACCGGGGCTGAGGAGAACTTGTTTGTGTCAGTGGGTCAGTATTTTCATCTGGGACGGGGCTGCCTGTGGACATCGGTCACCCTGCAGCGCTGCATGGCTGCCTCGAATATCATTCACATGATAACTGCAGAGCGGCAGCTCTTTGATTCATGGGTTCCGCTGCTTTATCCACGGCTATGAGCAGGATCCAGGCCGCACAGTGGGATAGCCTCACCAGGCACATTCACATCAGTGACAACTGCTTTATCCTGTGCCCATTCTTTTGGGAGCGAGGAGAGTTTCGGCAGGCAGTTTGTGGAGGAGGAGGTGCGATGTAACGGGACAGTGCTAAGATACAAAAGGCTCAAAGAGAGCAGACCTAAAGCTAAACGGGAGAGAAATGGCGGGCTCTTACACTAATAGGCACAATAAAATGGCAGATAATGTTTCATTGCTGCAAAACTAATTCCAAACATCCACTTAATATAATGGAACTCTATGGTATCACTACTAAGCCAATTGTATTTCTAATGAAATGCCTTTGTTCAAGAAAATAGCCGACCTGAATAAGAATTCTGTACCTTGGCACTCCAAACTCACATAGTAGTCCTGAGGGCTTTTGGATGCCATTTGGCAGTTTAGTTGAAACATCCATGGATACTCTACATCCAGCTAATCCTACACATAACTCCGGCCTTGGGCTGGTTGTTATGGCCGAGGATAGGCTTTCTCCTGTCCTCTATGAGCTATAAAGTTGCAGGTCCTTAGATAACAGAGTCGTGCTCTTTTACTCCACGAGCAAAAGTGTCTGTGTGAGTCCCAAACAAAAACTACGTTGCACGTTTGAAATCAGCTCTGTCAACAGTCAAAAGCAAACATACCCCCTCGCCCCGTACCCTCCAGTGGATTGCTGCATTCTGCCAGCTAAATCAAAACGAATAGGCGATCCCTCTTATGTTTACAGGCGGATTAAATACACAGCTGCTAGATCAAGTCACGATGTGTGAAGTGATTGGAAAAATACCCAGATTTTTTATAGCTTTGCCTTCATTTCATGTACAGGGCCAGCAGTCAAATGCATGTGCTGTAACCCTTCTGTTAAAGTTCAAATTCACATCAGATCTACCCACCAGCCCACATAGCATTTCATTCCCAAAAACCGTGTGGATAATAGATCAATTTATGAGCGTTTTCACAGGAGGAAAGAGGCCAGCACGCCTAGCCGGAGCGACTTTACCACGTGCACGCACACAGACGCAGACACACTGGCGTAAGATACACTGATGCTGTGAGAAAAGACTGACCCAAGCCCACCCTGCGAGAGGCATACCACCAACTTTGGTGTGACTGACTGATAAGAGCCGGAGTGAGCCACCCCATCATATCCAAAGCCTTTCATTTGGGACCTCGCCAAGCTCCAGGGTAAAGAGAAATGCTCTCTTTGTCTCTGTCTCACTCAAGCTCCCTCTCCCTCATACTAAAACACAGATGCGCACACACAAACTCAAACAAACCCACAAAAGGCACACTGAGTCACACACAGACATTAGACAATACTGCTTGTTTACAGTTTGGCGAGCCGCAGTGAGCACACATGCGTGCACATAGAGACACACAAACACTGGGCTGAGTGCAGGGTGTGTTTGCACAGTTTGCTCTGACAGTGAGAGAGAATGTGACTGTGTGTGTGTGTGTGTGTGTGTGTGTGTGTGTGTACACACACGTATGTGTGTCTTTATGCACTAAGGAGGGGCACCGGGCCTGCAGAGATGAGAGGGATCATCTCAGGTCTTTATGACATTAAATATATGGAGTGCAGCAATGCGAACAAATGAAACTCAGCCCGTGGCTTGGATCTCAGACCAACCAGCATGGAGAGAAAAGTGGGTCAAACACGCTAGTAACATACTTGAGACTTTAGATTTTCATCGTAAGCTTTGGGAATGTTTTGGGCTTGTGTCATGTTGTGATGGGACAGCCTTCAAAAATAGTCTGTAAGTTATAGAGCCTGGCCACTTTGCCATCTATCCATTTCTGGGAGTGAAAGTAGCAGCACAGCTTCATGGACGATTACTGTGGAGTCACCGGTGTAGCTGGCACACTGTTCAGTGTCTCTGTAGGCATTTCCTGGTTCTAATGTGCCACTCAATGCATACCTGTGCTGCTCTCCTCAAGTCAAGACAAATACAGCCACGGAACTGATTAGTGATTAGTCATTTCAAAGCAGGAGACGTTCCCAGAGCTTTATCAGCTTTTTTTTTTTTGCTCCACGCAGTCCGGTCTGACTGTGTGTTTTTTTTTAGGTACGTGGTGTTAAGATATTGTAGGAATAACGGAATTCACCTCACCCACTCAGATGACCGTTTGGGGGTCCTATCTACGAGGAGGAGAGAAGGGGACGGGGCATCACAGATTTTCTGGGAAACTCGGGATGGCAGCGAAACCTGGTCCTGCCCGGCTGAGGGTTACTGTGCGGCTCTGTTTTGCCTGAACTCAAATGGCATTCGGGTCCAGCCCACGTTGAGCCGTTTTCGGGACACTGGGCGACTGTGGTTCGCCCCTCTCTTTTCCCCTCGAGGCTGACACCGCTTAAATATTCCTCGCCCTCTCCCGTCCACGGCGGGCCTATAGGAGGCGGCTAACGGGCTAAGCTAACACCACCGTTCGGCATTTCGGGTTCGCCCCGGCGCGCGACCATCCACCTCACGCGCACTCATCCCGGCTGCACAATGTCGAGCATTTCCGCGATAGCTCGCGCCCAAAAGATAAACAAGACACTTACTGCCTGGGCGGACGAGGGGAGTCGTGCTGCGGCGCCAGTTGTCAAGCCCGAATGTTGCTCATTTAAATATTTGGGTGATGGGGGGAAATCGCTCCCCCTGCCATTCTCCACTCTACCGACATCAACAGGTCATCCCAGGACACGCAGCAGCTGAGGGCGAGCCAGACGGAACCAGTGCGGCACGGAGCGGGGGGGCGGGAGCACAACAAGGCACAATTCTTTGCGACCGGCGCTCGGTAGGGGTGCAGTGCCAAAAAAAACAAAAAAAAAAACACGACCGCCCTAACATTTCTGCACGTTTTATGAACCACGTTAATTCAGTCATGTAAACACACCACAGTCTGGGAGGGAGGCAGTGTGTATGGGGGGGTATTTACTAAATGTTTTGCTTAAGACAACAGCGGAGGGGGGGCGCGGGAAAGTTTGGGATGTCCCAACCTGGACCCATCCCGGCGTCGGCCGAGTGCTTCAGCCAAAGTTGAATTGTCCCGTATCTGCCGGACGGAGCATCGTCCTCCCAGCAGCCTTCGCCAGGAGGGGGGTAAGAGGGGGGTAAGAGGGGGGGTTGCAGCGCCCAGACGGGGCGTACCACGCGACGGCGAACAAGACACTCACCGCCTCGCTTGGGGAAGCTGATGCGGAGCCTTGGTTCAGAGGAGGAGACGCAGCGCTCTCTCCCCCGGGTTTTCCTCGCTCCAGGCAGCCATTCACTGTGAGCGGGACGGCGATAGCAGAGCCGTCGAGGGCGGTCCGGCGTGCCAGGGGATTGCGGAGCGCAGAGCCACTGATCGCGCAGAGCGGAGGAGGAGGAAGACAGGCATGACGCGCCCCTCATTCAGTCGCATGATCGCCCCGAGCGCAGCCTCAATTTGGGGAGCCCTATCCCGCGGCGGGGCTGCCTGCGCATTGGTACGGCGGCGTGTTGCGGCGGCAGCGCGTCCCTTTCACTCCCTTTCACTCTCCGCGCGGTGGAGGTGGGAAAAGTAGGCCGCGCGAGAGACAGAGTTGTTTGGGATTTGACTTGAAGAGTGGCACGAATCCGCGCCTTGGCCGGTTGTAAACATTTGGGGCCCCAGCAAAAGTGCAGCAGGCACCCCGTTTCTTGTCACCTCGTGTGTAACTTGATCGAAAGGGCTCTTGGCAGGCTGAACATTAAAAGAAAAAAGTTTTATTTCTTATCAACGTGCATTTAATGATTCGACATCAGTACACACTGACACATAAACATCTGCAGAAAAACATAACTCTTGATTTAAGGGGGGGGGGGGGGTAAACAGCTGTTTTGGTTATATGGGACATTGAATTAAAAACAATCTTCTCTTTTGAATATTAGGTTTTTTTCAATTAGCACTGCTATGGCCTCTGAAAAGCAGTTTTGCTGTATCATTGTTTTGGTATACATATTTAAACAGAACAGTGTGAGCAGAGAACTCTGTGACATTCAAGTAGATTTCTTTTGCCCACTGAAGAGCCTGTATGTGTTCTGAGAAAAATGACATACTATCATCTCTGTGTGGTAATCAGGCCACACAGGCCAAAAGATTGCCTTTTAAAATCTCAGTGACACCTTGGTCCTTTCACAGAAAAAAGGCCAATTTAATTTGAATAAAGAAGCACAGGAAAGGACCACTAACAGATCTAAGATGGATCTGAGAATAGAGGAACAGGTGAACACATAGATAATCCCAGTCAATCAATTTAACAACCTGAAAAACCTGCTTTCAGCATAGTGACAAAAAATATTTATTATATTTTACATTTGAGTAAACAGGAACATTTCAAAGGGTTTAAAAAACATTCTCCACACAGAATGCTTTGGTACCAGGGCAGAGCAACTATGATCTTTGTATTATCATTAAGTCGATTTTTTTCAAACTACTATTACAACTACATTGTTTAGTATAGTCTTATGGAAGATTATACATTGAAGCACCTCTTTGCTTTTTATTAAAAAGAAAAACAGTCAACTAAACTCCAACGTCCACCTTTACATATGTTGGGTCTAAATACGACTCCTAGTTCCTCACTATCAAGAGTTTAGTTATTATTCAATAGACCCAGGAAGAGGCATCGGAATAAAAGCTTGACACAGAGGATAAGTTTTTTCTCAACTGTACAGGAGGGAGAGACGGAGTGGACCCGAGAATGCTTCTCGCAGCCACACATCGAATCTCACCGTCATTCCTCCAGCAGTTGGGTTTTATTAGACTGATAGTTGCTAAGCAGTGTACATATTATGGGATAGGAAAGTTTTGGACACAGTATCTGTCATGCCCTTATAAGGTTTTTCCCGGTAGTCTGGCTGTTAGACGGCCAGACCTTGGAAGACACAGATGGTAGACAGGTCGGCACCACAGAATGGTCAAAACACACATATAGGAAAGTATTGGACGTCATGCCTTTGTCATGTTTTTCCCGGTTGACGTCCAAACCTTGGAGGATACAGACGGTAGACAGATGGGAGACAAAACACACATATTTTAGCTCATTCATGGATTTTAGCTTCACACTAATGTAAATACGAAAAATAGCTTCTACAACATACTACACAACAAGCACCTGAGAGTTTCAACTCTTGTGTGCATGGTGAAGCATCCTAGGCCTCCCCATATCTCTGAGAATTCTGCAGTAGGGCTGGATTTGATAAGATTTAGTACTTGATTACCTTTTGTCTCTTCCCATGATGCCAAGCTAAACCCACAAACCACAAGAAAGGGCTAAAGCTGTTCAGGATGCGATTAAGCAGATTAATACAAAAATGCTCATAAAAACCAAGTGTTGCATTTCAGTTTGAAAGTTTTCTTCCAGTGATAACTCCGTTGAGAGCCATGAACTTATTTTATTAGGTATCAGAAGTCTTAGTGAAGTTCAGGTTGTCAAACATATAAATCCCATGCGTGGTTTGTTAGTCAGCTGCTCTCACAATAAACCGAAGGGTTACTTCATTCTGTACTCAGTTTTAAGTAGTACCACTGTTAAAATTCTATAAGCAATTTAAAGTGAGTGACTATTGTTCAGAGCTGGCCTTATTTTTATGCTAGTCAGGAATTAACAGAAAAAGCTCAATTCACGGACACTTTGAAATAAGATCGGCGAGCATGCGGGGAAACTGATACAGTGGTAATTGGTCACAGGCTCACAGCGCGGGACAGGTTGGATTACATTTGAACATGAAGAGAGAGACAATATGTTTTGGGGACATGTTATTTTTGGATGTGTTCTAATACAGTTTGCATTCATGAAACAGAAGGCATGAGAATGTGAGGGAAAGGGTTCCACCTAAGCTCACCACACAGAAATCCCCACTGTTATCCCAGCACAGCACTGCTCTGCCTTTCAACAACAAACCGCCATTTTGCTCTGCACACCCTCATATTGATAACATATCATATAGAGTTGTATGTACAGGATTTTACTTTTTTCAAAATATGAATGACATGTAAAAATAGAATTTTGTTTTAAAGTAAGTCACAGGGTTTCTCCCAGTCTTCTAGAAAAATGATATTCAATGCAATATTTACATTATGTTGGACCACTATCAGTAAAATATTTATGGATTTCTATATTTATGGATTTCTATATTTCTATATTTCCAAGAAAATATCGTGCTTCACTGTTTACTACTGCCAGAACAGGATTATGACAATTTCATATTTCAAATTTGACAAAATACTGATTTTTTCATCTGCAAAATGAATGCATCTGCACAAATTCAACATTCAATCTGCTCTGCATAAAGTGGAAAGTTAAACAAAATGAATGTAAGCATAAATACAGTATCTACTATTTTAGTAGTCGTTTTATTATGTTATCATAGCAATCAGAAGAAATAATGAAGGAAAGAATCTGGATCCAAATCGTGAAGTTATGTGGCGGTCATAGTAAGCTCTTGGTAATTAACCACAATAGAGGTTGTTGTCTCTTTAACATTCAGATTTCGAGGCCAGAAATGTGTTTGAGAGCAAAACAATAGTTCAGCTTCTGTCATCTCTGTGAAGGCCACTAGATGGCAGTGATGCATCAAGTCATATTGGGATCTCAATGTTAATTTGACTTGTGGAGTCTTCTGAAATGGTTTTTAATTTATAAATTAATTGATCAATTCATCAAATACAATGCATGCTGCCCTGTTTTTGTGCATCTTCCCATAGATTTTGGAAGAACTCTTCATAGAACTGTAAATAACTCTTAGTAGGGTCTGACCTGCTCTGCTTGGAAAGGGCTGTGAGATGTTGTTGTGATTTGGCGCTATATAGATAAAATTGAATTGAATTGAATTTAATATTTCAAATATGTTACTCCCCTTCTTTGATAATGTAGTTCTAAAGTTATAAAATGAAGGCAAAACTTCATACTTGTCAGTGATGATTGAATCAGACTTTAAGAATTTTATAGCTTCAAAGATCCAATAAAGATAATCATGTGTTAATAATAGCACAATGAGATTGGAAAAGGAACTGGCCCCTCTCATTGGAAGGAAAAGACACATTACTTGTGTTCATATCTGTGAGATTAAGTTTTTGTCATGACATAAATCTTTATCCCCCTATAAGAGCTGACTTGGCACGAAAGCTCCTTTCAGTTCTGTTCTGTTTCCTTTTCGGTTAAAACATTTTATGCTTGGACAGGACAACCAAATTCCTTTAGCTCTTTCCCGTAGAAAGATGTTTAGCTGCCGTTCATCCCCGGTTTGGATGCACTCAGAGATGGGTCAAGCCAGGACCTTAGGGGGGGGCAGCTTGGCATGAGAAGACAGGAGTGTATGGGAGTGTCGGACAGAGGTGCTCTCTCAGACAGCCTGCTGGGAATGTTTCCTAGCTTTCCTCTGGCCGGCCCCTTGGCACTTGAACTGGCAGCAGCACACTGTGACTCCATCCCAGCAACAGCGTCACAGATTTGGGCCGGCTGCCACAGGGCCCCCAGCCAATCGGGACGCAACCTCAGCGAGATCGCTCTCCAGAGGTAGCCAATAGTAAGCCGCAGTGTGCCAAGTCTCATCCCTCTCAGATGTGAATTCCTATGAACCCACAAGATACACAGAGGCAGACCCATACATTCATACACCGCCAACTCAAAGAGGAAGTGTACTCAGACTAACTGTAAAGTGACTGTGTATGTGCATATGGACAGACAAAGATCTGTCTCCACACCACTGATATAGCTTCCAAAGCCCAGCTCAGATCCGGCAAGCGCCTTCTAACTCCTACACCCTGTTTCACACAAGCAGTAACACCACCACTGATGAAGCATTGTCTCCATCTAGTGGACGAATTTTGTAATCATATATGCCCAAATGATGAGAATTGTGTAATTTTTTTTATTCATATACTCAAATTCCAGCAAGCCATGCCATATACATATTGGAAAGGAGTAAAACTGAAAAGAAATGGCTATAGTATGCACCGGTTTCCCTCAAATTTTACAACTAAAAGCACACACAAACATTTAAAGATTATTATCAATTGATTACAGTTTAACATAATTAAAACATGCCAACAATGCAACATTCTAAGAAGACTATAGAACTTGGAAAGTATCACAGAGCTGCATGGTGGTGTGTTGTTTTGCACTGTTGCCTCTTAGCAAGAAGGTTCCTGAAATCTCAGGAGTGTGTATGGTTGTTCATCTGTGAACCAGCAACCCTTCCAAGGTGTACTCTCCCTCTCACCCGACGACATGAAATAATTAGCCTCCAACCCCCATGACCATACTCGGAAAAAGCAATATAGCAAAAGGATGGATCATTTAGTCTGAAACGAAAAAGAAAAGGGACTCTGTCAGTCATTATATGATTGATTTATATTTCAGTGTAAAATAACTATCAAATACAAAATTCTTTACAGTCACACAAGAAAGCAAAAATAATGATGAGATCTGAATCTTACCTTAACAATTATGGTAATGAGAGAAAAGATGACGGAGAAAAAGAAAAGAATTAGGAACATCAACACCATATACCAAGACTGCACATCTGTGTCATGGCTCACATCTGCATGCATGATATCATCACTGAACTGGTAGAGCTCCAGTGTGTCTGTGAAGAAGTACAATTGCATTTTGTTAGTCTATTATTGTATTGTCCCCACACAGGGAGAAGAGTTCTGTAAAAAACAAATCCAGTATATAATCAGCAGTACCTGGATTAGATATATTCAGGGTCAGGCTGGTATTTTCATGTGTCACTCTGCACATAACAGCCACCCCTGGAACAAAGTCCTCTAGGGACAGATGAAGGACACTATAGATGCTGAACTTTCCATCAGGGCTTCTGTGGGGTTTGCTGGTGTTGTAGTTCCATAACTGTGTTTTCTCACGAAACCAAGCGATGCTGATGGATGCAGGACTGAAGCCAGAGACGAGGCACACAAGTTCACCAGAGCCCGTGAGCAAGACGGCTGAAGGTTCACTGTATGTCACAGGGGCTGGAAAACAGTCACAGATCATTCATTTGTTCAGTGGGAAGGTATTGAGCAAAAATGAAGAATGCTATGAAATGTTTTTGATCTCACCAAACACATCACTTATACTGGTTTCACTTTGATTAACAGTTGATTCATGTTTAGCAACGCAACTATAAGTCGACCCTCTGTCCCCAGTTTTGGAAACATTCAGTCTGCTTCTTATCGAATAGGAGCTTTTCCCTGGGTATTTCCATGCAGGACTATTAATGAAACGGGAAGGTGGGAGTTTCCGTCCATTCTCTTCCCAATATACAATGATGCTGGATGGGAAAAATCCAGAAACTAAACAAATAAGCATGAGGTGGTCAGACATGGACAGCTCATCAACTGTTGGGTGCACTATCTTCAGTGTTGGTGGATTCAGGTCTTGAAAAAACAAAGAAAAAGAAATACAGTAAATGACAGGTTCTTTTTTGACACACCTTTTAAAAAATCTATTATAATTTTCATGGTTCTGACTGTGAACTTAACAATACCTTTGCTTTTGCTGACATGGTCCACATAACCCTGGTTGGAACATTGATGCTTTCCCTCACAAGTCACTTGTTTATATGCATGCCAGTCCTCAGCTGAGACATTAAAGAAGCTTTGGCAAGTCTCTGTTCCATTAGGATGATCCACAAGGTGACCCATACGTGCATTATGGGATGAATACTTCTTGCCATCTACTTTCCAAGTGATGGAGAAATCACTAAGACTGGTGCCGACAAGAAGACATGTGATGGTCACCTGTCCTTTGTTCTGCAGCTGCTCCAGTGGTGGTCCCAGAACAAAGACACCAACTATCTGAGACGATACAGGAGTCACTGAAATAGAAGAGTTCAATTTCCAAATTAAATTATATGAAAGAAAGGAAGATAACATATATAATACATATATAATACGTGAAAGAATAGTGTGGGAGCATTGATCCTACTTTAAAGATTTAAGTGACAAAATGGTTCTGTATTTTCATTTTACCTGAGCAGACACTGATGTTCTTTGTGAAATGCTTCTGCAGAGAGCCGTCAGACACTTTACAGCTGTAGGTCTTCCCTGTTTTCCACTCTGAGTTCAGAACTTGCAATTGACTGGTTACAGTCACACGTCCATTTTT
Organism: Menidia beryllina; assembly: GCA_013363375.1. Taxonomy (NCBI): domain Eukaryota; kingdom Metazoa; phylum Chordata; class Actinopteri; order Atheriniformes; family Atherinopsidae; genus Menidia; species Menidia beryllina. Next base: position 4,820,098 of record JABUIW010000047.1, read on the forward strand.
ATCCATGCTGGTTTTGTTTGTTGATGACAATATTTCCTCTGATCCAGTAAACCATTTGATTTGAGGGTTGAAGCCCCATCCTGAGCACAGGAGTTTCTGATGGTCTGACTCTTCACTTTGGGCCAAAAGAAGTTCCACTGAGGGCTCCGCTAAATACAAGAGAGAGAAAATACTGTGAACGGCACAATCAGTGTCATAACTGAGCAGTTTATCAGATGGTCGATGAAATATGAAAAAAACTGATCAGTTTGTGAAGGAAAAGGAGGAAGATTCTCACCAAAAATGTTGCTAATGGAATTAGACTGAAAGGGTCTTCCGAAGAAGCCTTGGTACACTTTGCAGGTGAAACTGGAGTCACTGGTCCAGTAGTGCTTAGGCACAGAGAAGCTTCTGCTGACTGAATGAAGGCCTGAGTCTTCAGGAAGATCCACATACTGTTTCTCAGAAATATCAACTCCTTTGGCTTGAAATGTGACATAGAGGTCCTCTGAGGAGAGATGTGTGATGTCACACTGGAGGACAAAGCTGCTTCCCCTCAGCAGTTCTTCAAGAGATCTCCTGATTTCCACCTTTGGAGCTGGAGCTGGACGTCCTGGTTAAAAAGAGGAGAGAACAAAAGAGGATTTATTTCTGCAGGTCTGACATGGCCATGAACTTTGAGTTCTCCCATGGTCTCACCTGCAACGTTTATTGCTTTCTCGGTAGATGAGAAGCAGTCATGTTGAGCTTTACATTTTAGAACTTTGAGTTTTTTCCAGGTTTCTGGTGGAATCTGGAGGGTACTGATCAAACACGTTTTGTTTTTTATTTGCGTCACAGTGTGAATGGATGGAGACTTCTCATCCATCAACCAGGACAACTTAACATCGAACACACTGCACATGGAGCATGTTGCCTGTACATTAGACCTTGCTTTTGTTACTGTTTTGAAACTGGGAATCACCACATCCAGTGAGGGAGGGTTTTCTCCGTGAACTGCAGAAAAAACAAGCTGTATTACATCCTTAAGAATCTTCCGAATGAATAAATAATGTATAAATTAATTGATTATCTATTCAATTATTTCTCAATTATGTCAACATGTGGTATTGTTCAGATTATGAGAGACTGGTTGTAAATACTCACTATGACAAATACTTGTTGTATTTTCAAATCTTTTGTCGCTGTGAATGGAACTGCATGTAAAATTTGAGCCTTTTGCCCACTCTTTCATATTTGGAACAATCTCTGTGGTTAGAGTGTAGGTTCTCTCTACTCCCTCCACACTCTGTAGAATCCTTTCAGTGGGCTTAGGCTGTGTCAGAGGTTGGTTGTTCTGGTACCAAATCACAGTCAAAGCTTTAGGAAAGTAGCTGCTTAGTGTGCAGATAAGTCGGACTTGTGAGACTCCAAATTCATCTTCCCATACAGGGTATAAGGTGATACTTGGAGACACAATCCTTGGATCTGTGACAAAAAAAAAGATAATAAATATTTTCACATGCATTGTTCTAAGTATTAAAACAGAGTATTAAAAAAAACCCCACAAGATTTGTTTTATTTCAGTCATACGTACCTTTGGCGTTCGCTATGTAAGCAGCTTACAAATATCTATTCTGAGTGTAACATATTTGTATTTAGACTAAACGGCAGAGTTGTACTTTTACATTCATTAGTATTCAAGAGTAATGCAAAAATGGGGTTGATGGTAGGTTTGTGCAGATGTTGAGCTTGACACGGCAGAGCGATCACGGCAAGCAGGGAGCAGAAGCTTTTCGTAACACCCAAGACCCGCAAAAAGCACCAAATACAGAAGTGAAACAGCCCAAAGAGCAACAGAGCATCACAGATACCAGGTGTGAGGTGCAGTTATGACAGCAAAAGAAACAGAAAACGCATTTGAATATCAAATGTCCGTTTTCATAAGTTAACAGAGACATCTTCTCATGACTTTGCCAAAGTTTTGAGTCCAGTTACAGAAAACCGCCTCAAAGAGTAACCAACTGTGAAATCTCACTATTTCCAATACTGAGTTGAACGCGGGCTGTTGATTCCAGGTGCTGGTTGTGTGATGACTGAACATCATGAAACACAAGATAAAAAGTGTTAAACGAAACAATGATTTTATTCTGTAATAAATGTAGCTACAAGTAACATGAATAGGTTGAAGCAATGCAAGAGAGAGAAAAATGTTACACAATTGATAATCTTCATTCAGATATTTCACACAAAAGAGATGTTAAAGATTTGGCATTAGAATCACAGAAGAATAGATTTTTGATTACTTACATGTAACAAAGATTATACATGAAAAGTTGTTAATAAAGACTTTGAAACTTTTTAATTTACAGAGTTCTGTCCGCATTCTTCTCACTTCATTTTATCTGAAAAGAGATAAATTAATAAATATCAATCTAGAAAAAAGGGCCAGTTGCTTTGCTTGAAAAATTATCCATCTGCCTCTTTAATAATGTTACCATGTAACTGCATTGATTTCTGTAATTTGTAATCTGATCATGCATATACACTTTATAATTTGAATTATTTGAATGAATTTTGAGAAAATGCATTCATCGGCAATGACTGAAAATATTACTGCTGCCAGTTATAAGTTTACTATAAGGACACAGAGGGAATTAAAACATAACGATTGAATAAAGATTACTCTTCATTTACCTACAATGATGTAGACTTTAAAAAAACTACAGATTAACTACAAATTCAATTCCAGGTACATCTAATGAAACTGCTAAAACATTTCAATCTAAAAACTATCCTCTGCACAGACGTTGCTAATTATTGACAATTTCTGATTTATTGATACTATTTAATGTCCACAGCTCAGTACTGTACCAACTGTTCCCTCTAAATGTCTTATATGGTTTCACAAAATAAATCAAATAAATGATCTTGGGCCCTCCATGTTTTATATAGCCTAATAATATAGTAGGTTATACCGTAATTTTTTGTCATCTTGTAATTAGTTTAATTCGGAACCAAAATAGTTAGTGCAGAAGTTAATCTGAGCACAATGCGTTTTTAAAGACGTTTTACCTTGAAAGTGGTGCTTCCAATAGTGAACAGCAAAGAGATGATGAACAGAAGGATGAAGGTTAGAGCTGTTTTTGCCATGTTATCTTCCTCTGCCTCAATGGCTCCGTTCCAGTGGCAATTAATTTCTGCCAGGATTTCTGGACGTAGTTAAGAATAATAGATCAGTAATTTATTTAGTTTGAGGAAAGAAAGACAAAGTGTGACCAGGTATTCTAAAACTGGGATCTGGATCACACTGTGCGTGTCTTTTAAAGTTTTACAGTTTTGAAAATCTTAATATGATTACATTTGTATTGGTGATCCGTCTTGATCCTGACTTGCTTTGTAATGACTCCTTTATTAAAGTGGCTTGCACAACGTGGCAAGTGAGTCAGAATTTGGACTATTATTGAAGCGTCTGACTAATTCTGATGGCAAGACCCAGTAGATGAAAGACAGACATGCAAAGACGAGTTACAGGAGCTTTGTCAGTACTACATCTGCTAAAAATGAGTGAGTGAATGGGATTTACTATTGTGTACGGTATGATTTTATGTGTAAATAATCCTCTTTTTTGTTTAAGTCCTTCATCTTAGGCCTGTAGCTTTAGATATCTACCTAATCGACAAAACAAAGCACTGACTCAGTGCGCCACATAAGATGAACAAAGTAAAACGGAGGAAAAGACATGACGTGCAAGCGACAAACATCAACAGAGTTCTTTAGTTTTTTTTTTTATTTTGAATTTGCATTAACAACACATAAACACAATGTCAAATCACAAACAGTAAACGTCAGACAACAGCAGACACAGTAAACACAGGGACATCTACTCGGCCTTGCACGTTTCAGGGACGTTCAAGTTCAGGTTGACCATGTTGGTATTTGCAAATGTTCTGTATCCAATAGATCTGACAATGGCCTTATTGGAGTTTACAATAGCTTGGTGGTAAACAGCACAGCTATACACCTGATCGGGCTGTTGCCACTGCTCAAGGCTGAGGGTTATCTGGCTGTAAACAGAATACAATCCATCATTTTCAATGGGGGCCGTGGTATTGGGCCTGAAACTTGAGCCTGCTTCTTCATCATCAACAGACCAAGAAACGAAAACATCGTGAGGGTAGAAGTCTTTCACATAGCAAGTCAGGACCACCATGTCTTTTTTAGTATGTTCTAGTGGAGGCAACATAAACACGGAAGGACGCAGAGGTTCTCCTGCAAGCATGAGAGAACAGTTAAAGTGAAAGTCCTACATGTTCTGGACTAGATCCATAATACAAAATAAACAAATCTCAAGGAGTCTGTGACCATAACAAAAGAAGATAAAGCAAAAATGCTAGTGGGTGATAGATATTTTTCTTACCATTCTGCCTTTTGTAAGGTTTCTTCAGTGGCTCAAACCAGGCATCGTTATGGACAATGCAGATACGTTCGATTCCTTTAACCCATTCCTCGTAGCTGATATCCAGAACAGCTTTGAATACTTTGCTAGTTGTTGTATTGATGGAGACCAGTTCTTTTCCATGCACATCCTCCCACACAATCCTCTCAAGTTTACCTCTGGATACTGTGGCCTGACATATGAGGGATCCTTTTTTCTTAATTAACATGTCATGACTTGTGGGTTCAATGATTTTTACTTCCACATCTGAGTTGGGACACCCATCACCACCTGAATCAAAGAAAAATAACTGAATAACAGAACTGGTTGCAAATTAGCGTGATTAAAAAAAAAGCAGTAATTTACTTACCTGTTGAACACTCTTTGTAGGTCACATCATTAGTCACCTCACTTTCTGTGTTATTTTCCCCTTTCCCATTGAACTGGCATGTGAATTTTGCTCCAGTGATTAATTCACTGGTCTTTACGGTGAGCAAACTTGCTGCACTGTACAGTATCGTTCCATTGGTGAACTTCCTTTGTCCAGACTGTGTAACGATCTCTTCTACTGTGCTGTTGATTTTTCTGCCATCTTTCAGCCATTTGAACTCAAATTTATTTGGAGAAAAATCTTTGGCAAAGCAGGAGAAGGAAGCCTCGTGTGTTCCCTCAACAGAGGATGAACACAGTTTAAGATCTGGCAACTGATAATGCATGTCTGAAAAACAAACACATACACAAATATATGTTTGCAGAAGCAAGACATATACAGAAATAAATATATATATGCAGAAGCACAGGCAAACTATGGCCACTTTTCACTTCATGAATCATTTTCAGAGTGTAACTGATGCATGATTGATACAACATAACCCAGTTTGAGTATGCACTGTAACTACGTTTAACATACGTGCATATAATGATGCAACTCATCTTGTTTCCAAAGTCAACACAAGAGTTTAAAGGAAACATCTAATTTTAACAATCACTATCAGAGGAGCTCTGACGCTCACTTCTGCATATACATTAACAGGCAAGCAGGGACATAATAAATGTTAATCATGTTAATTATTAAAAGATAGTGGAAATAGAAACAGGTGAGTCAGAGAGTGATGGAGTAATGCAGATAGAAAGAAAGAAGCACAACGCACTGCTGCGGTCTCCGCCAGTTGCTGAGGACATTCAGATTATTAATAGAAACACAGTCAAATGCTAAATATTTCAGAGACTTTAGCACTTTCATTTAACCCGTGTTGAATGCTGCGTAAGAAAGAAATATTTAAGTATTTCCCAGTCCAAGTCTTTTTTCTCAGAGTTTTGAATGTATTCCCCTTCTCCATTATGTTAACAACAGGTCATTCATTTGTAAAGATGCTGATCATCCAGCCCATACCAATATTTCTAGAAAGTCGACAAACAATTAACTTAAGTGTAGATATAAAGTTCTAAATTTACTGATGCTTTTTATGCTTTCTAATCAGAATGAACAATTACTGCATGGTAAAACTTTTCTTAAGGTTTAATACACACACACACACACACACACACACACACACACATACACACACACACACACACACACACACACACACACATATATATTTCCTAATTTAAGACAATGTAAAATAAAAAGATTGTACAAGTGTTCAATTGTATTTTACCCACATTTACTGTTAATACCCACCTAAGAGTCAAAATTTTAAGATATTTTCTAGACAATAAATTGGATTTAAGACTGATCGTGAATTTTGTGAAAAATCAGACACAGACAAACCGTTTACGGTCAAAATCAAATGTGAAAGATTAACGATTTATAACTTAGCATAGGTCTTACTTGGCTTGACGAAAGGAGCCTGTCCACTTCCCGAAGCGTGGTTTACGGCACATTGGAATGGTTTTCTTGCTTCCCAGTCCTGTCTCTTGACTCGGATTTGACTGATTCCCATATATTCACTGCCTTTTTGAATTGGAGGGTACTGAATGAAGTCAGTCAAAGATGAGCCGTCCTGATTCCACGAGAAAGTCAGTGAGGAGGGAGTAAATCCGGTGGCAAGACACCCAAGGGTGACTGTGTCTCCACTACCAGTACCACATGGCATCAGAGGAAATACATCTGGACCCTTAGAAGTCACTGAGAAAGAAGAAAGAAATATATTTACAACACTACATAGAATAATTAAACAATTGCCAAAAAATGTTTTGAGAACATTTGAACTTTCTTCACATTTTTGTCCGAAGTTGAAAGCCTCAAGTGCTAACTTTTTCTGTTTTTTAGTTTCTTCAGTAAATTTATTGAACTACGATCCATGTAAATAATTTGTGCTATTTAACAACCAGAAAATTAGGAACTGACTTTCACATGTATAAATTGGACCATGATATTTCCTATGAGTAAAGAAATCAAACACAGTTAATAGCACATTCTGACAGAAATGTTTCATCGCTTAAATTTAGTAGTTTGTTTAGTAGTTTCTTACCTGATGAGACGGTCACCATTGTACTTTTACCCCAGTAGTCAAAAGCAACACCGTAACACAAAGGTAAATCTATCTAAATTATTAATATTAAAAGGGTATTCTACTGATCCTGACGAGAGAATTCTTTAACATTTAATTGATCTCACAGTTTAATAAAAATCAATTAAGTCACCCAAAATTCTATACTCACCATTAATTACCATGAATTTTGAGCATTGTCAAAAACAAAAGAATTTTTGTTTTGCATAAGGATCCTTAATAGTTAAAATCCTACCTGATAAAATGTCACTATGGCATTTCAATCATACAAAATATAAATTGACAAAATATTAACAAATCTAACAAAAATTCAGTAAACATCACAATCAATTTTTAGAAGGTTTGTCCTAGAAATATTTGGAATTAATATAGAAATAAAACCTGATGAAAATGTTGTGTTACATTTCAAGTCTGCAATAGTTTTACTAAATATTGTTAACCACCGAATTAATGCAGAATGGAAACAGACCTTAAATAAAAAATTATGTGATGTCCAATTTACTTTTCTAGAGAAACAACAAAGTTTCCTACCTGAGGTGACAGTGACCGTTGTGCCTTTTCCCCAGTAGTCAAAAGCAGCGTAGTAGCACAGTATTGAATCTACCTCACCCTCAGTTTAAAAAACTAATCTGCAGGTTTTCAAAATGTTTCCCTGTTTAGAAATTCTTACATTCTCTGAAGCTCATTCAAACGCTGGAAAAAATTACTTTGTTCTTTTTGTAAATATGAATAAGTAAATATATAAATTACTTTGAGACATTACGACATGGTTTAAATAGCAAAAATGTGTATGACTGCAGATTTTAGTCTTACCTGATGACACTGTAACCATTGTGCCTTTTCCCCAGTAGTCGAAAGCCCAGTTGTCACAGTAAAACCAGTCAACTCACCCTTCCAACAAAAACTCATCACTCTTATGTGCCGTCATTTAATAAAATATGATTTAGTTTTTTTGGAACCTTAGAAATTGAACGGACACCGAAATATGTTTGACAAGTTTTTGTTTATCCACAAACTGCTACTGTCTCTGTATTTGTCAGTGGTCTTCACCACATGAAAACGATTTTACGAATTTCAGTCGAATGAGTACGAATGATTTTCTCCATTAAAAACAGCATTACATACCTGATGTGACGGTGACCAATGTTCCTTTTCCCCAGTAGTCAAAAGCGTAGTCACAGTATAACAAATGATCCATACTCCATACTAAAACCTGCTCACTCATTAACATGATTTCCACGATGGCCTTTTAAATTATTCCCTAGATTTAGTTTGTTTTCTATCAAATATACGATATATAAACTGAGTCTGCAGAATTTTTAATAAAGTGACAACACTGTGTAACAACTGAATTTCACGAAAACTGAGACAAATCTTGTTTTGAAAAGATAATATGAATGTGGGACATAAAAATTGAGATTGGCTTACCTGATGTTACGGTAACGGTGGTTCCTTTTCCCCAGTAGTCAAAAGCGTCATCACAGTGTAATATCTCAACATATCCAACATACAAAAACACTTACCTCAAAGACCCAGAGGTCGAAATACTACACAAATCAGTGCAAAATACACTTTCCAGAAACCAGTAACTTTTCTTTCTCATTTCTTAGTTTACCTGATGTGAAAGTTACTGCTGTTCCTTTCTCCAATAATCAAAAGCTTGGTCACAGTGTTACGTTTAAGTTTGTTCAACGAAAAACAAAGTCCTAAATTCTACATAAACTGAATTAAACAGTTGAGGTGGTTAAATTACAGTAAAAGACATAAAGCAATATTTTTTACCTGATGTGACCGTCACTGTTGTTCCTTTTCCCCAGTAGTCAAAGTAGTCGTCACAGTGATTCATTTCAATACAACTTGAGTGAAAAAATACCTTATGTTCTCATACCCTCTTACAGACTATTAAACTATATCAGTGTCTATTATAACATACCCAGAATTGACTCTGACCTTACATTTTGACAACAGATTAATATGTAGATGACAGAATGCAAAATCAAAATAAATTCAGCATACACAAGAAAACATAGGATTTAGTTACATATGATATTTTACATCATTACTTACCAGATGTTACAGTGACTTGTGTTCCTTTTCCCCAGTAGTCAAAGTAGCCACAGTGAGATACTACAGGCCACATCTAATACTAATACATTTTAAGTCTGAATCAGGAATAGAGTAGAGGTTTGCTAACAAAACAGTTCACACTGTTCTGTTTACAAGCATTGCCCCTAGAGACTTTTATTTCCTCTTGGAGTTACGTAAAGTTATGTCTGCTAGCAGCAGTTGGACCACACATCCTCCACTGTTAGACCATACTGCCAGCCCCATTTCCGACAGGTTGGAGTTCAAAAAGCCATTCCTCAGCGGAACAAGATGAATAGAAGTAATGTTATCATATGTTCATGTTAACTTAATCTGGCCACTTCATTTAACCACAACCTAATCTTGCAATACATTTTTATTTTAGTCCATTTAGTTTCGGTTTGAAATTTTTTATAACTGATTTAATTTGATGGACTTTTTTTGCACCAGAGGCTTTGTGGTCTCTGTGTAGTAAGTGTTTCACAGTCCATTGGTCCTCACCTTGAGACCCCGAATGTCCAGTCTTATGGCAAAATCTAAAATAGTGGAGCAAATTGAATCCACTGATTCCAATAATGAAACTTTATTTGTTCTGTTTTTTAGGATAATGCAAAATAAAATATCAGAGGAACACAAATTCCCTGTTGCTTCAGGTAACAAGCCAAATGTCGGAGTGGTTGGGGGATGGTGCAACCCACCTCAGTTCCAGTGGTAAAAGTCTATATGAAATTATTGTGACCATACAAGCCTTCAAATCCATTTTTTTCCAGTTGCTTTAGTCTTCCACTTTCTTTCAGTTTGGGTAAGGGTTTTGCTTTTCTTTGAAAGCTGTAGACAGATGCTGTGGGGGAACATAAGATGTAAAATCTAATAGCTAAAATTAGGTCTAAAAAATGAATTGCAAGAATCTAACCCCAGGTTTATAGAGAAGACAACAGGTGAAACAGAACTGCAAGCTCTGGGGCCTTAATAAAACACAAACTGTGCTAGACACGGACACACGAAGGACAGCAGCCATTTCCATTTGTCCAAGTGGAAAGTAATGCCCATCATCTGTGGGAGGAATCATTTCCACCTTAAAGATATTAAAGAGTATTTTATGTAAGCCTACGACTTTTCTCCGGAAAACCTCTCTCAGTTAAACCTATAATGGTTTTTAACGAATTTCTCCTCAGAAAAATATTTCAGAAAATGATCATTCATCTTGAACCTTTCCATCAAAATTATTAAACTCTTTACGATTGCACTTTGTTTTGTCATTGTGTGTGTTTGCATCTACTATTTTGTACACTCTTTGAAAGGGTTTAATATGGGGTCCTTCCACAGGTGGTGGATTATGACGGGCACACTGAGGTGGAACTGATCCGACTGAACTGGGATTTTATCACGCCTGGGTTTTTTTTTTTTGTGTGTTCTGTCATGTCTTGGTCTTGTCATTTCTTGTTTTACTTTGAAAAGTAGATCTCTCGTTTCACTTGCACTTCCCTATGTGTTACATGCCTGATTGTGTCCCCTAATTAACAAATGTTTTTAACCTAGGGTTCCCTTCCCACCATGTGTCTAAATAGTCCCCCGTGGACTTGTGCCAGTGTGTTTTGTTGTGTTCGTTGTTTCGACCATTGAACCTGAGCCCTGATCTTCATAGTATTCCTTGCCTCGATTCCCAAAGAACTCCTCAAAAGAGTGATTGTATTTTGTACTGTGTGCCGTTTTCTTATACCTTGTAAAAGTGATTATTATTTTGTACTTTGTCCACAGTTTTTGTTATACCTCGTAAGAGTGATTGTCATATATTTCATAGCCCATCGCTTCAACTCTAAGACTGTGAATTTTTGTAATCATAAAGACCTTGAAACTGCCAAGCTCTGCATCTGAGTCCTGTGTTGAGCTCGTCCTGACAGATCTTTCTTTTCTACTGGTCCATGTGTGTTTGTGGTAGCTGTGCATTCAATGGATTGATATACTTCTGACTCTTGTTTTTTCTTTTTGTCAGTGACTTCGTCCATTCTTAGTTGTATCAAGTTCATAGTTTAGATTACACGGAAGTTTTGCCTTGCCAGTACCTAAATTAGTAGAGAGTTTCCATAAGAACTTTGGTGTCTCTGTACTGCGTGTCCTTGCCTTCCTTGTAATTCAATGTTTTGATCCTCTTCCTCTGGCTTCTCCATAACTTTCTTGATACATTATCTGAGAGCCAAATTTATCATTCCCATATTATTAATACATTAAGGAGTCATAATGATGGATTTCACTCAGCCTCACTGATAATTTATAAAACGACAAATAGTTCTCAAACTCATGTTTGAGAACTATTTGTTGTCTTTAGTCTTGCAAAAAAAAAAAGAAAAGTTAAATTGGAGCTAATTTTCTTTGAGAGCTCAGCATGAAAATGTGGGCTGCTCTGAGAGATTTGCCACTGCTTACAGTCCAGAATTTCCGTTTGTCAAATAGTTGCGGAAACACCTGTTTTGTGGTGATGA
>JABUIW010000049.1:0-10000 GCA_013363375.1 Menidia beryllina
GTTTGTTTACAGAGGGGCATTGACAGGCACACACTTGTGTGGAGATATCCGCTGAGTGTTGAGGCTGGAGAAAGACTCTGGGGCAAGAGTGCTTTATCTGATCCGGGCAGATTACAGCCACTGACATGGGGACAAGCCAAGAGGATTGTGAGGTAAGCAGCCTAGACCTGAGAAAACCAGACAAGCCCTCATGCCCAGTGTTGAACTCTGGATTAGCACTTTCCTGGGAGACACTGGCATCACATGACTTATAGGATCAAGGACTTATGTCTACAGAAAAGAGCTGTTTAATCTTGGAGATTGCTCTTTTGATGGTTCCTTCATAGGTAGCAGCTAGAAAGAATTCATGCAGTTAATTTGTACACAAAAGCAGGGAACCGTCATCTGAGGGCTTGTCATTTATGTATTTTTGACTTATTCAGTTTAGGTTAATATAATTCACAAGGGTAATGTTTCATGACAGGGTTAGGGTTAGGGTTAGGGTTAGGGTTAGGGTTAGTTTAATTTGTTGTGTATTAACATATTGGTGTATTATGCTTATGTAAGGTAAGAAGTCATTTTCAGCAATCGATTGATTATATTACAGTCGCAGTTATGGTGGGGGGGGGGGGGGGGGGGGGGGGGGGGGGGGGGGGCATGGCGGCTGGTACACATTAACAGCACAGAGAGAAGTAAATTTAGGACTTAACCTGGATTTTGTGCGTGGAATATAATTTTGGCCCTTAAAACTTCATTTGACATGCAGTTGTTTTGGAAAAGTGAAGATTTTCTCATGCTATAGTAGGCCACTTTGTAACTATAAAACAGACAAAAACAAATGTATTAAATGAGTTAAATTGACTTATAGAAATACTTTGACCTCACTGTGACTTACACTTAATTAATTATATAAAAATTCTACGATCAGGTATCAGCATCCTGAAAAAAATCTGCAGTATATTCTCTTGTGCTGTCACGTCTCATGTTTTCAGTTACAAGTTGTATTATGTTTGAGTGCCGCAACAGTACTCCCTACAGTCTGAACTACAGACTACATGACTACAGAACCTGCACAACATTGAACCAAGTTGACTTACCACAAACAACTCAGTTACAAATTACATGCTACTTTCTGTCCTTACAGTACCTTGCAGAAGACAAAAAAACAACAGATGACAAAACAAACAAAAAATCTGACTTGATCAGGTAAGACAATTAAAAAGATTGCCCTTGCCACTTAAAAATCTAGGCTAAAGACTGAAAGTAAGATGTTTGCCATCTGGGCTTGAGGGATTTGGGTGGACCTTGGTCTTAGGAGCTTAAGCTGGAGAACTGCTGCCAGCCTTAAGGGTACAGTCTGTGGGTGGAAGCACAGAGGGACCACACCGCTTCATACCTGTTGGGCAAGGCATCGTGTGAACGTTATATGGATGTGCTTTTTTGGCATTGTTCACTAACTTTAATAAAAAAACAAAGATGATGATCCCAAGCTCCATCAAAAGTAGTGGCTGCTTCAAAGGTTTTCCACAATAAGAGACATTGATATCAATCAGAAAACCACCTTTACAGATTTTCTGCTTTCCAATTGGTGCTAATTGTTGCATGGTAACAAACCAGTTCTGTATGTTGACAAGCTTACACATGTTGCTGTTGTGTAACTGCACACCACTGTACTCAACATACTTCACACTGGTCTACTACAGCAGAGTTGTTCAAAGAAACACGAGAATGTAAATGAATAGACAGACATCATTTAGTGCAAGCCAAGGGTTGTGGCTCCAGAGTAAAACATTTAAAAAACAATTGTAAAGAGCAGTTTGGCTACCCTTCTGATGTTGCCCATCCCTTGTTATGGGGACAGCAAATATTGCTACTGTATATAAATGTAATTGTCAAAAAACAAAAGTCATCTTTAAACACTCAATTGCTGAAACAAAGGTATAAGGTGAGATTCAAAGTAAACACAAGGAACTTGTACTACAAGCAAACGGACCACCCTCAGTGAGTATTTAACCAATAACAGTGCTGACTGACAACTCATTGGGGTCATCAAATGGGACTTTCTATTCGTCAGTGTTTACTCTAATTGCGCCCACAACACCTTCAAGAGGCTAGACAGTGATAACTGGCATCCCAAACTTTGCTTCCAATAGGCTATTATATTCTTAGATCACAAGACTAAATCTGGCCTTAGACTTTTACAGGCTATTTCCTTGGGAAAAACAAGCTCCTAAATATACCTTCATCTCCCAATCACAAGCATCCTCTAGGAGGCCTTGACTCCTTACTGCCTTTTTAACCATCTCCTCTTCACTAACGGAATAGCATCCCTTTCTGTCTTAGATCCTCCTAAATGATCCTGCCTTTGCTTGTTTTCAGTACATGCAGCTATGCTTCATAAAACTTTATCATGTCTCCATGTATAACAAACTCGCAACAAACTAACATTACAACTTGACAAAATATGCCTCAGCATTGTGGGTCTCAATTTAGCCTACATTTTAGGGTCTAGGGAGCAGGCAATATCATGTGTTGCCCATAATCCTACCTTCATCCACACTCCAATGTTCTTCCCAACAAAGCTTTTTAATCTCACCTTCCCAGTTCAATGATTGTCTCTGTTTTGCCTGAGCCACAGAGCACGCATTATGAGTTAATAATAATGAGCTTACCAATTGAATTTAATCAAAATTTAAAAGAATGTATGGAATGCTATAGTGGATGTAGCATGGAGAATAAACGTTGCCAGTAGCTTATAGCTTTCTGTTTAATGTTAGAAACACCTAAAGCTCATGTTAATAAGATTAGAACCTATTATTTCAGATAATCTATTTATCCAAATGGCAACCAATTCCAGCAGCTTTTAAAAGTTTTTGAAATTTAATTGAATTTAGAGATGGTGGAGTCAAAATGTTTCCCCAAACTATTTTGAGCAACCAATTAAGGTTGTTGAAGTTTTTTTTTCTTTTCTTTTTTTCAGTTCACTCCTAATTTACATGAAAGGTTAATCTTGTGAGCTACATGGCTATTGGTGCAAATATAGTCCTCAAAGTCTGCTGACTTAATAAGCTACGAACTAGCTTCTGTTGTTCTGAGCCTTTACATGAGCCTGCCATTCATGATGAAACAGCGGTGACAAAGCCGATGAAAAGTGCTATATGAGTACATTTACTTACTTTACTTACCTCCATTACAATGCACACATAGATATTCATATATGGTTCATACACACACACACATATACACTATATTGCCAAAAGTATTTGCTCACCTGCCTTGACTCACATATGAGCTTAAGTGACATCCCGTTCCTAATCCATAGGGTTCAATATGACGTCGGTCCACCCTTTGCAGCTAGAACAGCTTCAACTCTTCTGGGAAGGCTGTCCACAAGGTTTAGGAGTGTGTTTATGGGAATTTTTGACCATTCTTCCAGAAGCGCATTTGTGAGGTCGCACACTGATGTTGGACGAGAAGGCCTGGCTCTCAGTCTCCGCTCTAATTCATCCCAGAGGTGTTCTATCGGGTTGAGGTCAGGACTCTGTGCAGGCCAGTCAAGTTCATCCACACCAGACTCTGTCATCCATGTCTTTATGGACCTTGCTTTGTGCACTGGTGCACAGTCATGTTGGAAGAGGAAGGGGCCAGCTCCAAACTGTTCCCACAAAGTTGGGAGCATGGAATTGTCCAAAATGTGTTGGTATGCTGAAGCATTCAGAGTTCCTTTCACTGGAACTAAGGGGCCAAGCCCAGCTCCTGAAAAACAACCCCACACCATAATCCCCCCTCCACCAAACTTTACACTTGGCACAATGCAGTCAGACAAGTACCGTTCTCCTGGCAACCGCCAAACCCAGACCCGTCCATCAGATTGCCAGATGGAGAAGCGCGATTCGTCACTCCAGAGAACGCGTCTCCACTGCTCTAGAGTCCAGTGGCGGCGTGCTTTACACCACCGCATCCGACGCTTTGCATTGCACTTGGTGATGTATGGCTGGGATGCAGCTGCTCGACCATGGAAACCCATTCCATGAAGCTCTCTGCGCACTGTTCTTGAGCTAATCTGAAGGCCACATGAAGTTTGGAGGTCTGTAGTGATTGACTCTGCAGAAAGTTGGCGACCTCTTCGCACTATGCGCGTCAGCATCCGCTGACCCCGCTCCGTCAGTTTACGTGGCCTACCACTTCGTGGCTGAGTTGCTGTCGTTCCCAAACACTTCCATTTTCTTATAATACAGCTGACAGTTGACTGTGGAATATTTAGGAGCGAGGAAATTTCACGACTGGATTTGTTGCACAGGTGGCATCCTATCACAGTTCCACGCTGGAATTCACTGAGCTCCTGAGAGCGACCCATTCTTTCACAAATGTTTGTAAAAACAGTCTGCATGCCTAGGTGCTTGAATTTATACACCTGTGGCCATGGAAGTGATTGGAACACCTGATTCTGATAATTTGGATGGGTGAGCAAATACTTTTGGCAATATAGTGTACCTTTGTGGTAATCATGGGTTAAGACTGAGAGTGGAAGAGATGTGGTCAGTGTCCTTACATGCCCTATCAGCAGTGTTCTATCACAGCACGGCAGAATGATGGTTACGGATTACCAGATCAAGCATTAACTTCCCATGTGAACTTTAGGGGGAAAAAAGACAGCCACCATCTCCTGTCATAAACAAAGTGATTTCACATTATCAACACTGACATTCTTTTGACTTTACACACGAATTGGAACACCGAGGCACTTCCAGCTATACTGAACAAGGTTGATCGATGCCGTTACAGAAGCACATGCTGGTCACTTGCTTGCATGAAGGTCATGGGTTACTGTGTGAACGCCTTTTGTTTGGAGCATCACAAGTATTCATGGTTCATCAGAGCCTGGAACTGAAGCCATGATCCATTCTTTTCACATGTTACATTAGTCACTGTCTGCCAGGACTGTATGATTGTTTAAAGTGTTTCACAGTCGCACGTATAAAGTAACCTTTTATTTACCGTCTCCAAAAAAGACAGGTTTTCCTCTAAATGTGTGTAGTATCTTAAAGACCTGATACCTTAGGGGGTGTTGAGGACTGGAATTATTAGCTTAATAGACACACAGTGACATGGATAACTCAATTTAAAATGGAAACAGTCCTGATGCTTCGGATTTCTCTTATTCCCGATGAGACCATCATGTAATACGAGCTTAAAGGCCCAAAATACAAAGAATCCTTTCAGAATGTTTAGTGCCATGTTAAATCTTTTCAGACCTTTAGTATCGACTCTTAACTGCAAGATTGTAAAAAAAAAGTTGCACCTACAAGTTAAGTAGGATCCATCAAAAACAGAGGGCCTTGAGTCAAACGCTGTGTTAATGGTGATAACTCATCAAACAGAATTGGTACGTTTTCATCTGTCTTGCTGGCTTTAATGGCTCTTATCATGTAACAATTCTTTTTAGTGACACGCACTCGGCTTGGCTTGAGAGGGAGAGAAAGCTTATGAAGACTTTTATTTTAAATACTGTAGATAAATGCAGAACACATATTCACTGTAAAAAAGGTTTATTGTGATAATGTACGGCATATATTTATGCACAAATGTATTTTTATTAGCTTTACTATTCATTATTTAAATGAATAATAATTTGATCACTTTGGATAATGCATGCTTTTTCCTATTTCTAACAAATCTCCATGTCACATTGGTCTACTCTCTCTTATTCAGAGCACTGTACTCCTTGTCCATCCTGATCAGGCTATTTGATTTTTCTAGCTGTAAGAACCCCACACTACCCAACTACAATCACGTAGGTCAATTTCACCTGTTACAGCTACACATTCTGGTCACTTAGCTCATGGGTCACGAGTTTCTGGGTGAATATCTGTTGAATGGAGCATCACAGTTGTTCATAGTTAATCCAAGCTGGAAAAAAAAGCTATGGTTCAATCTTTGGCAAAGGGTTTCTAGATTTAAATTTTTTTCAGGATATTCCTTTTTACAGGTGCAGGCCCTGGTATTGAAAACAGGAGCTGCCTGTGGATATGACATATGCTGTAAATGCGCTATTTATTTATTTTTACTTGATGACATGTTGAAACTTGTAAAAACATTTCTTAATGTTCTGTTCTGTGGAGATACCTTGAGGCCAAATTAAAAATGCAGACATAAAGAAGTTGTGTTTTTTTAAAGATTTAGCAAGACAATAGAGGATGACAGTTACAGTATGCTGTCCACCCAGTGCCTGCAGTACACCATCCCAAAACTATTACTGTGAATGATACACACTTATTCTAAACTTAAATATGATTGAATTAAAGTGTATAGATACAATATCTCACCAAAAATAAAATTACATTGTTATAGTAGTTATCATACTGGTGACCAGTCCAAACTGGCCTCTTGCCCAATATCAGATGGGATGTCACCTCCATCCTCCCAGTAATAAGGAGTATAGATAATGGATGGATAATTATCTATTTGGTTTTTTGGTTTTTCCCTCTGTTACATCGTAACTGAGGAGGACTCTCACAGATCACAATGTGTTTCGCCACAGTGCTGTTAAAGTTTTAATATTTAATTAAAATTCTATTTATAAAATTCTCTCACTTTTGGGTAACTTTAACAATAATAATAATAATTATGACAGTTTTTTTCAATATCATAAAAAGTATTAAGCTTTCACTATTGTTGTGGCTGTTGCCGGATTCGGGCTGGCTATTTATCTCTTCAAAAAAGAAAACGCATATGATTGAGCACACTGAAATTATGGCTTATATAAGTTTTATGGTCAACAATGTATAAATGAAACATTACATTTTCCATCCACCAAATCAGAATCATGGATCTGTGATCTGCATCATTTAATTACTTACATTTCCCACATTTGCTGTTGTGAAATCATCAGGTGATGTGCTTTTCACCTTGAAATGACGCATTACCTGCACAGATAATTAACTTTAAATAAAAAAGTGTTTTTCCTCTTGTGACTCTACAAAGTACCAATGTAATAAGGAGAAAATAGAGTTAAACACATTGCATATATATTTTGTGAATCAGATTTACTTTCCAGTGTTGCTTATATCGGCCAAATGTAAGTAATTTATTGAAAATATATGTGTACTATTTATCGAATTCAGTTCGTGCAAAGTATATAGAATTTCTTTTAGTTCAGAATTTTTTCTCAGTGGACATGCTGAGTATCCAAAATATGTAATGGTACCAGGGAAAACTGATTTGAAATTCTCATAGTAATGTTTCAAACATTTCAGCATACTTTGTAATGGAAACAAGAAGAACACTAAAGACACAGGCAACATACTGTATAAATGTCAGTGCATGACATGTGTGTCAGAATCTTTTTCACCAGAACAAAAATAAAGCTGAGGGCTTTTTTGTGCTACAGACTGAAAAAGCAAACAAACAAACAAACAAACAAACAAAGAATTACTTAATCCAACCCCAAGATTGAACTGAAAACCGAAATAAGATACTGAAGCAAGAAAATCTTAGCCTTAATAAGTAATACAGCTAAAAGATCTACATTAATTGAGGTTTTTCAGTCAGGATTTAGAGCTCATCATAGCACAGAGACAGCACTGGTGAAAATTACAATGACCTCCCAACTGCATCAGACAACATACTTTTTTCTGTATTGCCTCATTAGATCTTAGTGCTGCATTTGATACTATTGGCCATTAGATCTAATTACAGAGACTGGAACATTTAGTTGGGATAAAAGGAACCGCTCTGTATCTATAGATCAAGCTAGATGAAACTCATCAGTTAGCTAAGCTTCAAATGTGTCTTCAGGATGTTAAAACCTGAATGACCTGCAATTTTATAATGTTAATCTCAGATAAAACTGAAGATATTGTCTAGGGCCTAAGCACCTCCGTGACGCATTATCTAAAGATACAGTTCCTCTGGAAGGCATCGCCCTGGCCTCCAGCACCACTGAGAGAAATCTTGGAGTTATCTTTGATCAGGACATGTCGTTTGAATTGAATCGGGAAAAAAAAGAAGTTATAAGAGCAGCAGTTGAGACATCACCATAGCCTGTCCCATTTAAAAAATCTTCAATCTTTAAAGATAAAACCACTTAGAAAGCAAATATTCTTAAAACCCTAAATACACAATAGACTCGTGAAAGGTTGAATTGAAGTTCTCCTAAATTGTTTGGCAAAAAAAAAAAAGATTCTCAAATAGAAGCAAGACTCTGCTTATCACTGTGACGAAGGACACAGATTACTGAACCACTGGCAGAGGAATGCTGTCCTTTTCGCCCCATAGCTGCAGTTAATGGTCAGTTTTTGATCATCGCGTTAAGCTCCACCATTATTTACATTTTAGTTTCCACACAGTGGCCTAACTTTTTAGAACATGAGAATTATGTCAGACTGATGTAATGACAACTGTATCCAAGTTTAGGTGTTTCTTCACTGGGAGTTTATTCTAAAGGATGACACATGATAATACAAGACAATACATATAAGTAGACCTAACACAGTGTATAAATAGAGGAAAGGCAGGGGCAACACGTCAGGATCATGAGTAGGACACAGGTGAGGACAATGTAGAAACAAACAGGGGCACTCTTGGAATTCTACTCTAAGATGGTGTTCAGGATGCAGGCAACGCTGACCTTAGAAGCAAATAAAGTTCAGGCATGCCAACTTATAAGTAAGGCAAAATAATACAATAATTTACAATATCTATTTGATCAAATACAATCCAGTCGAGGGATCACATCTAGCTTGAAATGTTGTACAGCTAATCTATAAAACAATACACAAGTCACTAAATGTATCAATCATGAATGGAGCTTGTAAATTGTGTTGTGTTCATTTAGAGACTAGAGTGTTGTTATTACCTACCATCCTACAAGTAAAAAAGGCAAACTAAGCACATTGTACAGTATGTATATGTATTAGAAAATGTGTGATCATGAAAAGTTTAGGGCTACATTTTATGAATTGTGACAGAGATTCTAGTCTGAATTCAGCATTACTGAAGCTTTTAGTCCTGCAGGAAGATATGGGTATCCTGAGTTAATGTGAACCAGTAGAAAGGAGTACAACAGATATTGTTTTTTCTCATCATACTTAAA
Source organism: Menidia beryllina (assembly GCA_013363375.1). Taxonomy (NCBI): domain Eukaryota; kingdom Metazoa; phylum Chordata; class Actinopteri; order Atheriniformes; family Atherinopsidae; genus Menidia; species Menidia beryllina. Next base: position 9,074 of record JABUIW010000049.1, read on the forward strand.
TGTCAAGTATCAGAGTCATGTAACTTGATGTCTGGTGTTCAGAAAAATCCCAGCAATTAAAGGCCCTGCAGCAAAATATCGCTTACTTTAAAAAGTCTTAACTCTAAGCCTATAATAGGAATAATTGAGTATGACTAATTTATGTGAGAAACGTGCTTCTATCCTTGTAAGATCCATCATCACACATCAGCAAACACATGACCACAACTCAGAGTTGCATTTTCTGCCAGTACAGAGGAGACATTTCAGAGGGGGTGAACAGATTAGAAAATAAGCAAGCCACTTTTTTTCCTGTGATACTACGTTCCCCCGGTAACGTGAGGCGTTCACAGTGTCCCTCTTACATCTGTGGTCAGATGTAGGACACAGTCTTAGCCCCTCTCTGCGTGTCTCAGTATTTCTAAGTGGCCCGCTGAAGCAACTATACACCACCTTGTCTCGTTTACCAGAATGCATCTTACAACAGAGGAGAAGATAGAGCTGGGGTTCAATCCTGCATTTTCGGTAAGTGAATTTGTCCTCAATCTTGGTTTCAGGGTAACTAAGTGGTACACCGGTAACAATGCTTAATCTGTATTTCATAGAAAAGATTTACAAGAGGAAAATGGAAGAAGTGAGTCCTGTGTAGAGTTATTTTGTTAGGTTACAGTACCCGGAATTAAATGTGAGCCGCTTTGGAATTTGAAGTGAACAAAGTGTGGATGTGTTCTGCGAAACACAAGTTATTTGAGTGGAATTGATTGCATGGCTTTAGAGTGTGTTGCCAAGATTTCTGTTAAATGTAAGAGAGTGATTTATTAAGGCTCCATAGTAACTACAATGACAAAACCTTAAATTCCTCACAAGCCAGTGGAGTGCATTTATTTGTATTAACAACTGCTTATAGGAATGCTGTGGTGACAGTTAAACTTATGGCAACTGAAAGGA
>JABUIW010000049.1:12500-39667 GCA_013363375.1 Menidia beryllina
CATAAATGTTCTTATCTTTGTAGATGTGGAAAATATGTTATTGTATCCACTTTTGCAGTGCTAGTCTACTAAAAATGTTTATGTGACTTAGGTTTTTAATCAACTTGTTTTGCCATCAACAGCTGATACACAATAAATATGTGACACATTAGTGTAGTGGCTTGGTTTGTCTAAATTTCATTGGTGCAGGATAGTGAGTTGTGTAGAATGTTCCGTGTCAGGAGGGCTATACTTCTTATTCTGCACAAATGATAAAACCAAAGTAATTGCGACTGTGAAAAGTCAGCATGTTTAAAACCAAACAAAGAAAACTATGCAGCACTGATGACTGTTAGCTAGATAACTTCAGCTATGTCTCTCTAGGAAACAGTACAGGTGGATGGCCACTAGATGGTAGCAAACATTCACATTATCTCCAAATCCTCTGTCTACTGGGACCCTGTAATATGATAAACAAGAACGGTAGAGCAACAGTCTTGTGGTCTGTCACAGTCATCTGGCTCCTGTATGAGAAGCAGGCATTACATTTCACAAAATAAGATGCAGTACTTTAGTGAACATGTATCATTGTGTTATTTATGTCAGACTTTTAAAGTAAGTTCTTGCAGTCACCTAAAGGTTATAATTTATGACTAATACAGTGAACTTGGAAAGCAAAAAGTGGTCCTTGTCGTCATGTGCCCGTTTACAGTTTCCTCATCCAAGAAACGGTTTCACAACCTGTCGGGGAACAATATTACTAATGGATCCTCAGAAGATTACTTGACATGGCAATAATATGTGTGAATCTGCCATAAAAAGGGGAGAGATGTTTATGAAGTACCAAATAGTTAGAATAAAGCAAGACAATGTTGTATTGTAACCTGAAAGAAATCCTTCTTGTTTGTGGATGGCAGGAGGAAGCCCAAATACTTGCCGAGAACCCAGGCATACACGGGAATCTACAACCTCCTTGCAGAACCCCCTACATCCCTGTTAATAATCTAACAACAACTTAAGATATGGAAACACTCATTTTAATTTTCAAACAATTAGATTTTGTTCGTATATACTGAATGTTACAACCATCCATCCATCCATTTCCCACTGCTTATCCGGGGTCGGGTCGCAGCCGAGCAGGGAGACCCAGACTTCCCTCCTCCCTGCCACTTCTGCCAGCTCCTCTGGGGGGATCCCAAGGCCTTCATGTTAACTTTACTTCAGATCATTTTCAAAATCAACCACTCACTCCCGTAGATGAGTAATATTTAAAGTTTCATCCATTTGGTGATGTAGTGCATTTCATGCAAAGTTGTAAAGGAGATTTTCTGTGCCTAAAGAAAAACAACTAATCAGTCCTCTTGTTTTTTATAGTTTCCTCTTTAGTTATGAACAAGTACTGAATTTCTGAATTCCTTACAACAGTTCAATGGAGAAGCGAATTTGTTAGATTTGCCTCATTGACGTGAAAGTAGTTCAGACCTCAGTTCTTTAGGTCTTTCGCTCTCTATGCCAAAAAAGTAATGTATCTGATGTTCCTTTCTGGGAGCTCAACTTCTGTGGGTTACACATTGAATAAAGTATTTTCATTTTAACAGTTTTAAATTTTGGTTACTGCCAATTCTTGGAGCTCACTCACTCTTTCTATACACCAGCTCTTTCTCTGATCACAGCTCTACAGAGGGATCCAGCCAAAGTCAGCTGCTGGCAGACTTGGTGATTTCACACTTGCTGATTTCAGTTAAAAAAGAGAGACAACACAACACTGGGATTCAGCAGGCTATTAACGTCTATTAATTTAAAAAAACAGCATTGTTAAAGTTGAAAACAAAAAACTAAAACATTGGAAGCAGGATGTCCTGATCCAAAAAAAGGATGAATTAAATGATCAACTCTGGTTCAACAGGGGGGCATCAGGCAAGTTACAACACAGGTTGACAGCTAGGAACGTAAAATGCTATGTGACAGGGTTGCACGATACGTATAAAAATCATTACGGCAGTCTACCCACAAAGATTGGGGTAGAACAAAACAAACAAAAAAAAATCATGTAAGTTAACTCATTCGCTGCCAAAGACGTCTATAGACGTCTTTTCAAATCCGACCGTTCGCTGCCAAAGACGTCTATAGACGTCTTTTATGTTTTTCAATGCGAGTGACTTGGGGGACGATCGGCGAAAGTTTTTCCGTAAATATGGGCTTCTAGACAGAGTATGGACTAACAAATTGACCCTCTAGGTAGCTGTGCCACTTTTGATGGGAGATTAGCATAGACTGTAGGCAAATAAAAACAAACGCAATGGTTCGCTATGAGAGAAATGGCGCCGGTGAGACGCACGTCGAAGAAGAACGGAATAAGGTAGAAACAACATTTTTTTTCCTGATGATAGAAGAGAGTCTACTCTTTCTTTTGGTGTGTTCGGTGTTTACATAGTCAAAGCACAAACTATTCTGTGGCTCTGGAAAAATCAGTCAAAATGCTCAAAAAACTCTGGCAGTGAGCGACTCTCTGTTCTGAAAATGGCTGCCAGTCAATGAGTTAATGATAAGTATAGAATTGAAGCCAGCAAAAACTCCTAAATCTAACATAGACTCAAACTTAAATAGGGATTTAACACAGTCCTGACCAAAGGTAAGCTATCAGTGCATCTGATTAGCCCAAAGTGTAAACAGCGTTAAGCATACTTAAAGGAGGGTACCATAAATACAATTGCATATGAAAAACAACACATGTAACAGAGGTAAAACACAAAACAAAGACTGAACCAAGTCACAGAAACATCATGTAAAATACAATGTACTGATCACAATTCAATTGCTTGTAGAAACACGTTTAGTTACAACTTTAAGGAATATTTTTTGTACGGTATCACATATTGTGAAGAATTTTGGAACAGTTTTTATTAATTTGTTTTGAAGAAATTCTGTCTTGTAAAAATAAACCATAAAGAAACCAAACTGTTAAGAATAAGGTTTTTAAGTCAATGTCAGAATTGGTGAGCAAAACCATTTTCAGTAAATATTGATTTTGTTTTCTATGAATAAATTCACTTACAGGATTCAAGACTTATTCTCTTGTATTGTGCTTCTGTCCAAGGGCAGTGATGAACAGCCACATTTGAGAGTTGACATTGTGGAGCAACAAAACGCAGAAGCCCTGGAGGAGACCAGGGACAAAGGTGTAGAATTGGTCTACTCCCTTAATGACAGGCCACCATGGTACCTCTGCATTCTGCTTGGCTTCCAGGTAAATTAACCTCATGACTTCTTTGGTCCTATGTCATAAGTCGGGCAATAATTTATATTGATGAGAATAATACTGCAAAAAGAGTTCTATTTAAATTGATCTTTCACCTTTCAAATTTGTTGATGATAAAGCTCCACAGATAAAATAAACAATAGATAATTTTACTTCCATCAGAGATAAGTAAAACATCGACAAAATTTGCACTCGTTGAATACAACCAAAAGATTATCAGCCTGGTAATGACTTTTTTTGCAGCATCAATTGCTGAGTTTGATGTCGCCTGGGAGGTAGCTGGAGGGTTGTGTCCATGTGATGTATCTTTGTTGAAAATAGATTTCCTCGCGTTGAGTTGAGGGAAAAGTTAAACTAAGCAGTCCAATATAATGAGCCGAAAATAGCAAGTTGCTACTAACCTTTGTGTGTCCACCTGGGGTCTCTCATAACCTTGGATTCAGTGAATCCAGGGGTAGGAATGACAAGGGAAACATAAGGGCTAATCAAAATAATTCCAGTTAACAATACCTATTACATGTTTTGGCTAATATGAGATGTTTGGATGCTACTTGGGTGTTCATAAGCAGGGTCAAAGATCACCCCGGGCAATCAGTATATTTGCTGAGTGACTGAATAATTCACTCCTTTACAATTTTCTTTTAAACAGCAATGTATGTCACTCATGTTGTGTGGTAGACCCATAGGGTTCTTCCTGTTTTGTGGCTTACAAGAAATAAGCAAGCAGATTTTCCCAAAGCCTTTTCACACGCTCTGACTGAAAGAATAGAGGCTCCAGCAAGTCTGTGTACAACCACATCTGTTAATGAGTGTGAAGTCACGTGAATTAGATTCAGGTTTGTTCCTGAAACTGGAGTGACCAAAGCAGAGCACAAGGCAGCCACTGTGGAGGAATTAAACTGATTTTACACACCCATACTAAAGTGTTTATTTATTTACTCAATTGTTAATTTTAAAGCATGCATGTTCATTGTTTATACTTACAAAATATCATAGCAATATCATTTTTATGGTAACTCTTGGAAATTCTACTTTCAAATAGCTGAATATATACCAAATGTCAAATGGAGAACGGAACTTGCGTTAAAGTTCTCACGAGTATCTGATGTTTGGCATTTCTGAAATTATTATATTAAACTTGCCGTTGCTTGATGTGAGGTCAAGCTATTCTTGCACTTATAATATCTCATAAAAACATATCATAAAGAAGTAACAATGTACATAATAAACTTTGGTGTCAAGGCTTACTTACAGATATTAGAGAAGGTCATGAGTTAATTTCAAGACTAAGAAGCCATGACATTTGAATCATGCAGTAAAATTTGTTACAAAGAACGCAGCAAACTGGAATGAAGTTACACTCAATTAGATATTTGGATATTTTTAGGAATATAATACATAGTTGTTGTATTTTCTTTTTTGCCCTGTCTGAACCAGAAAAAAACAGTGATGAGGATAAAGTAATAGTCCTTTATTATGTAAAATAGTCATTTTAAAGTAAAAGCAAGTAAGAGTCTGGTAGCCTCTGAATGATGTAAAAGTGGAAGCATTCAATGATAATTAATGACGCAGTGATCAACTGGCAACCTGCCTGCATCAATAGATTACAAATCATTGCAGGAAAATGTCTCCTATTTATTAGTTACTACTGCTGCACTAAATCTGGACGTTGTTGCCATGCAGTGGATGGATCATATCTTATATCAACTATTACTCTGGTCTATGCCTCTCACCTATCTACACACTGTCGTATGGAATTTACTGTTACATTTTAAATGGACGGACCAAGATTTCATTACCCAAAATGTTTTCAAATTGAATCTGTTTTAAAATGAACAAAACCAGAGACAAAAGGCAACCTTGGCGGTATCCAAATCTCACCGGAAACAGGTTTGACTAACTACCAGCAATGCAGTGACTTCAGCCCCAGAGATTGGAGAGTCTGACCCCAGATCCCAAGGCTCTGCCCCTCCAGTGGAAGACGCAGCAGTGGGATTGAAGAGGTCTTCGAAGGATTCCGCCCACCGTCCCACAACGTCACGAGTTGAAGTCCACAACACACCACCCGGTGTTGGTGAAGCACTGCTTACCCACCCCCCCAGAGGTGCTGGATGGTGGACCAGAATTACCTCGAAGCCGTTTGGAAGTCTTTTTTCAATGTCTTCCCCTAACTTCTCCCAGGCCCAAGTTTTTGCCTCGGCAACCACCGAGGCGCATGCCGCTTGGACAGTGGCTTGGGCCGGAAGCCCAAGCCACCTCCCCCTGATGCAGAGGAGCAGCAGCTCTACTTTGAGCCCCTTCCGTTTGACCAAGCTTAACCTCCTATCTCTAAGGGAGAGCCTGGCTACTCCAAGGACAAAATTGATTTAATCTACTTATATCCGCATTGTCGTTCTTTCGGTCACTACCCATAGCTGGTTACCATGGGTGAGTAATGTGCATTGACCATTAATTCGAGAGCTTTGCTTTTTGGCGCAACTCCTTCTTGACCACAACAGACTGATGCAGCATCCCCATCACTGCAGATGCTGCACTGATCCATTTGTCAATCTCTCCCTCCATCCTTTCCCCCCTGGTCAACAAGACAAGTGATACTTGAATTCCTCCACCTGGGGCAGGACCTCATTCCTGACCTGAGGAGGAGACTCAACCATATTTGAGAACCATTGTCTCAAGTTTGGAGGTGCTAATTGTCATCCCAAGCGCTTCACGCTCAGCTGCGAATGGAGATACCGGCTTAATTAATCCAACAGAACTACGTCATCTGGATAAAGCAGAGATCCAGTCTTAGGCCACCAAACCGTATCCCCTCATGGCCTCGGCTGTACTTAGAAATTCTGTCCGTAAAACTCATGAACAGAGTTGTTGACAAAATGCAGGCTTGGTGAAGTCCAACCTGCACTGGAAACAAATCTGACTTGCTGTCAAAAATGTGGACCAAACTCTGGCACCGGTAATAGAGGGAGCAGACAGCTTGAACTGAAGTCCTGGAGCACCCCCCCACAGGAGTCCCAGAAGAACACTCAAACACTTTCTCCAAGTCCACAATATACATGTAGACTGGTTTGGTAAACTTCCATGCTCCATCCAGGACCCTGAAGGGAATGTAGAGTTGGTCCACTCTTCCATGGCTAGGACAAAAATCGCACTGCTCCTCCTCCAGTCAAGATTCCACCATCCAATTGACCCACCATTCCAGGATCCCTGAATAGATGATACATCTTACCAGGCAAGCTGAGAAGTGTGGTACCCCTATATAGTACAACCCTCTACTTATGAAACATAGACATTTTCCAACATCCAAAGTTAAATTTGATCAAATTTTTGACTTGACACACAAAGTACATTTCCAAAATCCTATTATGTCAAAGTCATAGGAAAAAAAATCAATAAAGTCTAAAAATAAAATAGACATAAATAAGCTCAGTTAGTTTAAAGTTCACGTAGTGAAAGTTGGAGTAAGTTACGGTATGTACTGAATCTCAGTCACCACCTCTACCTCCACACCGACCGTCTCCTCCGTCTCCTGCATCGCCAAGCCTACATCTCCATCCGCCAATAATTGCCAATAATCCCCCCCATTTTATAATTTTTTCTTTAAAATTGATTTCTTTTTACATCTCTTTTATAGATTGCTATGTGTAATTATTTGCAGTATATATTAAGGAGTTAATGTAGGTTTTTGGGCTGTGGAACAAATTGTACAAACTACAGTGTATTCTTATGGGGATATTTGAACCAACATATGAACATTTTAACATTCAGAGTATGTTACATAATTTTGTATGTACAGGTTCTAATGTAGTTGGAACACAACCTCTTGTCCCCTTAGGACCCCCATCCCAGTTTGCAAGTTCAGGGGCAATATCCCTTTCTATTCCCGTCCATGCAAAGCTGCACAGCATCCAGAGCCTAAAAGAACTTTGGCTGGATCACTTCTTCAGTGACCTCAGCCCCAGTGATAAGAGAACCCAAAAGTTCAAGTCAGGACTATACACACTATACACAGTGTTGCTGGGAGCTGCTTCCCCCTCCTGAGCTGCTTCATGGTGGACCAGAACCTCTTTGAAGCCGTCGGAATGCGATTTTCGATGTCCTCTCCTAAGTCTTCCCATGTCTGATGTTTCTGTCAAACACTGCCGGAGCTGTGTTCTGCTCGGCCTGCCCATACCTGTAAGATGCCCCTTTGAATTAAGTGCTGATTATAAGCTTCTTGCTGATCCATCTTGTCCTCATTTGAGAGCACAACACGTCTTTCAACATATATTCTTTCATCCACTTTGAAAAGGTCCTGTGAAAACAGTAGCTTTTGTGGACTATTCAAATATGGCTTCTGTATTAGTGTATGAACACTGTCAACAGAAAATGATTTCTGAGTGTTCAATAGCATGCCAATATGAAGTAGTTTTGCAGCTGGAGTCCATCCCAGCTGCAATTGGGCGAGAGGTGGAATACACTCTCGCCAAGCCATAGATATTTTACTTTTTTATGCAAAATATAGCTTTATGTTTTGCTCTATGTATTTTTAAATGTTTTTCCCAATTTTAGTAAGATGTAATGCTTAAAGAGGAAACTGTCAAGCATTTGCTTTGTATTTTACAATGAATAATATTAAAAGATTTCAAACCATTGCATAATTAATTGATTCATGATTTATGCAGTATGGGAGCCTCTGGAGTTGTTGTTTTAGTAGAAAATTTCTATTTTGACTTCTACAATTTCAATAAAAATCAGTCAATGAAAATGACTCAAATTTCCATTAAGCCTTCTTTTTAATGTGTTGCAAATAGGGCAAGTTATCATTTTCTAAAAGACAACAGTTTCAAATAATCATAATTAATATGAATATTAACAAAAATGTATGCGATTGAATGTCTCATTGCACTATACTGTTTTCAACTCTTCACTTTTTCCTTTTATCTTTTCTCCACAGCATTACATCCTTGCATTCGGTGGCATCATTGCAGTCCCATTGATCCTTGCTGAGCCACTTTGCATAAAAGACAATAATGCTGCCAAAAGTCAACTCATTTCTACAATATTCTTTGTTTCGGGTTTATGCACACTCCTGCAAACAGCTGTTGGAACCAGGTAACACACTTTTGATCTGAATTGGAAATCACTTGTCCACACAGTGAGAATGCCAAGGAAGTTAGGCGCTTAAAATACCCAAGAAGTCAATACATGTATGAAATTCATTCACACTCGCTCACTAGTACACTAGAATGAATTTCATACATGTATTGACTTCTCAGGTATTCTAAGCGCCTAACTTCCTTGGCATTCTCACTCTTAATGGAATGCTACTTGATACTGAAAGGGTGTGTTTGTGTTTCTGGTTTGGCTTTCGTCCCATTTTTTTGGTTTTGTTTTGTTTTGTTTTGCGTTAATGAACAGGAGATGAAAACTGAAGGAATCTCTGTCTCCACTTTCTTTCCTTCGTGATTGAGAATGTCAGCCTTTTCAATTTTGCACTTATGCTTGATGTCAGGAAGTAACTATACTTAAATTTGCCACGGATTCATTAGAAATATATCGCTGTCGTCTTACATCCAGTGTTATGCAGGGAATCAGTTTGCAGCAGGATTCTTTGTTATGCTAACATTTGGTGCAAAACTTTCTCCTTTGGAATAACTCATGATTGCTCTATGTAGGACGGCTCACAGAACTCAAGTTGTGCCCTTACATTTGTTGTAATGATGTAAAATATGTGGTAGCTGTTTTATCGCTTTGATCAGTGTGTGAAAATTTAAGCACTGATTTGTAAACCCTATGTTTTTTATTTCCTACTGTGGGAAAGTCCACACCCATTCAGTATACAAAGTACACACCTATCTTTGCTATGCAACATTTGTTTGAGGTCTCCACCTACATTTTTGGCAGAAGGCTTTGAGGTCAAATACGGGACCCAAGAAAACACTTTGACATTGATTGATGGGCCTTTTGATCTTTACTTTTATTGAATAGATCCTAGAAATTCAATCACAGTTTATGATTGCTGCATCAGGAACAACAGAGATGAATGAATATGAATGATTATGTAATTTACATGCACAGCTCACATTTTTTGTGCATAGCGACATTGCCACTATTAATCCATCTTAGCTTGAATTAGAGCTTAATCAAATATCTACAACCACAGTGTCAATTTGAACGTGCTGGGTATGAATGCAAATCTTTTACTATTTTTCTTAGAGCAACTTTGACCAGCTTTTCTTTTCTACGCAAGTTTAATGAGGATAAGAATAAGCTTTAATTAAACAGCTTTAATTCTTTGCCAAAATTTTCTTTGAAGAATTCATATCTTTACTGAGGGATAAATTCCAGTTCTATCAATTCACATTTGACTTGGGCTGATTTGATTGATGCCTTACTGACTTACAGGTTACCAATCCTCCAGGGTGGGACCTTTAGTTTCATCACTCCAACTCTGGCCATCCTTGCCCTGCCGAAGTGGCAGTGTCCAGGCCCAAATGCTCCTGTGATGCAGTCCATGCAGCTGCAGAATGGTACCATTTCCCCAATCGATGACTCTGATGAGGTCTGGATGTCACGAATGCGTGAGGTGAGTTAAATGTTTTTATATATGCTAAGCCAATAATCAAGAATTGATCTGCTAAACTAATTAGTTGACATTTTATATACAAAAAATACGTAAAAGAGTATTGTGTGAAACATAATATACAATATATGTACATAAAACAAAAGTATATGAGAAGTGTCCCTAAAACACTAAACCAAAGATTGAACCGTTCACCAGGCTAAAACATGAACAGCTGAAAAACTGTAAAATTCTTGCGCATACCAAAGGTTTTTTAAATGTCCATCTTGAATATGCACGTTATATGTATTTCTAAAATAATATTTATGTATAAGTATCTGTTTACATCTGGATTTGCCATGGACTTCGGAATGACAGCTTTATGTACCATAGCATGTTCATTTTCACCCTCATATATTTGTTAATAAGCGTTTCATGACGTTACGATAACACCACACACTAAGAGTTTCAGGGCAGTATATGATATAGGCAAAGTATTGAGCTGACATAAATGTATTTATTCTCCATAAGATCTGCCAGTACCATTTTAGGATTTAGTTCTCCAATTTACCATGAATCTTGAATGTTGTTGTGCATGGAAAAATCCAATTATAGATCTGTTTGTAGCATCCCAACACTCAGTAAACGCCTCAGTAAAAGGAACTCCCCTTGGACTTGATGATGGGGTGTTTGGGTTCGGATGTTTGGTTAAACACAGCACTTTTAGTGGCTATATTCACTACCCTATGTTAAATGACTGACCCCAGACATTTCTTCAAAATAAATGAAATAAGATTTTATATTTTTTGTTAATGCACAACAGCAACAATAACAATTACTAAATTAAGCAAAACACTGTATAAACTCACACTTGTAACAATGAAAAATAGCAGTGACCACATCAAACAAACTATTTACCTGAACTATAACAAACCGTGGGCCCACACACTCTCGCACACACGCATCCAAAAACAATAAACGGTGCAGGCCTGTGTGCTCCCGGTGCGGTGCGGCAAACCAATCCAATCCTCCTCAATGGCAATTACCAGTCACACCGATAATCTCACTCACGGTTTGGAAAAATCCCGGGGAAACGGCTCATGCAGAGAAGATGGTCGCGACCGGCAGCACTGGCAAAGTCCTCCTCTGGAATCGCGACACAGTCCTTTCCGTTCCGCAATGGCGTCCTCGTCAATGGCGGCTCGCTCGTGTTAGCTTAGTTATTAGCACAGTCACTTTTGCAATATCCCAACGTTCTAATCCACTTTGATTCGTCAGGAAATGCACTTTACTGTCCTTAACTACCGCTTTTTACTGTCCTTAAACATTAAACAAGTTAGCTACTAAAGCGTACTTATTCTTAACTTATTTTCTTTTGCTCCGCGACTCCGTCTCGTGACTCTCGTCTCTTCTCCCCCGGCTCGTATTTTCCCGCCCCTTTTTCCTCACTACCTTACCCTTGCCCAATAACAAACAGGTGACATTGTTGACATTCACAGCAACCAATAAAATGAAACAACATGAACCAATAACAAATCCAAATATACAGGTTTGGTTTACTACACACATTCTCTTCAGCTACTACTCTGTTGAATGTAACTAATCAATTAAATGAACTATTTAAACTATATTTCTCAATAGTTTATGTTAATCCTAACAACTGTTTTTAACCCTAAATTACTTTTAGTTTATTTCCATTACTAAATTATTTAATTAACTAAATTAAATAATTATGTTTTACAAATGAACTTTAACCCTTGTATTTTTACACCATGTTGCTTCGTTATGCCTTGTTTTGCTAGCTGACAAATAGGACAGCAGGGGTAAGTTTGCAAATGGTTCAGTGTTACAAGTTGCTAGGTTGTTACTCGGCTGCTGCAGAACATTAGTATTTTACTCCCTGTTTTAGGTAAAAAAGCTCAGACTTAGATTTAGTAACTGGAAAGAATAATATTGTATCTCACTTAATGCAACCAAAAGCAGTCCTACGCTTTCAAGTTATAATTAATTCCTTTCTAACTGTCTTTTTACAGATCCAGGGGGCCATATTGGTGTCTTCCCTCCTTCAGATTACCCTGGGCTTCTCTGGGCTGGTGGGTCTTGTTCTGAAATTCATTGGGCCACTGGCTATTGCTCCTACTATCAACCTTATTGGCCTCTCTCTGTTCATTGAAGCTGGAAAGAAATGTGGAGGTCATTGGGGAATAGCTGCTCTGTGAGTTTTTATCTTTATTTATATTATTTATCCCTTTACTATCCACCAATGTCTTTTACCCATGACTGATCTGGGGTTTATAGTACAACAGACTACTGAGTAGCCAATCTAAAACAGTCCATCAACTTATTTAATTTTTATTTGTTATCACTGTGCACATGCAAATGCCGTTAACACTTTTTAATGAGCACTATCTTATACCTTTTCCTCTTGAAATCAAAGTAAAAGGAAAATAAATCTTACTTTCATGCTGACATGAATTCATACTTTTTTCTGCCAATTGTTGCTGTTAGTGGGAACACTTTCGAGTAATTCTTACGATTTCTAAAAGGTTCAGCACATCTATACACCCTGTTTTAAAACTAGTTCCATAATCATATCAATCTCAACAGCCGTGTTTCATCCCATCACCCACTCCATTCTTGCAAGACTCTCAGTATACAGTGGTGTGAAAAAGTGTTTGCCCCCTTCCTCATTTCCTGTTCATTTGCATGTTTGTCACACTTAATAGTTTCGGAACATCAAACCAATTTAAACAATATTCAAGGACAACACAAGTAAACATAAAATGCAATTTGTAAATGAAGGTGTTTATTATTAAAGGTGAAAAAAATCCAAACCATCATGGCCCTGTATAAAAAAGTGATAGCCCCCTAAACCTAATATCTGGTTGGGCCACCCTTAGCAGCAACATCTGCAACCAAGCGTTTGCGATAACGTGCAATGGGGCTTTTACAGCGTCCTGGAGGAATTTTGGCCCACTCATCTTTGCAGAATTGTCCTAATTCAGTTACATTAGAGGGTTTTCGAGCATGAACGGCCTTTTTAAGGTCAAACCACAACTTCTCAATAGGATTCAGGTCAGGACTTTAGCTAGGCCACTCCAAAGTCTTCATTTTGTTTTTCTTCAGCCATTCAGCGGTGGACTTGCTGGTGTGTTTAGGATCATTGTCGTGCTGCAGAACCCAAGTTCGTTTCAGCTTGAGTACACGAACAGATGGTCGGACATTCTCCTTCAGGATCTGTTGGTAGACAGCAGAATTCATAGTTCCTTTTATCACAGCAAGTCTTCCAGGTCCTGAAGCAGCAAAACATTCCCAGACCATCACACTACCACCACCATATTTTACTGTTGGTATACTGTTCTTTTTCTATAATGCAGCGTTCCTTCTATGCCAGATATACTGGGACACACACCTTCCAAAGAGTTCCACTTTTGTCTCATCGGTCCACAGAATGTTGTCCCAAAAGTCTTGGGGATCATCAAGATGTAGTTTGGAGAAATTGAGACGAGCTTTGATGTTTTTGCTCAGCAGTGGTTTTCTCCAAGGAACTCTGCCATGCAGGCCATTCATGCCTCCTGATGGTGGAGACATGAACGCTGACCTTAACTGAGGCAAGTGAGGCCTGCAGTTCTTTGGACGTTGTTGTGGGGTGTTTTGTGGCCTCTTGGATGAGTCGTCGCTGCGCTCTTGGGGTAATTTTGGGCGGCCGGCCACTCCTGGGAAGGTTCACCACTGTTCCATGTCTTCGCCATTTGTGGATAATGGTTCGCTGGAGTCCCAAAGCTTTGGAAATGGCTTTATAACCCTTTCCAGACTAATAGATCTCAATTACTTTCTTTCTAAATTGTTCCTGAATTTGTTTGGCTCTCGGCATGATGTTTAGCTTTTAAGGATCTTCTGGTGGACCCTACTGTGTCATCAGCTCCTATTTAAGTGATGTCTTGATTGTGAACAGGTGTGGCAATGATCAGGCCTGGGTGTGGCCAGAGAAATTGAACTCAGGTGTGGATAACCACAGTTATAGTATGTTTTAACAAGGGGGGCAATCACTTTTTCACACAGAGCTATGATGGTTTGGATTTTTTTTCACCTTTAATAATAAACTCCTTCATTTACAAATTGCATTTTGTGTTTACTTGTGTTGTCCTTGACTATTTTTAAATTGGTTTGATGTTCCGAAACACTTAAGTGTGACAAACATGCACAGGAACAGGAAATGAGGAAGGGGGCAAACACTTTTTCACACCATTGTAACATATCCCATGGCCTGAAGACCAGCTTCCTAGGAGTAGGTAGACACTGTAATTCAACTCACAACAAATATGATTGGGATGCTCATGTGAGCTGTTTTCTTCACTCAGTGGCTCAGCCAAAATCTTGTTAATTACATCTTGACAGCAGGTTAGTTTAACAAATTCAGCACTCACAGTAATGTTTTTGAATTAAATATATTTTTAGGCCATTGTCAGTTACATAAATAGCAGATGACCCCATTTATAACAAATGAGCTGGGATGGCATGTTGCTGCATAATCTTTTTAATGTGTAGCTGTTTGAGCATGTGCTTTAGATAGTTTACAAACTGTAATTGGTAGAGAATTCCAAGGACCAGACTTCCTTTTCCATGCTCCAGTGTGGAAAACTAGCATGTCAATAAACTTTACTCTTCTCCTCGCTTTTCAAAAATCTTGTAAACAAAAATTTAAAAGGAGTACTTATCAGAAAATAGGATTATTTAAGTTGAATTAACTTGTGTTCATTTAAATGTTCCCATGTTGTGTTGTTTGGACTGTAAACCTTTTCATTTTCAGTTGTGGAAATTGTGAACAAATCATATTCATAATTTTACTTATAAATCCTGACCTGAACAAAACTCTGGATTATTGGTTCGTTGTACATTATGAAAACCTGCACTTTAAAAAATAGTCAACCATGGCTTTAGATAGATTTGTGCTGCTCATACTGTCATGAGTTTATATATATTTGAGCAGGAATCAATTTTGAAGTGAGAGAGTAAATGTTTAAATTGAATTTGAGTGTGAGTTTTTCTTATTTGGAGATCACTTAAACTAAGAAAATATATAGATTCCGTAACATAATATAAGTTCTTTATTATTTCTTTAACACCAGTTAAAGTGTTCATTATTTTCCAGCACAGCATGAGTTTTATCACAGACAGTGTGAAATACCATTCAACAGCTGGGACTGATTATTTTGTTTTCTAATGGTCACTTTCAACATACTTTTCCCATTATGCACCCATAACATTTCCTGTATTGTATTGTGGGCACGCATACTGTGCAAATTGCCATTCTTTCAATAGTTCTGATATCCCTCCAACTGTAAAAGTAACTTAAGTAAATTAACAATATTTTTTAAGGTATGTGAATGGTAAACAATAAAGCTGAATTTAAAAAAAGTTGTAAGTATGGAGTGTTACAGTAGCAGTAAACATACTCTTTTGAACGCTACCCACATCTTCTGAAAATACAGCTTGCAAGAATGTGATTAGTAACATTTTAGTGATGGCAGATACATAAGGACACACAGAGGCAGGCAGGAGGCCAATGATAACTTGAGGTGTGTTGAAAACCAATTAAAAAAGAAGCAGAGCCAGAAAACCTAAAACTAAAATGTGAAAACAAAATGAATGCAAAATAAGGAATAGGAAGCTGTTAACAGATTAGAAAATGATCTGGAAGACAATGACCAAACCATAAAAAAACAAGGACTGTTGATTGGTAGTGTATGTCCCTGGTAGGAAAAGAACATGACACATTTTGTACCATCTTGTTTTTCTACAGCACAGTCTGCCTGATCCTTCTCTTCTCCCAATATCTCAGCAAAGTTGATGTTCCAATGATCGCTTATAAGGATAAGAAGTGGAAGGTTTTCCAGTATCCTCTTTTCAAGCTATTCTCTGTAAGTCGCCAAGATCAGGGTTTCTTAAGTTTTGTATTACTTCTTTAATATTTTTCTCAACATTGTCACCTTGCAAAACAATTACCCAATTGTGTTGGGATTTCAAATACTCGTCATTTGTTGTCTTAACAACTTTGAAAAGCAGGTGCAGGTCAAACAGCAGTTACCAGCCCAATCTACTTTGCTGATTTTTATTTAAATCTTAGTTTAATGCAAATACATCTACTACTAAGGATATATTGGACGTAACTTCACTTATGTGGAAGTGAGTGAATGTGAGACGAACAACGGTTTAGAGAGCTAAGTATGTATAGGTGTCAGACTAGGTGGTGGAGGCAGCAAAGGTGTTAATTAAGGATCAACTCACCAAAGTCTCTTCAAGAGATTGCTGTCCAATAAAACACTGATAATATCACCTCATTGGTTAAACACAGGGGACCCACACTGCTGCCAGGTCGTATTTGACATTACATCACAGTCATTTTCTTCACACCTCATCTGCGGTCACATGGTCTCAGTATTGACTGGAAGAGCAAATCAGAATACAACAATGAAATAATTCAAACCTGTCAAGCTAAATCTGTACAAAGCCTGTTGTAAGTGTAGTTTTAGGTTAAAGCCAATTCTAATGAGCTTTTTTTGTTTCGCTGGTTAAATATATAATTGCAAGGGATCATCAATCCTAGCAGCTCAGTCAGATTTTTGATGGGACATAATTAAATAGCACATATTGAGAATTATTTTATTCTGAAGAGATGGGAGTATTTCTTATGTTCTGATTTAAAACTATGATTTTCATTACTTTTCCATAAATGTTTTCACTCTATTACCTAAAATCATATACTAACTGTACACTGATTATGATTTGATATGTAACAGAATGAAAATGTTTATATAATATTGTCGACATGTGTTGAACAGCTTGAAATGACTTCCTGTTGGCAGCTATAAACAACTTATTTCAAAGAATTAGTTCAGTTGCTTTGACTCACAAGGACTTAAGATGAAATAAGTAATATCCATATACTGAGTAAGTACTTAGCAACAAAGGACCTCAGACATATTTAGAAAAAAGTAAGTTACATTGAAGGATTAAATAAGAAAAACAGGACCATTATGCAAGAGCACTGTTGTGATTTTCCTAAAAGTTAAAAGTAGCATTATTTCATCGACTAAATGGATATGTCTTACAACATTGATCACAAATGATTTACTAATCTACGAAAGGTGAAAATTTCCTCAATAGCACCTAGGCAGAAATGCTCTTTCCTTTCAGTGAAGTAGAAAGATGTACCAAAAAGGGCTTTTTTTTATCTTAAAATGACAAAGAGAGTCCTAGTGGTAATTTTCACAAAAACCTAACCCTAACCTTAACCCTTTCATTGATCTTTTTATATTTTTACTCCAAAACTCTGGGTACTCTTATCATTTTCAATGTCCAACAATATAAAATCAGTGACGAGATAAAAGACAAAACGGCAGTTTTTGAGGTCAATTAAAGTGTTGATCAGTAATTTTTACAAGAGCTCAATCAATGAATACGCTTTTGTCCATTTTCAAACCTATTACAAACAGAATTCAAACTAGAAGCTTAAAAGAGATTGAAAAAAACTAAAGGAAGTTCTCCACATAAAGAAAGGATTCTAAGTTAGTTTGAATTTAAGCCTACATACTGGAACTATTCATGGGAACCCCACGAATTTCTGCTGAATGGTTGTAAAAGCTAGCAAAGCCTATAGCAAGAAATTCAAGTGTCCTAGTTGTCCCTTGGTGCTATAAGAGCTACAATCATTAACCTTTCATCAGTTTATATCCTAAAACCCATAAAACATTCCCTATGTGACAGAATCACACCAGACACAGGGTCAAATAATGAGACTGCTTACATATGTGTGTGTATATATGTGTATATGTATATATATATATATATCATAGCAAAAAGGTGCAGATTTGTCTAAATCCTGTCCATCCTATTAATCATTTAGTTGCCATATGATGCTTCGTGTTATTTGCACTTAAATGATAAGGTGCATTATCTTTGGATCCAAGGAAGTATGAGAAACCCACTTTAGTTGCATGTCATTTTTTTGTCCCTTTTCCCCCACATACTGTCTAGTTAGTTTATGATATCCTGAAATCTAATTTGTTTTTTAATTAATTATAGAGAACTATGTATAGTGTGATCAACATTTTTTCCTATACTTATACGTGCTCATATGTGAGTATAAATCAATATTGAGAATGAGAGTAGGGTTATGATGCAATTAAATGATCCAACATTCAAGCTGAAGAAAGAAGTATGAGTTTGTTTACAGGAATATATTATTCAGATTATTCTTATCTTCAGCTGTGGTTGCAATTAGAGATGTTTTTTTCATTTTTCTGTTCCTTAATTCACAGAAAATGTTAGAATTGTATTCGGTAAGAGACTGATCATGTGAGTAAGTTTTATGTTATTTGATATCCTCAGTGTTTCCACAAGAAAAGATAACCCCAACAGACTCTAAAGAGTTCCTTCTAATTGTTTTAGAAGTGATTTAGTTGAAGTCAAGTGGTTCTAAGACATCAGGTTTTTGTGTACACATTCTAGGCTTTGTTCGGGATGTGTGGTGGCTGGCTGGTCTGCTTCTTACTGACTATCTTCGACGTCCTACCTTCAAAATCTGATCAGTATGGCTACTCAGCTAGGACTGACATAAGCTTGGATGCTGTAACAAACTCACCATGGTTCCATGTACCCTACCCAGGTGAGTACATTTATTATTTACTACCTATTTCTTATCATCTAATCATCAGCAAAAGCATCACAACCTCTTCATCTTTATTTTACATTAGTTGTTTTGATTTAAAATTCTGTTTTCCCCTCCACCAAAGAATTGCCTCAGGGGAGGCAGTGCTTACACAGTGTACACAAAGAAACGTAAGGAGTTGTAGTGGATCTACTCTGGTTGGAAAGACAAACCTAAGTGGGTAGCAAAGCATCAAGAGAAAGAAGGTTCTGGGTTCGATTCCCGCGGGACCCCGGACATTTCTGTGTCTGCCTGGGTTCCCTCCACGTTCTCCGGCTTCCTCCCAGAGTCCAAAAACCTGCATGTTAGGTTGAATAGACATTACAAACTGCCCTTAGGAGTGAATGTGAGTGTGTGTGGTTGTTGGTCCTTGTGTGTCTCTGTGTGGCCCTGTGATGGACTGGGGACTGTCCAGGGTGACCCCGCCTCTTGCCCATTGACCACTGGGATAGGCTCCAGTTCTCCCCGTGACCCCATCAGGGAATAAGAAGTAACGAAAAGAGATGGATGGATGACTGACTAGCAACACTGAAAGTGTTCATCTTGTGAATTTTCTTACAATAGAAAACTGGACCTATTGATCTTTTGTATGCCAATATCCATGGCTGAACCTGCAACTACTGGATTATAAACCAGTTGTGCGAAGGCAACTGATCATCACACATTTAATTAGGAAAAGGTGTTCAGAGGCATAGTGGACTGCCTTGAGACCATTGACTGAAACACAAGGTGTGCCCCAAGATCTCTTCCCATAACTCCACCATAAGATACAAGCATACCCTGTCCCTAGAGTTCGGGATAGACTATATGCCCCAAACCCACCCCAGATGTCTCCACAGACTGTAGTCATCAACAGATGCACCCTTTGTCTGTGCAGTTATTACAGGGGTCAACCCTCCTCTGCACCATCTGTACCGCTGCGGACCAAGTGGAGAGCTAATAACGCCGTGTCTCAGCAAAGCAGGAAGGCCAGATGGCGTATGAAAGAATGCTCAGACCAACAAAAGGAACATTTTCAGCTTTGTGGATGACATTGTAACTCATGCCAGTCCCAAAGATTTCACACTTAAATGTGCTGAATGAACAAATTCCTGCTCCTGTTTTACTACATATTTATATCTGCTAGTCTCATCTTATTTTAGTTTTGGACAAACATTTCAAAAGAGTAAAAACCAAGGTCATTCTGTACCTTAGCATGGGGTTGGGCTACTTCTCTCTGCTGTAAAGAAAAAGCGACAGTCTTTAATGTGCTAATGGAGATAGATTTATTTAACTACAGACTTTTGAAATTGTTTTTGGACTAGAGACCAGAGAGAAGAGAGTTGACTTTGGCTGGCAACAAGTCATACAGTATTTGCACGTTGAGAAGAATCTATGGTTTCAAAGAACCTATATCAAAACTCTCTTGCAGTTCCTGCTGACAGTTTTCCAATTTCTAAAACATGGCTTGATGACTTTTTGATTATTTGCACATGTTAGCTGGACCCTGTAATCCACACCTGAGCCAAATGTCAGTCCCAAACTATACAACTGAAAATGTTATGACAGTGAAACTAATAAAATATATATTGCTATTGGACTTGCTATTACATAATATTATACCAAGTCCAACACGTTGCGTTTTGATTTGTTCAAAATTGCCTGGATATAAGAGGTTTGCCTGTGTAATGATGGTTTTAAAATTGTAAATGTATATGTAATCGGGTGGACAATTAGTTTTTAAGTTAGTGCTTTGGTGGTTGTAATTTTCCACCCATAGTGGGCCCATGAATGCACCCTTGCCCTCCTCCCCTTCCCTTCTGCTTTCTATTTGTAATGCTGCATGGGCTTGGCTCAGTCTCCAAAGTGTTGTGTGGTCGGTCGCTAAATGCTCTACTGGAGGTGTTCTGTAGTATGTCTTGCTGAGTGCTCCATGCACTTCAGGTCTTTGCAGGCGTGGTTACCACGTGGGACAGCTGGTGAGGAATGCATGCCAGGGTGAAGCCATTTGCCGCTGCCGTTGTTGGAATGTACCTGTTGTGAGTGGGGCTGTGAGGGATGTATTAGCCACATGCTGCTGCTGCCATATTGGAGCACACTTTGTGGTGTGTATGCTTTCATATAGTTCGTTTGACTGTTAGGTTCGACTGTGTCTCAGGGGTTTTAAGCTTTAGAACACACGCTTCAGAACCAGTGTTTTTAATATACTGTATTGCCACTCAAAAATGATCCCTTTATTACTTTTGCTAAGTTTGCCTCATCTGTGCTTATTATTAGGTTTTCATTTAAAGGATTTACTTTTGATACTGTTAAAGACAAATGATATTTTGTACACCATATGGTGAAGACAGACCTATCTGGGTACTTTTTGATAGGGAAACCCTAAATCGGGGATAGCCAACTCCAGGCCTTAAGGGCTGCTGTCTTGCAGGTTTTAGGCCTGGAGTTGCCCACCCCTGTAGTTTACCAGTAGAACATAATAGGGAAAGGGGCATAATGGCATCGCATCCTTAAATTTAGCTATAGCACTATCAGACACTATAAGGCATCTTGAGTGGACATTTTTGCCCAAGGGAGGGTAATTCATCAGTAAAAGCAAACAGTGCTCAGATATAGACGGATTCTGTGGGAACACTATTAAATGTTCGATTTCAAAACCATACACCAGAACAAGGTCAAGGGTGTGGTTAAAACTGTCGGTTCGTGAACACTCTGAGAGAAGCCAATGGAATCTAACAGAGAGATAAATGCAGTACTGAGGCTGTCAGCCACATGAACTTTAAATCCCCTAAGATAATAACTTTGTCCATTGTAAGGACTAAATGAATGAGTCATCATGTTATCTCCTATGCCTCATCTCAGTGACTGAGAAGATTGGAAAAACGTAATTGGTTGTTATTTCCAAAAGAGAATATTCTACACACTATCCATCCATTTTCTGAACTGCTTACTCCCAAATGGGGTCGCGGGAGGACTGGACTCCATCCCAGCAGTCAATGGGCAGTCCGGCAACCCATCGTAGGGCCACACAGAGACAACCACTGTGGGAAGAAGCCGGAAAACCCGGAAAGAACCCACACAGACACAGGGAGAACATATAAAAGATGGTTACCCCAGGCTACACGAACCCATAACCCTCTTACCGTGAGGTGATTTTGCTAACTGCCACCCTTCTATGCACTAATGTGTATGAAAACCTAAAAGTACCTTTCATCCTGGATTATGGTAATTTTCTTCTATTCATGTACGAGTAAAGATGTTTTCAAAGACAAAACAAAGTACAGTAATACTGTAATCATATTTTGAACAGTGCTGTTTTTTATTTGAAATTTTAAAAGGTTTCCTTCAAAACTTGCAGGTGAAAACCATTGAGGGTGGTTAAGGAATGTGAATGCGACGTGCTTGACTGAGAATTACAGGTTTTTCATCACATTTGTGCTGCGTAATTATAGTTTAACTGATCCACGCAGCTTGTGTTTTTTCATTGCAAGGCCAAGAGAAAATGCCACCACCTGGATTTCACTAAGCAAATAGGTAGAGTCTACCATCTGAAAAGTACAGCAGTGATTAATGTGTTTCAGCTGGAAACAATCTATTCAATCCAAACAGATGCTGTGTTGGGGTTAATCAGCCAAGACAAGTCCTATGGTTTTTGGAAATGATATAGCTCAGCTTTAGAACTTTAAGGCATGGGGTACAGTACAGTATGATACAGTAGAGTAAAGGGTGTTATCAAAAATATATTTTTTTAAAGTCTAGAAATGCAACCCAGTCCTTTATAATATTTCCCATGCCAGGCCCATGATTAACAAAAAAGTATGACAAAAACAAGTTTTTACTGGCTCTGAGCCCACTCACACTGATATGGACTTTTTATCTACATCATGGAACAATCTATGAATAAACAATTATTTATGTTTCATTTAATGTTTGTGTGCCTTAACCCACAGATAATTTTTTCCTCCATCAGAATGCCATCTGTGGATCAAAAATAAAGTACATTTCTAAAATGTTCTTACTTGCATACTTTGTCAGTCAATAAATCGGATAGCGGCCATTTTTAACTTCTTATTTTAAAAAAGGGCATTGCCTAAGATTAACCTTTTTTATTAAGATTATATTGCTGAGACTGCTGGGATGGGTTAAATGTTATCTTACAGTTCTTTTGAAAATGAAATGTATCATTTATGACAAGTGGGTGGCACTATGGTGTGGTGTTAGCACTGTCCCCTCACTGCATAAGGCTCCCAGTTTGAGTCCCTGGGGGACAGGGAGCTTTCTGTGTGCAGTTTGTATATCCTCCCTTTATCTACATGAGATCTCTCGAGGTAGTTTGGTGTTATTTGACACTCCAAATTGGAGTGAATGTGAGTGTGTCTGGTTGTTTGTGTCAGTGTTTCACTGTAATGGACTGGCAAACTGTCCATGGTATACCTTCCCTCTCTCCCGTTGTCGGCTGGGTTAGGTTGAGCACCCTGTGACCCTGTTGGGAATGAGCCATAGCGTTGGGATGGAATTCCATCTGAACAAAATATTTTATTTAGGCTTTATCAAATAGAAAAGCGTAACTGCACTGTGCTCTCTCAACAGGCCAATGGGGTTTACCAACAGTAAGTTTGTCCTCGGTGCTGGGTATGATGGCAGGCGTCTTGGCATCAACCATGGAATCGATTGGCGACTACTATGCCTGTGCTCGATTGTCTGGTGCTCCTCCTCCACCAACACACGCCATCAACAGAGGAATCGCAGTGGAGGGAATAGGCTGCATCCTGGCAGCACTGTGGGGAACTGGAAATGGCACCACCTCCTACAGTCAGAACATTGCTGCACTTGGAATCACCAAGGTACAAAGAGTCACATGGAAGCGGAAGGATTTGATGAAAAATATATATTTCTGGTAAATTACATACCCTGGCATGCCATATTGCCCTGGTTTTTTACCATTTATTCAAAGCAATCAAGAACCTGGTTTGAAAACTAACTGGGGTCTTCCCCTCCAGATATGCAAGATTCCTATCACCATTAAAAACATGCATGTTATATTAATTACTCTAAATGAACCATGGGCATGCATGGTGTGCCTCATTAGCTGCCAGGTGAATCTGTAATGGGCTAGAAACCTATCTAGTGCATACCCCAAAAAGACCTAAAAAGACTCAAATGATCAAGGAGGCTGGTTGTGTTCTGGGGGACGACAGTGAAACCTCTGGAGATGATGATTCAAAGAAAGGTACTGCAAACAATCAGGCATATTAAAGACAGCCCTGACCATCCTCTTCATAAGACTAATAAGAAAACAGTCTCTTCAGTCAGTGGCTCCTTCAGATCGGTTTTAAAACGGACCGTTACAGAAGATATTTCCTGCCCAGTATTCCTAATCTATAATAACTTCTTAACTAAATGAGTAACATCACCATTTAATTTCCGTCTGGGATTAATAAAGTATGTTTTTATTGAACTTGACTGGCTGCTAGGATGGGCTACAGCAGCCCATGCAATCCTCAATTTCTGTTAAGTTGGTATTGAAAGTGGATGGAAGTTTTTCATTAACCTTTTTCTTTCACCATTTTTATCCTTTGCTGCTGTTGAGGTAGTACACACTGGGTGTGTACAAACTTCGTTTGTGTCTAACCATATGTTTGAAGAATAAGTCTTATGTTTGCTTTTAGTGAGCTTGCCTGCCCAGACACAACTAAATTTCACTCTTACTCAAACCACATCACAACATTTTTTGCCGTGTAGCAGAGCGAATTGCTGTGCAAAAAGCGTCTGCTAAATGCATACACATAAACATAAAGATGTCATCACTTTTTGGCTTTTGTTGGTACTAAGTCAAAGCTAACTTTCATATAAACACAATGAAGATACGAAGTACCAGTTTTACAAGTGAGTACTTGTAAATTATGCATTAAAAAGATGATTGCATTCAGTTCAATCTTTGAGGTACTCAAATTGCAGATTTGCGTGTATACAGGTGCAGAAACAGCTAATATAAATGATGACCATAACAGTCATTCTGGAAAATCTGACTTTCTCATAATCAGGAGTCAATAGTGAACTTATCATTCCAACCATTCCTCTGTCTTGCTGCATGCTGCCATATAAGGATTAATTTGAAATGAATTTCTTATTATTGTTTGTTACTATTTTATTACCAAACTCCTACTTAAAGTTGAGTCAAAAGCCTCAATTGCATTTTTTAATTGTCTCTTCATACCTCAAAATTGGACTGAAAACATAACGATAGATACTTGAAGATAAGTGAAAGTACAATGTCCAGGATGGGTAACTCAAGACCTCAAGGGCTACTGTCCTGCAGATTTTAGCGAGTTTCCTGCTTCAACACACCTTATTTATCAATCCACAATTAGCTGGCTTGTGTAGTGTTTGAATTGACCAATTTAATCAGAGTCAGGTATGTTGAAACAAGGAAACCTTAAAAGGCTGCTGGACGGTGTGACTGGAGATCAGGGGTTGAATACCTCTGCTCTAGAGAGCGGAACGTTGAGGCTTGGCGTTTCCCACCGGAGGAATTAACCTTGTTTTTGCTTACCTAGCATTCCTTTATCTATGCAGCTTTTTGTCCATCCCTAAGATTCAGGGAAAGTTACTGAACAGCTACACTGTCTTTGATTATCAGCATGAGGACATCATTAGTAAGTCTGTGATTGATTAATTGGTAGTAAAATGGAACATTACAGCATATTATCTAACAAGTTATCTAGCATTGGTCAGATAATGATAATATACTGTATTTGTAAGTTTGCCTTGTTCCCACATTGACTCCTGCTAACATCTCCTTGGCAGATAAATTCACGTTTTGGCTGAATAAATGAGTCATCCAGTGCTGCACAGTCCAGTTTATCTACTGTTGTTTTCTTTTAATTCATTCCCAACTACTTCTTCTCTTTATACTGACATACATATTAAACATTATCTGGTTAGAAATGATTTCTCCTAACACGTTCCTTTGCTTGTTTCTTTGTAGGTTGGTAGTAGGCTGGTCCTCCAGACAACTGGAATTCTGATGATTGTCCTGGGGATTTTTGGGAAGTTCGGAGCAGTTTTTATTACCATTCCAGACCCTGTTATTGGAGGAATGTTCCTTGTTATGTTTGGAATGATTGCAGCTGTGGGGATATCTAACCTCCAGGTAAACACATGAATAAAAACTCAATGAAACTAGAATCTAGCATAAGCTGTGATACATTTTTGATTATTAGAGAAAGAATTGCTACTTCCAAAACAAGACCTTCAGTCAGTAAGCAAGCAAGGTGAAACAAGCAAGTAGATATGATCTTACTCTAGTTTATCATTTTATGGCAGAAGTACCTGCACTTTATGAAAATGGAAAAAGATGCTTCGATGCCCAAAATGATTTAAGGTCTTGCGTATCTTATGTAACAACATACAGCTGAGACTAACACAGCTAAGTTTACATTAGATAAATAACTACTGCAGTATACTCACAAGCTGCATTTAATCTTTATATTTGAACTGTTTCATAAGTTTGGCAGTCATGAGCAAAGTGTTCCGAACACTTTGCACATAAAAATGCACTATATATTTAGGAAAAAAATCAGTATGGCAGGTACCATCTCTCAAAATATCTCAACTAAGATTTTCACCACTGAGATTTACTTTGATTTGACCATTATTTAGAACTGAGACAAACACCTGGCTAACAAGTGAGAAGCCTTATGATAGCCATAGAAAAGATGTTATCACAAATAAATCAACATTTGAATATAAAGTTGTGCTTTGGATGTCAACTCTGGCTGTATAGTTAGTTATTATCATAAAGATAAGTATATTGTTACTTTGTAAAAAAAAGGTCTTTACATGATACAAAATATAATTTAGTGATTTATTGCTATTTGACAGTAGGCTTCCAAAGTAAATCTCAAATTGCCAGCCTTTACTTCACCACAAAGAACACATTAGAAAGAGATCTGGAGAAAAAAGTATCTTAACTGGAAAACACTGCAGTTCTCAAATATCCAATAATATCTACTAGTAACTTTTAGAGGGATTTATTTTCCCAAGAATGGAACTGTTTGGCTGTTGCATAGAGGACTCATACTGCTTTTTTAATGTGCTGTAACAAAAACACGCAGCAGGGAGTCCAAGGGAGCATTTGCAAGAAAGGAACTCTTGCACAACATTGAATTCATTGACTCATTAGAGTGGGGAGTCCCATTTCCACAGTATTATTTTAAAGAGCAACTTTTAGCAGTCTCTGTTAAACTCTATACACCCACCCCACCCCCCCCTCATATTCCTAAAACTACTTTGTTTTCACCAAACAAACATGACTCCTTTAATCCTTGAGTCAGTGGGGTCATAATCTTGAAAGGGTTAAGGTTTAGTACATGCTATATAGAATAAAGCAAGCTGTTGGAATAATAAAGTACTCTTTTTGAGTGTGTAGACAGAAAAGTCTAGTGTTATGTTTCAGTTTTTCAGAGGAACATGTGGGTAAACCCATGAGAGCTGAAAGGAACTTGATCAAATATAAAGTCAAATGAGGGAAAGGTCTCTGTGTATGTGTTTGTGTATAAATGTACATTGATTTTCGTGGGGGCTTTTTCTCCCTTCATATATGGAATTTGTTGAGAGCTAGAAAAAAAAAAAGTCAAGTTAATCAACACATTTCAACTATTTTTATCACATCTTTGTCCTCTTTTTTCTGTCCAGTA
>JABUIW010000049.1:44667-59088 GCA_013363375.1 Menidia beryllina
GCAAAGTATCAAATCAAGATTAACATGACTGTGACAAAACATGACTATGACAAAAACAAGGCTATGGCAAAGTATCAAATCAAGATTAACATGACTGTGACAAAACATGACTATGACAAAAACAAGGCTATGGCAAAGTATCAAATCAAAATTAACATGACTGTGACAAAACATGACTGTGACAAAAACATGGCTATGGCAAAGTGCAAAAATCAAACCCTTACGTGGCGAGGGGAGATGAAAACAGAAAGACGAAAACACACTGGCCCAGGACATGGGAAACAGGACTATTTAAACACATGAGGGAGGGGAACCCCAGGGAACACAATAGGTAATCAAGACAAGACGACACACCAGACATTCCCCCAGACGGGACAGAAAATCAGGTTCCAATAAAAAAAAATCTCCCTGTGGGGTTTGTAAGTTGTTCCAAATAAGAGAAACACAGTTCCCAAAGGCGCACAATGGTTTTGGATTTGTTTACTTCTATCTTCTATGCTGTAAATACCAATCGGGATGATGACTAATTGAATTACATCCTTCTGACTATTCTACAAGAACTTGAAGGGGGAAAAAAGTAAGCTAGTTAGATCACTAAGGTACTTCAGAATTTTCTCTATCTAGAAAAATCTATTTTATTTAGCTGCACATCAACTATGCCCGTGATCCCTTCCAAACCTTAATGGACATTTAATATGAGATTGTTGCTGTAATGACTATAATGATTACATCCAATACATGTAATTACAGCAAAGGATATTTAAAACAAATTATTACATTTTAATCTGACATTATTCTATACTTCTTAAAGGGACATTGTGTAGTATTTTCCATATTTTATTTGCTAAAATAATTTTCTTCATTTATAAACGTGTCCTCATTTGGGGCAAAATTGCCTCTCCAATGATCTGACTTCTCCTCATAAGCGAAGAATTTCTTATCTGTATATTCCTAGGTTTCCACGGAGGTTTCCATGGGGGACATAAAGCACTAGTCTACCTGTCTAGCTAATCCACAACGCATTTTCATTCAAAGCCAGAGTCCAGTCACTGAAACAAGCTCTAATAAGTGAGAGGCGCTTGCTTCTCACCTCTATGCCACTCACTGCCCCGGCAAATTTGAAAGCTTGCATTTCACTTTTTGTCCACAATGGAGGATCATACTTTCTTTTAAATTACAAACCTGATCACCCAAGAGAAAACTCGATGATGTGGAAGTCATGTTATCATTGCTTCTTGATGCATGATGGCTACCGTAGGAGTAGTACCCATTTGAAAACGCGATGCTCTAGAAAGCACGATGTTAGAATTCAAAATAGAAATTCCTACACCGTGTACTTTTAATATACATACTACACCAATTGCATACATGACTGATGTTCTTACATCCCTTATGTGTAAAGTATTCTGTGCAATGAGCTGATCAGGAGTATTCACAATTTGGTAGTCAAAGAACCTAAGTTTTTTATTGATTTTGGATGGTATGGTATCACTACCTTGCCCATCGCTTTGATTGCCCCTTTACTGTTCTGCACAGTTTATGACAAGATCAAGAAACAGCTCAATAAATGTATCTTATTACTTACTTATTCTACTGATAACAATGTTTTACATCTTATACCGTTTATAAGGAAAATAACACAAGCTGTTCAAATTGTATATGTTCATTTATATGAAGGGATCCATGCTTTTTCATCACCTATAGTGTTTGAACAAACAAAACACGTATGATTGTAAAGGAGGCATCATTTAGCTGCTGGCCAGGACTTACGATCAAAGATTGTGTGAGAGGATACATTGCCACTGAAGATTGGGAATGCATACAATATACACATTTTACACAGAATTTAACCAGTTAGGGTAGCTTTAAGAAGAAAACTAAATGACAAAGTATAATGTGTTAAACAACAAAAAGTGGAATATAGACTTACATTCCCAAACACTCCAAACATGTCTTACAGTCAATTGTCAGTTTGAGGGTGAACATCCAAAAGAACTAAACTAAAAGAGTCTATTGACATCTTATGAGAAATATTGCAATTCATAGAAAAATGTTTTTAAATATGAGCTGGAATCAGTTGAACATATATGGATAGAGTTGCTGGACAACCATTGGCTTTTAGTTATTAGACTGTATTGCTTTTTTAATTCCAATTTATTCCAATCTTCTGGCCTTTGCAATTCATAGTTTTTATATAGTTCCCCAAAATGTTTAAGAGTAACAAACGTATCAAATATTATTTTCTCCATTTGAAGGAATAAAAGAGTTGGACCAAGTGATCGTTGTGCTCTTCACCACTCATATGTTCATTGGTGGATTCTTTGGATTCATCTTGGATAATACGATTCCAGGTATGAATAAAGCTAATCAAATAAAAAGAAGTTATCAAACCATTCCTATCATTACTACAGCTACACTTTGAAAAATGCATTTTTTCTTTTTCAGGCACTGACAAAGAAAGGGGCATCAAGAATTGGCAGGACAAGGTGCACGAGCAAGGCAAAAGCTCTTGTGACCTATCCTGCTATGATATCCCATTCTGCAAAGGTTTCTTGAAAAGATTTAAATGTTTCCAATATCTGCCCTTCCTTCCTTCTTATAAGACCTCAAAGGAAGGGGAATCCCAGTAAGGAGGGTGGCATCTCTCTAAGCACCTCTGATGCTGCCTTACATTGAGAAAAACAAAGTAGAGAAATCACAATACTTTTTTCAACAACATGGAGAGTGCACAGTTTTTACTACATTGCTTTTAATGGTTATTGATGATATGGAGCAGTTAGGCGCTTACGGTGACAACTTTATGGTCCGGTTCTGTTCCCACATTCCCATACAGGCAAGTTTGCTGATTTTAACAAATTTAATATGAAGCATTTAATCCCTACAATGAATGAAAGCTGGTGCTAGTTCTGATTATAGTTATTTTAGAATTAGCATGATTTAAACATGTGAAGATTAATCAAAAGTGGTGTTGCTGATATGGGACTGGTCAGACCCTTTGTGTAATATAAGACAAAAACATTACCCATATATTATGTCAAATATATCAAATGTTTTTTGATGTTTAATATTATGTGTTTTGTGCATAATAAAAAGGAGCACTTCAACAAAGAGGCGCAGCTCTTGTTAGAGTTATAATGGTATAAGCAAAAAGCAGCATAAATATCATAAATATGACCTGAAGAGCTGTGACATTAACTTGTGAAGAATGCTTTAAAGATCATCTATGTCAGCGTCAACTAAATGTAATTTTTCATTCCACCTTGTTTTTATAATGGTCTTTTTTTTTTTAAATCAATTTAATTTTATGAACAAATAACATGTATTTTAATCTATATACTGTGCATCAACCTTTTAGCTGTAACCCATCTATTTTTTATGGGATAACTTACTACCTCATCAAGAACACTAACTTGTAGGAGAAGATGAGTAATCATTTTTATTAAACCAAATAAGTATGATGTCAATACTGACTGCTGTATTTAATGTAATAAAAGTTACTTGGTGTAGCACGTTTTACCCTGTCTTCTGTCGTAACTATATTGCCACATACGAACACCTGTTTTTCAAAAGAAATAACATTATGTGTGATTTTACTCATTTTTCTATCCACTCTTTATAATCAGCCCGAGGCTGTAAAAGTAAATATATATTTTAATACATTCATTTATAACTAAGCCATTTTAACAAGGGGAAAGACTAAATCATAATAAAAACACAACATATTGAATGGGGGTGTAAGCAGCTATACATGTACAAATGCATTCAATTATGCGCAGGTATGTCACTATACAGTAAATGATTATATGCATATGATTATATTATAATGCATAATGTACAATTATTGATGTTATGGTCCTTAACAACTCATTTTAAACAAAGCAAGTTTGAAAGAGTCAGTTATTATTCAAGAGTAAATGAATGTTTTTATGGACATGTAGAATTACATATTTATGGATAAAACGTTTTATTTCACAAATTACTTCATTCAGTTATTTTTCAAAGACTGCTCCAGCTGTCATATTGAACATAGGAACTGAACACCCCATTGAGGCATTGCAATCAGTAATAAAGTGTGAACAGTAGAAGGCTTATTGAACTCTACCAGAATTCCTACCCAGTGTGTTAATTAGCTGCTAAACAGTTGCAATAGTTTGAGACAAAAATGGGTGGATCTGAGGAAACATTCATAAGAAAATGTCCTTTCATTCATTACCCACATTTGGTTAAAAAATTGGGACTTGTGAAACATTTTTCAAAGGAAACTAAAGTCATATTTTTTAGTTTTTATTATAGTGCCTGTCCCGAGAGGTGGGGTACACCCTGGACAGGTCACTATTCAAATGTCTTAAATGTATACAGACATAAAATATGTTAGAGTGAGGGGAGCACTTAAAAATCTCCTTATTGTTGTTTCACATTTTTCTCCACCGTTTTACACCCGGGATAATGACTGAGGGGAAGGATAATTGGGTTATCGTAAATGCTAAGATTAGTCTTCTCTGGAAAGTGGTTAAGTTAAGGTTTAGGCATTGGAGCTAAGTGACATTCACAACAGGACAGTATATCCACCCTATTTGTCATTTCTAAATTATTGTTGGTGCTTGTTTAGACAATTAAAAAACTTTTGACCAGAGTTTTGTCTTCATCCCTGATCCTTCTTTCTTTACTCAAATTCAGATCAACAGTTCTTACTCTGATCCTATAATTACGATGAGCTGATTGATATTTAATTTAGTCCCGGGGGGACTGGAACTTATCTATGAGGAGTTTGCATGTTCTCCCTGTGCCTCTGGACACTTTATTTTTAAACATAACTATGTTGAGATGGATTCTGAAGACATTAGTGTGTAATGACATTTCACAAACCTAAAAACAGAAAGAAGTGGAGAAAAAAAAGGTTTGCCCTCACTGATAAATACCTGGTCAGAAAGGTTAGTTCTTAAGGATAACCAAAGCAAACCTAAAGAAAACAGAAGAATGGATCAACATGGACGGCCTAGATTTATTGAATCTATGCAACAAGGGAAAGGAATATTGAGATCTTGATCCTATTCACACCCACAACCTAGCATTGCAACCTAGAATGAGTGATCTGTGGCACATCTGCTATCAGACTGAGAGCACTTGATGGTGGGTTAATTCCTTAGTGAATATTTTGTGTCCTCCTGACCCATAGGGAGCTATCTTTTTATAATATATCCCTATAGCTTTCCCTTTATACACCTACATACAATTTAGTTACATAAAAGATTCATGTTATGGACAGTGCTGTTATTCCAGCGTTCATACGATTTTTGCATGTCAACCATGTGTGCTGTACGCTTGCAAAACACTTGATACTGCTCCATTTAGTCTAACGTATGTCAGCAGCAGCTTTGGCACCACAGCCAGTACAAATTGTCGCCACACACAAAGTACCATATGTAAAAGCCATGTGGCTGGAGCAATGACCAAATCCAACAACGAGAATGTTACCTGGTCAAAGAACAGACCATTTGCAGAGATAAAAATTGATTGCACAAATCTACCAGAATCTATCGGCTAACGCTAATCAGATGGAGCTGAATGGACATATGTAAGAGTTCATTAAGTGAAGAGGCACTGTTGGGCACAATGTTCTTAACGTGAGGTATTAGAGAAAGTCTGTCGAGCCATTACCCGCCAGGGTTTATTATCCTTTGGACACGTGACTCAGATTGGATTCCCGCTATGTCTGGGCTGAAAGTTTTGGATTTGTATATGGACAAGCAAAGGGGGGCAAACACTAAATCAAGCTTGATAAAATGGGTAATTAATCGAGAAAAGCAGCCTCTTTCTAAAGTGCTGACCTGATTAATAGTGTCTGTTACAATAATACAATAATCTTCTTTTAGTTTAATGACTTTTAGTGTCTGTTTTGATATCTGATCACATTTGGTCTTCTCTGCACAAAGACTGGTAGATAACAATCTTATCATTTTGCCACCAGGAATGCACATAAAACAGGAAAATCAATCAAATAAATGTCCAACCATGAGCAACGGATTAGTGCATACGATGGAGCAGGTTAGTTTCTTCTTGGTTAAGCTACTTTTTGCTCTGAGGTACACCGCAAAGTATTAATCCATGGAGCCTAGAGAGCTGGTAATGGTCACTGAGTATAAAGAATATGTAGAGATGATAAGTGGAAATGTGTACCTGAAATACAGTTGCTTTAAAAAACTGTTTGTAAAGAATCTGAAAATATAGTCAAATAACATATTACTAAAAACTTTATTCTATTAGATATACAATATGTTATCTTATTTAAAAATGCATAAATGCTGTCTTTTAGCATTTCCAGACAGGGACAGAAAAGGGAAAAACATTACCAATGATTGAAAGATATTTCAACCTTTGTTGGGATGTTTTCTGTTATGTTGATGTTCCTGTTCTATGCATTCTTTCTTTTTATGTGTGTGATTTTTATCATATCGAGCTATCAAAGTCTTTTAAACGCAGACATTCTGCTTGAGCTCATTCAAATTGCTCTAGGCATTCAGGAAGTTCCTTTTCATGAGATCAGAACATCAACAATGTTGTTGTTGTTGTTGTTGTTGCTCTAAGGTTGTACAACACTGGGCCATCCATCTATCCTTGCACCTTATTCCTAGTAGGGGCACTGGAGTGCATCCCACTTGACAATGGGAGAGAGGACAGTTCTCCAGCGTATCACAGGGCCACAGAGAAACCGTCACGGAGCGAGGAAGCATCTGGACCCACATGCACTCAGGAGGCCAGAGACCTTCAACAAGAGTTATTTGAAAGTGTTATTTGAGAGTTGTGAAAGGGAGGAAACAGTCCAGATCGGGACAGAAGAGGGTAGTCCGGGAAAACAAGAGCTGGGTTAGGGCCAACAGGAGGGATGGAGTCCCAGGTTCCTGGAGGCTTGGAGAACAGGTATCAGGCTTCTGGGGAGAGGTTGTGATGAACGCCACAAGGGAGGACACTACAAAAATGTGAAGAATATTATTCTGATGAAAAAACACTCTGAAAGACAAAATGCTGAGAAGCTCAGGGTACAGCTTAGGCTGGCACTCAGGCGAGGACTGAACCACCGCCAGCTCCTTAAATGCTTCTGCTGGTGATCTACCTGATCCCTTCAGCTAGTTGAAGCTTCAGAAAGACAAGACAAACATACATGCACCTGGGAAACCATGAAAGAAACAAGCAAAACATACAACTTGCGATACAATTTGATGTGACCAATCAACTTAACATGCATATTTTTGGACCGTAGGAGGAATTAGAGTACCCAGAGAGAACACTGGACCTCACATCTAAATGGATTCTAAAATACACAAACATGTCTGCATAACCTGGCTAGCATATCCTTGAAAATATTTGAAACTATTTCAATAATCATATTTCAACAGAACCTTGTTTAATGCTTTACAAATGTTTCATCACTATAGTAACTTTATTTTTAATGCCATCTGAAATATAAGCAGGTTCTCGGAAAGGAATCAAATGGAATCACCCACTCAGGTATTGCTTTCCCACTCTAAGATCTGTCTGATCAGCACCTGGTCAAGGATCATGTACTTGGACGAGATGATCCCTCGGTGAAAGCTGTCCAACTTAGGGGCATCGAGTGCACAACTCATGGAAATAGAAAGTGATCTAATCCCAGTCTTCACCTTGCCCGTTGAAACTGCATCACTGCAATTCAGAAGCTGTGCTGAATATCAACCCTCGAAAAACTTTTTCAAGGAACTATGTATTTTGGAATATCTTTTCCTTAACTTTCCCCACCACATAGCAAATCAGCAGTACTGATTATAACGTCCTACATCTGCTTTTCTGGTGTAATCTCTGCCATGGCTGTTCAAATCTATTAGCTGTTTTTGTGAAATTAGCTTTAGTAAATCAGATGTATTCTAAATGTGCATGTTCCTTGGCTGGGGCTTTGATGTTTTCAGCATTGATATATGAGAATGTTTGTGCTAGCATGGCTATCAGCCTGGTTCATCTCGGTGTGGCCTTGTGATGGAGCGATGACCGCTTACCTATTCATATTCTTTGTTCAATACTGAATACTATATGTAAAGTTGTCCACCGGAAACGATTACTTCTTTAAATGATTAGCAAACTTATGCTTACAGATGAATCAGGGGGCCCTGGCCAAGGCTGATGTCCGTGATAAACATTATTTTGAAGGTTAAAGGGTTTTTCCTGTAAATAGGGAGTTTTGCTTTCGTTCCGTGGCCGTCTTGTTTTTTTTCAAACATTCCTTTATTAAGGTTTGTTCTTTTACATAAACACTCAACAACCCCAAACCCAAGTTACAAACTGAAATAATAAAGAAAGTCTCCCCTAAAGCATGAGCTCCATAAGCGTCCAATAAACACAACGGTCTAAAGTCTCATGACGACAGACAGTCCTCGTTGTGTAGTCCAAAACAACCTAAATATGGTTCAAATATGTTTCAAAATATATTTCATATTATGCCAAGCTGATTCATATCTCAGTCTCAATGCTATTTTCACATTAAAAAGAGTAAGCAGTGAAGTACTGATAAGGTTGTGGATTCTATTGTGGACAATAAAAGCACATTCCTTGCAACCATTGCGCTAAAACACAGGACACTTCTGTTTTCCATTCCTTGGCCAGAATTTAAATCCTGCATCACATCTACCAAGTTGAAAGGTTTTGTCTCCATAAATGGGGGAAAACTGTGATAATGTTTGTGGGGGCTCAGCTAGATGTGCACAGACTTTAAACCAGACTAATATTTTATTTTTACGGTAAGGGTTCTTAGTCTTGCTAGTTAGCATGTTCTTATTGGCAGAGTAAATATATATGTTTGGGGAGATATTGATTTGATATGATTCAATTGAAATCCAGGCTGGAGG
Organism: Menidia beryllina; assembly: GCA_013363375.1. Taxonomy (NCBI): domain Eukaryota; kingdom Metazoa; phylum Chordata; class Actinopteri; order Atheriniformes; family Atherinopsidae; genus Menidia; species Menidia beryllina. The sequence goes on from JABUIW010000049.1 coordinate 53,541, forward strand.
ATTATTTTTTTCAAAATAAAACATCCATGGCCTGATTTGAGCTGCCCAACAATACTATTTAAGATTTGGAAGCTTTAGTCCACCTCTATAGTAGGGTAGGTACAAAAGTCATAATATGAGCTTGGGTCAACTGTAGTTCCATATGAAGTTAGAAAAAAGCTTTGGTAATGAGGGAAAAAAAGATGATGGTGGTGCAAGTGGGATAGATTGAAAGAAGTATAAGAACTTAAGTAATATAGACATCTTAAGAACATTCACTCGTCCTATCATAGAGATATGATAGGACAACCTTTTCCACAAGAGGGTTATAATTATCAGGAATAATCCTATCAACGTATGAAGAAATCTTGATGCCCAGATGGGTGAAACCTTTTGGGGAAATCAGAAAAGGGCCGTGTATTGGAGGATTTAGTGCCTCATTTTCATTCATGAATATAATTACTTATTTAGTATCATTAATCTTATAACCTGCAAATGACCCAAATAACTTGACTCAGTTCTAGTAGAGTGGGTAGTGTATGTGTAAAATTAGAACAAAATATAAGAAAATCATCTCCGTAAAGTGCAATACGATGTTCTACATCTGTATTTCTTTATGCCCACTAGTTTTGGATCTTTACGGATAGCCATAGCCAGGGGTTCAATAGCCAGTGTGAATAGCTAAATAAAATAATGATAAAGGACAGCCCTGTCCTGTGCCCCGTAGCAGATGGAAAGGCTGGGAACTCAGCCCGTTGGTCAAAACCATGGCCTGGGGATCAGGGTATATTAATGTAATCCAACTGAGAAATTTCCCTTAAATACCATATCTTTGCATAACTTAAAATAGGCATTGCCACGACAACCTATCAAAAGACTTTTCGGCATCAAGAGACAAAATGGCGGTGTCATGACAACCAGATTTTTCAAAGAATGTGTTAAGCACTCTTCATATTTTATGGAAACCTTGTCCTCCTTGAACAAAACCGTTCTGATCAGAGTGGAGCATCTGTGGTGAGTGTTTCCAGCCTTCCAGCCAACACTTCACAGAGAATTTCAAGATCACTGTTAAGAAGTGAAATTGGCCTGTATGATGTACAAAGGGAGGATGGTTTTCCTGGTTTAAGTAAGAGAGAGATCTCTGGCATGTTAAGAGATGGAGAAGGGGAGCCCTTATTCAAAGACTCATTATACATGTATAATAGGGGAGCTATTAGTTTATCCTTAAATATTCTATATATTTCAATGGGAATTCAATCAAGACCCGGACGTTTTCCTCCCTTGATGCAGGAATAGCCAGTGATAAATCCTCAGCAGTCAGTTCCAAGTCTAGAGATTTTAAAGAATCATCATCCAAAGTTGCTAAATTGAATAAATCTAAGAATTCCTTTTGTGTTTCAATAGTTGTAGATGAGCAGTCTACAACTTCGTAAAAAGTAGTCGTCTTTTGCATATTTAGGACGGAGGACTGAATCAAAGATAAGATTCTGTGCAACCTGCTGGTGTCCTTACCTAGGACCTTTGTTTGATAGACTTTCATGACTTGGTTGCATTTGAAGCTTTATTGATTTTGCCTGAGGTGATTTGGATTGCATCACAGTGTGGCCCTGTCCGGGGAGTACCAGGCCTCCGGCTCATTGTGAGGACGGACAGGGTCCAGCCACTCTGCAGGCCCATTGGGAACTGTATTTTCCAAGTGCCATGAGAGGACAATTGGTGTGTTTTGGCAAGATGAATAGAATACATAGATAGAATTGAACTGAAATGAAACTGTGGGGATTTACATCAACATCACCATTTGAGGTGAGTTGTGCTCTGACAGGTAACAGGTTATGAAAATGATATACGGCACCATGTATCACATTGGAAATTTTGAGAATAGCTTAAATTGGCCGTTACAAGGGTTAATAAAACTGAGAAAGTTAACCAGTGCTCTAATTAGTGCACTAATAAGTGTCTTTCCTATACGCATGTCCTTGTTAAAAACATCTTTCACAGTTTGTGAGGGATATATTTTTTCCCAAGGCTATCTAGTTTGTAATCTTTCTTCATCAGGTGTATGTGCACATGTGGCAATGATTGAAGGCTTTTTAGTGGTTCCTGCTCCGAGTGCATAAAAAAGTGTAAAGTGCGTTTCCAGCCTTAACTCTACTGATACATAATAGGAAATTTCAAGTTCAAGGTCTCAAGTCTAATACCTGCACATCATTTACGAACAATTTCCAAACTCTTTCACCTCAGGCAGAGAAAGAAACTGTCCATCCAACAAAACAGGTTTCATCATAAATGATCAGTAGTCCCTACACGTTATTCCCCAGAAAAACCCAGAGACTGTGGGCGTCACCCACATACTGTATCAACAACATACTCATTCAGTTAGTCATTTGTTATTTTAGAACCTGTCATTTGAAAGTTAACAACTTATAATATAAGTTGTTACCAGCCCTTGGAACTTCATGCTCTATTAGGTTAACTGAGAATAAGAAATAACAACACAACACTTAAGTGATGACACAGGACCGAAAAAGAAAAAAGAAAAACCTCAAGCAAAAAATAACCAGAACTTATTACAACCGTTTTTTTTGTTGGCATTCAGTAACAAATATAGATGAGAACCAATGTAACTAAATAATATCAAATATAGAATTCAGAGAGCAGGGTTAATGGGTCTGCGCAGTAATAGCACCGCCTACACTAGTGCTATTTACAAAACGATGTAAGGACCCATCAGTGATGTTCTAGATCAGGGGTGTGTAACTCTAGCCCTGGAGGGCCGCCGTCCTGCAGGTTTAGAGGTGTGCCTGCCTCTACAAACCTGATTCAGTTCAAACTGATCTCTTCTGAAGATTGTTAAGCTCTGCACTGGAATGCTGATATTGTATTGATGTGAAGCAGGAGCTCAATACCATATTGTTAGACTGAGATAAGATAGACTGTAAGCAGTGCCTGTTATTGTCAGGTAGAGATGGGTTTGAAGACATTGGTCATATGAACTATCTGGATGCATCTTGGTGGTTGTCAGGAGAATCTAGACACATTTTGAGGGTTCAGGGTACCGATATGCAGGCAAGGTTCCAGTGACTGTGGCAACTGGGAGGTAAGGGGACCTAATAGGAAGGAAGAGAGCCAATTCAAAACCGTGGAGACAGTACAATCCAGCAGAGCATAAACAGTGTCAGTCTGTCCTGATAAACAATGACCTGCAAGCCCAGGAAAGAGAAAGGAGCAATTGTTAAAAGAGCACCGTTTTTATTTTTAAGGATCAAATTCAAAGATAGATAGATAAAAATGTAATCTATGATTATTTTGTACAGTTTCAACAAGTTTATACAAATTTAGAAATAAAAAAAATGGTTTTCCAAACATAGAAAATAGAATTATGTTGCATACAATGTTCAAGCACTACACAAATGTCCTTCCCGGATAGCTTATACTACATGAAAGATTCTGACCAGCATTTATCTTTTCCATCTGATACTGACATGGAGGTATTTGATTAAAACCGCTACAATTAAACATTTAGAAAAGCTCAGTGCTAAAGGCAGAAGATTCTCTTGAATTGTTAAATTGCACTTCCTCCTTTGATATAAGCTGTACTGCGTAATTTTTCTTTAAACCAATATTATATCTTGTTCTGAAACTGTTCAGCTTCAGCTTAAGGCACACATGCTTGTGAAGACAGTCCTTTTAAGTGGTAGAGATCAGAAACACTAAGGTCCAGTCACCAAGATGTGTTTCGGGCATTCTGGGGAGAATAAAAGTCTTTTCTTTCTCCTTGACCACCGGATTGTTTTTATTGTACCTTGAAGCCGCTGACCTGACTTGAACCCATAAAACTAAGGAACTGCATTTGAAATGTCTGTGTGAGAGGTAATCTGGTTATGATGTGGTGACCAGTGATGGACTGGGGACCGTCCAGGGGGACCCCGCCTCTCGCCCGTTGACTACCGGGAAAGGCTCCAGTTCCCCCGCGACCCCATGAGGGAATAAACGTTTACGATAATGGATGAATGTGGACAAGTAGTGCACCCAGAGACACAAGTTTTTTCTTTGGTTCCAAGTTTTTCTTTTTTGCTAATCTGAGCACCTCACTTTTCCCCCTATTTTTTTCAAAGAATACTTTTTGGAATGTTATTATGAAATGTTTTCAAAAGGAACAATGGTGCTTATCCGGTGAAGTATCTGCCTGTCACCATCAGACTAAGTAATGCTGCCAGGATTATTGCTGCTTGGTTTTACTGTCTAATTCACCAGAGTGAACAGTTCTCGCACCTAACACCAACCCAAATCTCCCAGAATACGATTAGGATCACTCCAGACTTTGGGTTAGACTCAAGGTTTTGGTGAATATGATAAAGTCAACTAGATGGTATCTTTTTTTAATTTGAATTCAACTATTTCTCAAAGTTACCCGTTTATTCCTTCACAACAAATCACCCTTGCTCATTTTGCACCTCTCAGTGGTTCACATTTTAGCTCAATTTAAAATCCCGCGTTCGATACACACATACCCTGCAACTTTACAAGTTCTCCCTCTTAGAAGGAGGGGTCTGTGAGAGAGGTAATCTAAAAACAAATTTAAATCGGGAAATCACTATTTATAATGTTTAAATAATACATGTGTGTTACTGCTGCAAATAAGTATTTGAACACCTGTGTTAATATTTGGGACAGTAGGCTTTGCTTGCAAACGTTTCCTGTACTTTTTCACCTGCAGCAGGCATTTTGGCCCTGTGTGGAGGAATCCACACAGATCTTTTCCAGATCAGCCAGGTTTCTGGGCTGTTGCTGAGAAACGGTGTTTGCTCTCCCTCCAAAGATTTTATACAGGATTTATGTCAGGAGATTGGCTAGGCCACTCCAGAAGGTTTCTGTGCCGAGCCACGCTTGGTTATCCTGGCAGTGTTCTTCCGGTCATTGTCATGTTGGAAAACCCAGCCACGGTCCATCTCCAGTGCTCTAACTGCTGAAAGGAGGTGGCTCCTCAAAGTCTCATGATACATAATGATGATCCTCTCCTTAATACGGAGCAGGTGTCCTGTCCCACTGGCAGAAAAACACCCCCGAAGCACCATGCTTCCGCCCCAATGCTCACAGTAGGGATGGGGTTTTTGGGATGGTACTCATCATTATTCGTCCACCAAACACGGGGAGTGGAATTAAGACCAAAAAGTTCTATTTTTGTCTCATCTGACTTCAGAATTTTTTCCAATGACTCTGGATCATGAGCTGATTTCAGCTGGGGAACCTTCCAGGCCACGCGTGACTTTGAACTGGGATGTCTTGGTGCATAACCCACAGAAACCTCTCTTCAGGTCATTGGCCAGCTCCTCCCTTGTAGTCCTGGGCTGATTCCTCACCTTAGGACCATATATACGCCACGAGGTGAGATCTTGCACGGAGCCCCAGTCCGAGGGAGAATTATTGTTATTATACCGGAAGCTGCTCAAATACTTATTTGCATTAGTAACACACAATTATGTTCTGAAAATGTATGTTATTTATGGACTTTCCAGAAAATTTCAGACCCTGCTATGATTTCTAAGTGGGACATATATATATATATATA
>JABUIW010000049.1:59188-69582 GCA_013363375.1 Menidia beryllina
TGTATGTATGTATGTATGTATGTATGTATGTATGTATGTATGTATATATACATAGATATACATATGACAGACAGATCAGAGAGACAGACAGACACACAGACATATATAATGGTCAAGAGGCAGAAATAATAAAAATAATATTGTGTTCATATAGCAATTTACTTTTGAAACAGTTTTTTTCAATTCCAAAAATCAAAGAACAAAAAATAAATTGAAATTCCATGTCTTTGAACTGGGAGGACAGAAGAAATGGAGTAAAAAATGTAATTCAAGCCCGAAAGGAAAATTTCATTAACAGCAGAAACGCCATTTTGTGATAACTTTATGGGAAGTTTCTCTGATTTTGAATATAACCGAAACAACATGTAAAAAAATCCAGTTAATCTGATTATAGCAGAATTATTTTGCTACTATTTCTTGAGATAAATGTTTTAACTTTTCTATCTTAGAAATGACTCTGAAGCATTTTCAGAATGTTTTTTTCAGCACACGTTCTGCACGTAAACTCAAGAAACCGACTGCCAGTGGGCCAAGCATGTTGAAGAACATGTCATTCATTTTAGACAAAAGCAATCTGTTTAGTAGCAATCCCAGCTGAGCTTTTAAATGCCTAAAACCTGCAGAGGGGAGTTGAATCTATCCTCCTGCCCTCAGCATTTAAACGGATCTGAATGAAAGGTTCATGAACTCAGGGTTCATGACCTCAAGGTTCTCAAACTTAAGAAAACCTCAGCAGTCCTCCACACATACACACCATACCTCGAGTTGAAAACAATGCTTTAATCTCTTTGGTGAACTTTGTCTGAAAGGTTACATTACAGTTTGGTTGACTTTCAGAGGGGCTGTGTGAAAAAGGCTATTAATTCATCATCCGCTCCCTACAGTAGATGGCAGTCATGTGTTAACACACCGCTATGGGTAGGATAGTTACAAATGACTGCAGCATTATTTAACGGAACAAGTGCCCTTTAAGACACTATACAACTAAAACATCAATTTTACATGATGAAATAAGAAAGAAGTTTTGCGCTGTCCCAGTATCTGCACTGGTCTGTAGTTCTGCGCATTAGTATCCACACGTTTGTTCTATGTTTTTGGTTAGTTTAGTCTCTTTGCAGGTGTTTCTGATAGTCTCTTCCCAGTTTCCCCCGTGGATGCCTTAAGAAGGTTTTGTTACTTTGTTCTACTTTCTTTGTGTTTATGTAATCTTTCTATTCTCAGTAATAAATAAGTCATCAAGGGTTGGGCAGCAAGGGAGGTGTTATGAGTACAAAACCTCCCTTTAAAAAACTGATTTATACCTCATTTTCTCTTCATATCAGTGTTCATTACTTTCATGTGTGTTTTCAGATCGTTGTATTGTGTATGCATTTGCACTGCTTTGGACCATGTGATGGATCTAACCTCAGAGCCCTATTCTGTATCAATGAGCCCCTTCATCTCTGATATTTATATTCATCTTTGAACTTCAGAATATATCAATTATCTCCTCATAAAACATGTGAGATCAGCTTCACATTTGTCATGTTCATCGAGTTAACAGTGTTTCACTAAATAAAAGTATTGTTCTCTATGGATATATGTTGTCATTGGTATTTGTAAAGGATGAATAGATATACTTTATGCTTTTTTCAAACCATGCATGAACTTATTTATACAACAATGTTATCTTGATAGGACATGAAAGCTAAAAAAAGAAGTCAAAAGTGTTAAAAAAAAAGATCTTTTTAATATGATTTTGCCTCTCAATGCTGATTTTCTCTATTTTCAACGTGTACTCCTATTTATACTAAATGTGTGGACTCAGTGATTTACTGTGTGTTGGGGCTGGGGCTCTACTGAAACTTGTAAAAGAAAATTAGTATTAAGAGATTATGACTGACTTTTTAGCACGAGATTGTCCGCCAGCCTTTTAATGCTTTGTTCAAGAATTAACATTCTGTTTATAAATACATGCTCCACCACTAATGGCATCCACTCATCATAACATTTGGAGAGAAAACGAGGTTCAGGATTATTCTCAAACATATTATTCTGACAGATCTGTAAGATAAACAAATCATAAAACAAATCGAATGCACATAACTTTTCTCAGTATATGTGCACAATATTTGTAAAAAATAAAATAAAAAAAGAAAGCATGCACAGCAGCCATAAGAACGATTCTATGTAAAATATTGTGCGTTTAAAAGAATAATCCATAAAAGAGTTTCAACCAGTCTAAGCTTTTCAGTTGTTTATCATCCCTGGGGTTGAATTTCCCTTAAATGTGTTCTACTGCTCATCGTAAATTATAAATGTTAACAATAACTTAAACATATCATCATCTCATAAATCTTAACAAAAGCATATTGTTACACGACTTGGCGATGTTTGGAAAATAAATGCTGCAGGTATTATTCCTTCCAAGTAACTTTAGTTTGGAATTGATCTCTTAACGCTACCTTGAAGTGCTGGGGCACCATTCATAAATTCAACAAATCTAGATTAAAAAGTGTCAACAATAGTGATTTGTATTTTTGTGTCTTCGAACAAATCCAAGCACAGCAGCATTCAGGTGGCAAATCAATGGTTTCCACATAAGCGCAGAGATTAACCTGATGCCACTGCAGGTGGAGTGTGGTTTATTTTTGTGTAGGTAATCCTGCTGCACTCCTACAATTGGTACACATGAGTAGGTCTTCTTCCTGTTGACTAGGTAAAGTAGATTATAATCAGAGACAATTGTGGATACTTACATTACAATTGAATTGAATCAAATATTTAACTGCTTTTACACTTTTATTTTATAGGGGCACTTTCCTACAAGTAACAAATAAAAAAATACAAATATTTATCATAAAAATTACATTTAACATTTATTTCTTAATGTTGGATAAAATAACTCACTTTTAATCATTTTAATCACATCCCCAAGACCTCTTAAGTCATGGCAAGTTTTTTCATTGTATTTTTGTAGTCTTCTGATCAACATGTATTAATGAACTAGCTTTGAGTATTAGACGAGACTGTTCCTATCTAATAGTCTAACACGTGTTAATACTAATACTTCTAAATGTAGTATTAGACGTATACTAGTCTTTATGTATTACTTGTTAAACAACCCCTTAGCCCCAGAGGTAGCATATACGGTGGTAAAGTCTTTGATGTTGCCTGCAGCTTTTGACGGGTAACAGCGTGCTGATTGGTCAGATTCTGCAGTTCCAGTATCGATGTGAGAAAGTCCCCGTGCTTTAAAGCTCGAGGGCTTTGTTTCAGTTTTGATTTCTCTTGGAATTTGAAATTTGAAATTTCTGGAGAGAAATGCTTACACAAAACAGATGCAAAGCATTAGGCCGTGGTGTGCCAACAGAGACTCCACAGCTCCACTGTTGATCATGTTGAGCCCTTATACAAGATATTACACTCAAAAGTAACACAAACCATCTTGCTTGCATTAACTTTCAAGCTGAATCCCATAAATTGCCCAAGCAACCTTTTTTTATGGTGTCGTGATCCGGAGATGCTCTTCTGAGGCATGTCATGCACGTTTCCCAAGAGAACGCTGTTTAAATAAACTACGGTAAGACTTAAATAGGCAACATTCTTCTCTTGTGTGCATACATTAGCTCTGGGTCTTGATCTATTTCCATTTGGTATTATTAACATATTATTATCAAGTGAATGAGATTGCATTTCCATAAGTTTGTTATTATAACACTTCACATTCAGTGGAGGGAATGGAGGGGAACATATGCAGTGGCATTATTATTCTACCACTTCCGAAGCTTCGCATTTAAAATGAGCTATTTCTTTCTTCATTTAGTCTTCAAACTATGTTATGAGATTAATAATAAAGTCAGAATTTAGCGTCTTTAGTCAGAAGAAAAAAGATTTTGTTTTCAGGTCCAAAAAGCAGAATAAAATCAGTTCCATTTCAGTAGAAAAGGATGCTCCAACACAGAACGGAATTAGCACCTGTGTGGCACATTAAAACACAATGCAACTCATTACATGTTCAATCTATTTGTAAGCAGTAATTCAGTTAGTTTAGGGCTGTTCAGGGCATAATCATAGGATCTCAGAATAGATCAAGTTTAGATAGCTTAGGGTTGCATTTAGTCACACACATGAAAAAAGCCACTCGTTTAGTCATCACTGTACATTAAGGTTGTTTATAAAACTGTAGCAGAAAACAAGATAGACATAACCAACAAAGAAAGTCTGCGAAAAAACCTGAATCTGGCATGTTCAATAAAGTTGTGAATTGGGGCCAGATGTTTTTGTAACCAGCACCTATCCTACCGTTTAGTAGTTTTCCACTTGGAGGAGCTTCCATATTCGACTTTCTTTCCAAAACTGTAAGTTACATTTCATTTTTTGCACAGTTAAGTTGAAACAACTTAAGGTCTAAACGTTATGGCTTGTTGCCTTGGTGGCTGTGGATGCCGGTTCTGATTACCCTTCTATGACATTTTCAGCCATGCTTTAGTCAAAGAAGCGCTAATATTGGAGTAAAAATATGTTCCATAGGAAATTAAACAGCTACTTCAAAAAGGTAATTCTAAGGACTAAAAGTATTGGAACCATTGCATTTGCAGAAGTTAACATTTTTTTGCAAATCTCAGATTTCAGCAGGGTATGACTAATTTATTTTTCATTAAAGAACCATTCGTTTAATCAGATTTCTACCTTGACAAAATGGGTGAATAAAATGTGTTGGTGTATGGTCCTTGGCCTGCCAGTGGATAACTCTCAATCCTAACAGAATAAAATATGAATGAAGACCAGTTCCCTTGAAACAAAAATAACTGAGGACTACATTTGGTTCTGTTCAGGATTATTTTTCTTTCATAACGCAGGCTTTAAGAAACTTTAAATTAAATGTTATGACTGTCTCTTAATTTAAAATTTTCCATTGTGCTTTTTAATACAATCATAATTTAATTCCCCCTTCTGTTTATGTAGTCCTCCACTATGTCACAAACACATCTCCCCACAAACATTCTGGATTTATTTTAACAATGCATTGAAAAAAAAGTCAGCATCATTGGGAGATATCGCCTCTATCTGAGAAGACTGAATAATAATAATAATAATAATAATAATAATTATAATAATCACTATAATTATTCAGTCTTACAATAATAGTAAACCTTCACAACATACAGTATTTTTCATTGGGAGAACTCATCTCGGTGCTTAAATGACTGCATCACTTACTCTTTGTTGACCGACACAAAAACCATTACTTTACCATGGTTGTGTCATGAGACACTAAGAACTTGTGCCTGCCGATGACTGAGGGAGATCTAACCAGGACCACCATTTGTTTACCACACATGATGCCCCAACGGTGTATAACAGCAGCATCAGACAACTGACTGAAGCAGGCTTTTATCCGCCACCGGTAATATTTCTTGATACAGAAAATGCTACCCAGAAGGTCATGATGTCACCATGTGATGGATTTACTTTAAAGGTCAATAACTACTAAATGGTTCATTTTCATTGGTTATCGTAGTCCGTTCCAGCGTTAACTGAGGGAAAGATGGAGCACACCTTGGAGAGGTCAAACAGAGATGAACAACTCCTTGGCCAACTTCTAGTTACTATTGAACCTAACATTTATACAGTACTTACAGTATCTGTGAGGAACACACACTTACTTTAGAGAACATCCAAACTTTATATAGAGGACTACAACTATTAAAGCTCCTGCTATGAGGACACTACCGTGCAAAAATTGTATTTCAAATTGTTAAAAGCAGGAATCTTTTTTGTTTTGGGAAATGAATTATTTCTGCATCTCAAATGTATCATGCAGTAATAGCAGAACTATGAAAACAGTAAAACTGTGAAGCAAGAATAGTCACTTGCAGGTACCAATAGACTGGGACATCCATCCTATATTGGTTTTTCTTACTGGGGTCACAGGGGCTGGAGCAAATGGATGATACGTAAGATGAGTAACAAGCTAACTAAAAGTAAAAAAGTGAAGTCAAAAACTTCCTTCTGTTGAAAGAAAACATGAATCATAAACTCTCATTTTTAAATATCACTTACAGTTATGCATTCCCTTTAATCATATGTGTTTTTACATATGTTTGTACTTTTATTCCCTGACAACATTTTTCTGAAACACTTATTTTAAGTTAAAGTGGGTTTTCTTGACTCAAGGCATTTAAAAGATGCATTCATTCTTCCTCTCAGTAAATAAGTTTAAATGAACAGGCAACTACAGTTCCCAACTTACCTGAATGGAAAAAGACAGAAAGTAGATGTTATCATAAAGGTATACATTTTAAGACAAAGAAATGATACACACCAAAACTGGTGGGAGGAACTGGTCCCAATTTGATTAGCTACGATTGTTCTTTCATGCCAGTGAGTTTGATCATATCTGTACCAGAAACAGAAGATTCTTCATGTGATCTGTCATGTGAGTTCAATGACCATAATCTTAAAACTTTTTCACTAAAGTGATTTCTGTGAATTTAAAAGGGTAATAACCATATATAGAGAAATTACATTAAAAGCACACACAAATGAATTAAAAATGCAGTTCTATAAGGTCCTGGGGGGCCGGTGTGGAGTTGGCATGTTCTCCCTGTGTCTGCTTGGGTTGTCTGGCTTCCTCCCCCTGGTCAAAAACATGCACGTTAGGTCAAATGGACAGTCCAAACTGGAGCGAATGTGAGTGTGTGCGGTTATTTGTCTCAATGGTGCCCTGTAATGGACGCCATTCGGAATGAGCAGTATAGTTAATGAATGGAAGGATGAAGTTTCAAAAGGCTTCAGAAAATCTCCAGCAAAATGGAAATGGATGATTCAGGAATACTAGCTTCACAAAACAATGTCTTCAGACTGTGCAGTTTATCTCTTTTGTTTATTTTTTGTTTATCTTTTTTTGTTTTTAGATATTTTTCCAGGCCTTGGCCGGCCAAAACGTGAAACAGCCTCTAGATTTTCCAGACATTCCACAGGAGACTCCCAGTGTAAGTACAGGAAATCCAGCGTCTTACAGATCTGGAGTTCATCCACAGATCTGTTGAGTCGCAGTATTTCACAGACAGATTTGCAGAACAAGCCCGTTATGTAATTACACCTCCCAGACGGCAGCGTCAAAACTGGGCAAGCTTAGTTTTTCACTTCAGGCAGTGTCATTCAGGAAACCGCTCCAGTTGCTAATCCTTTGCAATTAGCCCATGATTTACAATAATTCTTCATTCACACAAAACTTTCGAAATGTGAACACGTCAGTCAGTCACCACATGTTCTTTGAGCTCCGGACAAGAAGGCAGAGTCTTTTACGTGTTATGAATTCAAAGTTACCTCATACTGAATAAATGTTTAATGTTCCCTAAAGTAAATTAAGCAAAGGAATCAGTAAACTTTGCAGGAGTCTTTTACATGTTATGAATTCACTAGGGAATTAGGGTCAATGAAGTCAATTAAGACACATCTGCCGGAGCATTCTGATTCCACAGGCACAGTCGCCTCCTGGACAGGTCCATCAAACCTTGTGTGATATGCAAATGTGTGCACCTGGAAGCAGCAGAGCCTGTGAGGACCTTTGGATTGAGAATATATACTTCCTTCCTCCAAAAACACTTTACCTTCTCCATGAAAATATATACGACTGTGTGCATGAGTGGGAGAGGTTATAGTGGACAATTTCCTGTTAGGTGCATGAAAACAAAATCTATTTTTATATAGAGAACAGATGGGACATGCAGGCATCAGTGCCATAATAATGTTACACTACTTAGAGCATATATGAATTTGGACATCCATTACATCCTAATAAAAGGATTTTGCAGACTGTATTTTTTTATGACAGCATTCCAATGAACATTCTCTCCCCCACCCTTTAAAAGTATGTATGTATAAGTACCATGCATACTATTCCCATGACATCTACTTTACATGATTTTAAAGCACTCTCCTCCATCAATAAAAAACATCACTCTGGAAGTACTGAGGAATGCAGAGCATGCATTGATGGTGCTTTGATGGGGTAATCACGTCATCATTGTATTCTTCTGTCATCACCATTATATATATATTTTAAAAGTATTTATAAATCTCACAGCACAACTTTGATCTTGTCCTCACTCATTAAATTGTACTCCATGTACCACCGTGCATTAAAATGACATTATCAACATGTTTCTGTTACATTTATGAGTTGTTAAGTTCAGTTGTGCAATGATGTAGGCAAATACAGATAGTTTAAAGCAGTAATTAACTAAGAATATACATTCTTATGAGTTATATGGTCTATTAGTTGTTAGCATCTGCAGCTATTTAAGGCAACATTGTTAAACAATGTCTCACTCAGATCAACAGAGTAACTATCTGTTTCTGTAAGTAAACATGTTGTTTTAATTTAATGCATTTGAGCAGTTGCTCTGTCTCAGCTCATCCAAAGAGTTCAAAAAGAGGTGTTTATCTGGAACTCAGACAAGGGCAAATGTACTTTATTAAAAAGGCCACATTGTTGAAAAAATGTGTTCATAATATGTTACCTTGAAAAGAAATCGATCTTCTGCAGAAAACAAATGTAGACTCTAAAGTAGCTGTAGGGCCACGGTGGTGCCTCATGTTTTCCCCACATCATATTAGTGGTATACTCTTCTCTTGAATAGCCAATAACACATAACAATTTAGTGAAATATTTGTCATTTTACTAAAAAAACTTTACAAAAAGAATAGCAGACTACTTAAGATACGGAAGAAAATGACATTGCTGCATAAAACTGATCAGATGAAACGAGTATTTGGATATTCATTCTGAGAACAAAAAGCTTTTTTTAACATCCGTGAGAAAATATCCACGACTCCCAAAGTCCCATGACACACACTTGGACTCATTCAGATCCTACTGAGTCATTTACTATATTTGGCTACATGCTCTAATACAAGGATGGTTGCACATTGTTCTTTCTTCAGAAAAAAAATCTGCTTTGCCACGTCTAAACTAACCATATAGCGCATTTTCCCAAACCGCAGGACCCGGGCATCCGTGAGTCACATGCCAGCTCGTCAAAGCCCGACTTTGACTGAAAGCAGCTCGGTGGCCCCTGGAAGTGTTTTCGTGTGTGATGTGTTGGTGTTGGCGGGTGGAGGGAACCTTTACGCGGGCGCCCGTCAGAGGGCGGCTGCTTTTTACGCATCATTATAAAGGCTTAACGCCCTCCCTCCGCGCGCTCTCCCCGCGAGTCCTCACTGTCTGGATCTATGTAGTAGCCTAGATAGATGTGGCTGCAGCCCACACGCCGCGAGCCTTTAGGTTCCGAAGACTGAACGTTTTCATTTTTTATTTTTGCGACTTGATTTTTCTTTGAGCTTTTTCCCTCCTCTGCTTGGATATTGCGGACTTAAGCATTGGATATGTGCACACAGGATGATGACAACCCTTTTCCTCATCGTAGAAGTAAAATAAAATAGGCTTTCGCGCACACTGGATTTACTCCTGTCATTCCATATGAAGAAGTCAAAAGTAAGTGATCGCTTTGTTGTTGTTGTCTTTTATTTTTTATTTGTGTTACGAAGGGGAGCTTTATTTGTTGTGGCGTGACACGGACAGTGGGACATGTTCCCGATGCACTCGAGCAACCGTTTCCGTTTACTGACCCTAAACTGTCCAGTGTGCCTTCATAAAGCCAAGGAAAGACCGGAGTTAATCGCAAACAGGTCTACACTCACTTTCCTCTGGTTATTGTAATAAACGCGCTCAGGAGGCAGCAGTGTGGAGACCTGCGCTCCTCCTGAACAAGATCTGAACCCGAACCCTCCTTCTGTGCCCGCTTTTACTTTCTGCTCTCACGCTGTTTGAGGAGCCGCGCTCCCTGATAAGTTGGATTGCGACAGTTGTTCGTTTTCCAGACTAAAGCTCTGTTTGCAGCCTGTGACACTGCCATTTGGGGTTTACACTCCTCACGTGGGTGGATACTTAAAGATGTTAAAGTCCCTCTGCGGGATGTCTTCTAGCCCACGGCCTGTCTAATCGGAGCTCTGGAGGAAAACACATGCAGGGGTTGTTCTGTTTGAAGGCTTCCTCCTCACCTGAGAGTTGTTGGTGTGTATGCCGGGACAGGTGTGGTGCCGCTGATAAGGGAGCGTTTTCATCCACCGCCTTTCGCCCTGACTTTACGCAGCACTGCGGGTTATTCATCAGCCAGTAGCAACTGAGCTCCAAAAAGTTCTGACACCATAATCTGTGCCTAGTGACATGGCTTTTTATTACAACGTGCTAACCACACACAACTGTATAGCACTTAAATATATATATATAATCAAGATACCTACTCTGTTTTTTACAAATGCGTAAAAGAAAGTAGTGGCGATGTACTGTCCTCATGTATTTGAATAAATATACTTTTCATTGTCAAGCCCCTTAGGAATTTAGG
>JABUIW010000049.1:164650-209128 GCA_013363375.1 Menidia beryllina
ATAATAATAATAATAATAATAATAATAATAATAATAATAATAATAATCACTATCATTATTCAGTCTTACAATAATAGTAAACCTTCACAACATACAGTATTTTTCATTGGTAGAACTCATCTCGGTGCTTAAATGACTGCATCACTTACTCTCTGTTGACCGACACAAAAACCATTACTTTACCATGGTTATGTCATGATACACTAAGAACGTTGTGCCTGCCGATGAGGGAGATCTAACCAGGACCACCATTTGTTTACCACACATGATGCCCCAACGGTGTATAACAGTAGCATCAGACAACTGACTAAAGCAGGCTTTTATCCGCCACCGGTAATATTTCTTGATACAGAAAATGCTACCCAGAAGGTCATGATGTCACCATGTGATGGATTTACTTTAAAGGTCAATAACTACTAAATCGTCCATTTTCATTGGTTATCGTAGTCCGTTCCAGCGTTAACTGAGGGAAAGATGGAGCACACCTTGGAGAGGTCAAACAGAGATGAACAACTCCTTGGCCAACTTCTAGTTACTATTGAACCTAACATTTATACTTACAGTATCTGTGAGGAACACACACTTACTTTAGAGAACATCCAAACTTTATATAGAGGACTACAACTATTAAAGCTCCTGCTATGAGGACACTACCGTGCAAAAATTGTATTTCAAATTGTTAAAAGCAGGAATCTTTTTTGTTTTGGGAAATTAATTATTTCTGCATCTCAAATGTATCATGCAGTAATAGCAGAACTATGAAAACAGTAAAACTGTGAAGCAACAATAGTCACTTGCAGGTACCAATTGACTGGGACATCCATCCTATATCCATGTTGGTTTTTCTTACTGGGGTCACAGGGGCCTGGAGCAAATGGATGATATGTAAGATGAGTAACAAGCTAACTAAAAGTAAAAAAGTGAAGTCAAAAACTTCCTTCTGTTGAAAGAAAACATGAATCATAAACTCTCATTTTTAAATATCACTTACAGTTATGCATTACCTTTAATCATATGTGTTTTTACATATGTTTGTACTTTTATTCCCTGACAACATTTTTCTGAAACACTTATTTTAAAGTGGGTTTTCTTGCAGTAGATCTTGACTCAAGGCATTTAAAAGATGCATTCATTCTTCCTCTCAGTAAATAAGCTTATATGAACAGGCAACTACAGTTCCCAACTTACCTGAATCCGGTCTGAATGGAAAAAGACAGAAAGTAGATGTTATCATAAAGGTATACATTTTAAGACAAAGAAATGATACACACCTAAACTGGTGGGAGGAACTGGTCCCAATTTGATTAGCTACGATTGTTCTTTCATGCCAGTGAGTTTGATCATATCTGTACCAGAAACAGAAGATTCTTCATGTGATCTGTCATGTGAGTTCAATGACCATAATGTTAAAACTTTTTCATTAAAGTGATTACTGTCAATTTAAAAGGGTAATAACCTTATATAGAGAAATTACATTAAAAGCACACACAAATGAATTAAAAATGCAGTTTTATAAGGTCCTGGGGGGCCGGTGTGGAGTTGGCATGTTCTCCCTGTGTCTGCTTGGGTTGTCTGGCTTCCTCCCACTGGTCAAAAACATGCACGTTAGGCCAAATGGACAGTCCAAACTGCCCCTAGGAGCGAATGAGTGTGTGCGGTTATTTGTCTCAATGGTGCCCTGTAATGGACGCCATTCGGAATGAGCATAGTTAATGAATGGAAGGATGAAGTTTCAAAAGGCTTCAGAAAATCTCCAGCAAAATGGAAATGGATGATTCAGGAATACTAGCTTCACAAAACAATGTCTTCAGACTGTGAAGTTTATCTCTTTTGTTTATTTTTTGTTTATCTGTTTTTGTTTTTAGATATTTTTCCAGGCCTTGGCCGGCCAAAACGTGAAACAGCCTCTAGATTTTCCAGACATTCCACAGGAGACTCCCAGTGTAAGTACAGGAAATCCAGCGTCTTACAGATCTGGAGTTCATCCATAGATCTGTTGAGTCGCAGTATTCCACAGACAGATTTGCAGAACAAGCCCGTTATGTAATTACACCTCCCCGACGGCAGCGCTATGTCAAAACTGGGCAAGCTTAGTTTTTCACTTCAGGCAGTGTCATTCAGGAAACCGCTCCAGTTGCTAATCTTTTGCAATTAGCCTATGATTTACAATAATTCTTCATTCACACAAAACTTTCGAAACATGAACACGTCAGTGAGTCACCACATGTTCTTTGAGCTCCGGACAAGAAGGCAGAGTCTTTTACGTGTTATGAATTCAAAGTTACCTCATACTGAATAAATGTTTAATGTTCCCTAAAGTAAATTAAGCAAAGGAATCAGTAAACTTTGCAGGAGTCTTTTACATGTTATGAATTCACTAGGGAATTAGGGTCAATGAAGCCAATTAAGACACATCTGCCAGAGCATTCTGATTCCACAGGCACAGTCGCCTCCTGGACAGGTCCATTCAACCTTGTGTGGCATGCAAATGTGTGCACTTGGAAGCAGCAGGGCCTGTGAGGACCTTGGGATTGAGAATATATACTTCCTTCCTCCAAAAACACTTTACCTTCTCCATGAAAATATATACGACTGTATGCATGAGTGGGAGAGATTATAGTGGACAATTTCCTGTTATGTGCATGAAAACAAAATCTATTTTTATATAGAGAACAGATGGGACATGCAGGCATCAGTGCCATAATAATGTTACACTACTTAGAGCATATATGAATTTGGACATCCTTTACATTCTATACCTAATAAAAGGATTTTGCAGACTGTATTTTTTTATGACAGCATTCCAATGAACATTCTCTCCCCCACCCTTTAAAAGTATGTATGTATAAGTACCATGCATACTATTCCCATGACATCTTACATTACATGATTTTAAAGCACTCTCCTCCATCAATAAAAACATCACTCTGAAAGTACTGAGGAATACAGAGCATGCATTGATGGTGCTTTGATGGGGTAATCACGTCATCATTGTATTCTTCTGTCATCACCATTATATATATTTTTTTAAAGTATTCATAAATCTCACAGCACAACTTTGATCTTGTCCTCACTCATTAAATTGTACTCCATGTACCACCGTGCATTAAAATGACATTATCAACATGTTTCTGTTACATTTATGAGTTGTTAAGTTCAGTTGTGCCATGATGTAGGCAAATACAAATAGTTTAAAGCAGTAATTAACTAAGAATATACATTCTTATGAGTTATATGGTCTATTAAGAACGCATAGTTGTTAGCATCTGCAGCTATTTAAGGCAACATTGTTAAACAATGTCTCACTCAGATCAACAGAGTAACTATCTGTTTCTGTAAGTAAACATGTTGTTTTAATTTAATGCATTTGAGCAGTTGCTCTGTCTCAGCTCATCCAAAGTGTTCAAAAAGAGGTGTTTATCTGGAACTCAGACAAGGGCAAATGTACTTTATTAAAAAGGCCACATTGTTGAAAAAATGTGTTCATAATATGTTACCTTGAAAAGAAATCGATCTTCTGCAGAAAACAAATGTAGACACTAAAGTAGCTGTAGGGCCACGGTGGTGCCTCATGTTTTCTCCACATCATATTAGTGGTTTAATCTTCTCTTGAATAGCCAATAATACATAACAATTTAGTGAAATATTTGTCATTTTACTAAAAAAACTTTACAAAAAAAATAGCAGACTACTTAAGATACGGAAGAAAATGACATTGCTGCATAACACTGATCAGATGAAACGAGTATTTGGATATTCATTCTGAGAACAAAAAGCTTTTTTTAACATCCGTGAGAAAATATCCACGACTCCCAAAGTCCCATGACACACACTTGGACTCATTCAGATCCTACTGAGTCATTTACTATATTTGGCTACATGCTCTAATACAAGGATGGTTGCACATTGTTCTTTCTTCAGAAAAAAAATCTGCTTTGCCATGTCTAAACTATATAGCGCATTTTCCCAAACCGCAGGATCTGGGCATCCATGAGTCACATGCCAGCTCGTCAAAGCCCGACTTTGACTGAAAGCAGCTCGGTGGCCCCTGGAAGTGTTTTCGTGTGTGATGTGTTTGTGTTGGCGGGTGGAGGGAACCTTTACGCGGGCGCCCGTCAGAGGGCGGCTGCTTTTTACGCATCATTATAAAGGCTTAACGCCCTCCCTCCGCGCGCTGTCCCCGCGAGTCCTCACTGTCTGGATCTATGTAGTAGCCTAGATAGATGTGGCTGCAGCCCACACGCCGCGAGCCTTTAGGTTCCGAAGACTGAACGTTTTCATTTTTTATTTTTGCGACTTTATTTTTCTTTGAGCTTTTTTCCCTCCTCTGCTTGGATATTGCGGACTTAAGCATTGGATATGTGCACACAGGATGATGACAACCCTTTTCCTCATCGTAGAAGTAAAATAAAATAGGCTTTCGCGCACACTGGATTTACTCCTGTCATTCCATATGAAGAAGTCAAAAGTAAGTGATCGCTTTGTTGTTGTTGTCTTTCATTTTTTATTTGTGTTACGAAGGGGAGCTTTATTTGTTGTGGCGTGACACGGACAGTGGGACATGTTCCCGATGCACTCGAGCAACCGTTTCCGTTTACTGACCCTAAACAGTGTCCAGTGTGCCTCCATAAAGCCTGGAGTTAATCGCAAACAGGTCTACACTCACTTTCCTCTGGTTATTGTAATAAACGCGCTCATGAGGCAGCAGTGTGGAGACCTGCGCTCCTCCTGAACAAGATCTGAACCCAAACCCTCCGTCTGTGCCCGCTTTTACTTTCTGCTCTCACGCTGTTTGAAGAGCAGCGTTCCCTGATAAGTTGGATTGCGACAGTTGTTCGTTTTCGAGTCTAAAGCTCTGTTTGCAGCCTGTGACACTGCCATTTGGGGTTTATACTCCTCACGTGGGTGGATACTTAAAGATGTTAAAGTCCCTCTGCGGGATGTCTTCTAGCCCACGGCCTGTCTAATCGGAGCTGTGGAGGAAAACACATGCAGGGGTTGTTCTGTTTGAAGGCTTCCTCCTCACCTGAGAGTTGTTGGTGTGTATGCCGGGACAGGTGTGGTGCCGCTGATAAGGGATCGTTTTCATCCACCGCCTTCCGCCCTGACTTTACGCAGCACTGCGGGTTATTCATCAGCCAGTTGCAACTGAGCTCCAAAAAGTTCTGACACCATAATCTGTGCCTAGTGACATGGCTTTTTATTACAACGTGCTAACCACACACAACTGTATAGCATTTAAATATATATATATAATCAAGATACCTACTCTGTTTTTTACAAATGCGTAAAAGAAAGTAGTGGCGATACATGACTGCCATCATGAATTTGAATAAATATACTTTTCATTGTCAAGCCCCTTAGGAATTTAGGTGTGACGTAAGCATGAAATACACATTAGTTGTATACGATCTTAATGTTAAAAAACTCCATGGAGATATGGACTTGTTTAAGTAATGAGGTTGATTTAATGTCTGTATATTGTGCATACAATGCCTTATCTTACCTACATTTCAGAGTCACAAAACTAAAACCTGCATATCAGGTTTTGGATCAATGTGTGCCTGCCTGCTGGCTTCACTTTGAAGTCTTGTAAATCTCAAAAGGAAATCTTTAGATAAAATGACATGAGTCATGTTAACCCTATCACGCGTGAATTTGAATTTCCGTCGGGTTTTTTTATTTCCAGTTTTTCTTTTTCAAAAATGGGTAAAGTCAAGGATATTTCCTCAAATGGATAGCGCACGTTTTAAGATGTCTAACTAATGAAATGCTCTATGCTACAAAGAAAACTTATTCTGACATTTGTTAACAGAATGCATCAAATATTCACTATCTCACCGCCTTTCTCCCTCCTGCTCATTCAACCCCTTATCTGTTTTTATCTCAGCTCCTGCTAAACAGCATCTTATTGTGGACATGTTTTATTTTATTGCATGAAGCAGTGTCCACTTCAGAAACCTTAAAACATAAAAACCCCATATGTCAGTCCACTAGTGATGGCTGTGCATGAAAGGGTTAATACCCGCGGAACAGCGCGTACGTGTGCGTGAGCACAACCAGGATACGGAATCTTTGAAGTGTGCAGCATCTTTGCTGCTATTAATCATATTTTCCACAGGGCTTTTAATGAGGTTATACAGTATGATGAGCCTGAGTGCATTAACAAGCACCTTTCATGTTTCCTCCATTTGGCACTTGTTGAAGTGCTATCCTCTGTCATGTAACATTAAAATGATTAAATGTGTGACTACTTGTTGGGCTTTTCATATTTGCTTTGCTTGGATGGGTATATTCTAAGAACGTTTTCTGTCTAGTATTCCTTATGATTGCACTGATCCTCATGAGCTTCATATTTCAATTTCTCTTTGGCAAATTCTTACTATTTCTCTATTAGGTAAGGTTGTTCTCTGGCTAATGATAACTAATATGTTCCTGTTTGGCTTGTGAAAGCGTTTGGCACCAGTAGGGGGCGCTGGTTTGCTGAAGCCTGGAGGGCTTTAGACAGGCATCACATGTTTGGCCCTGTGTTTACTTCTTGACACAAAGATAATTGATCAGATGGTTTGAATAATGATGAGTTTTTTTCCCTCTTGCCTTTGTGCTGTGCGCGATGTGTTTTTCTAAGTTGTATTTGGAGGAGAAAGTGGTTGTAAATGCGCCGTGGCCCTTCTCACATGACGTAGGCTCGGTTTACCTCTTATTCGTTCTTGAGTCATCTGGAATTCTTAGAAGCAGCATGCAACACCAGAATCCCCGAAAAAGACTCGAGCAGCCTTGAACTGAGCTCCAGGGTTGTTTTGAATTTTTTAAGGGTGCAAATAATAAAAGAGAAAGAGCGGAAACACATCTCTGCATCATTCGATTTATTATGTCACATGTTCTGAGAAGCACACAGGAGGTAGGCGTCATGGCAAAGAGGGTGTAAATGTTACACTCATTATACTCTCCAATGATCACATCTGAATGAATTTGTTAAGTTGTTAATGAGATTATCCCTGCTGCACGAAACAGAATTCGACAGATTTAATCAGAGCCAGCCTTCTGAGTTGCAGAGCGAGTGTGATGCTACGGAATAAAATATCTAGTTCCTAAACTTTTTTCATAGGCTAATCATTCCCATGAACACCATCCCGATAAGTGATTTATGACAGTTTGTGTAACTAGTAAATTATCCTGGCGCATGGGAGGTTGGTCATGTTCCCTTGTTGTTCCTTTGATGTCAAAGGCACACAAGCAGGTGGTGTTAGTGAAAAATGTTCATTTGTCAGTGCTGCATGTTAAATTGTCCCTATGAGTCATATCTTAATCACAGCTCACAAGATGCTCCACATTTTCCCTCAGATTGTTTTTTTTTGTACTTCTTTAAGTTACCTATTTTATACCTTGAGGGAAAACTACATGAATCGAAATTGGTCCTTACTCCTCCAAATCCGTCCACTTTAGATGGTTTCTAATGGTTGTAGAATTAGATTAGACGAGCTGCATGGGAATCATGTTACAGATGTTTGTCTGCGATGTGCTCTGAAATCTATCCTTTATGAAAGAGATAAAGGTATGTGGAAGCTGGTTCCCTTTGACGATAAGAAACTGGGATGCACATCAAACAAAATACATTTTTTATGCTTATCTTCAAACTGTTTTGAAGTCTGTAAATAGAGGCAGACACGCACTGCATGGCATGGGTCTGCAGAATGCTAATAGCACATCCCATACACGATATACATTATTCTACAAAATATGATTAATATCATCTCCTGTAAACTCATTCAGATGAAAATATATGTCCATCTAGACTGCTGAAACAGGTACATCATAACTACAAACATCAAATGAACAGAACATAAAGAAGAGCTGGAGCTCACGGATTATATTAATAACTTTTACGTTGCTAACAGACAGTTTCATCACTATTGTGATTCCATTACTGTCAATAGTCTAATGTCTTACTTCAGACACTTAGATGGTCTGCTGACCTTATAATTGTTTTAGGGCGTCTCTAAATTTCTATCTATACTTTCACGTCATTAGTAATAATCTTGTTTTTACGAAAATATGGCTTTGTAGAGAAGCCTAAATGTGTCCTTTTATTGATGAACCCGTTTCAGAAATGTGATTCTTGTAAACTCAATCTAATAGTAAACTATAATGAATCTACTGGTAAACCTTGGCAGGAAAAAGTGCTTAGAATCTTTAAATGGTATGGCTAAAACTCTTTAAATGTCCTTATGTAGGTTCAGTGCTAATCTGAGCCCATGCAAAGTTAAATAGATAGAGGTCTAGTGTGAGCGTCCCTGCCCGTCTAGCGGGAGGTTCGATTCACTGACGGGTAGATGGTGTTTTTACTTTGTAAGTTGCTTTGGATAAAAGTGTCTTCTAAATGACTAAAATAAATGCTGTTTCTCTTCAACTTCAAGATGCACAACTGTAGAAGCTTCCAGATTCCAGCTCTGATTTCTAGAAAGAGGAAGCTCAGATGCCAGAACAGCAGATTTAACCAGCCTCTGTTTTCCTCTTTAGTGGCACGTTCACTTTGCACGTCTGTGCGTTTCTGTAACTTTACATTTGTTTCGTATTTTTGTGTGTTTACATTAATTGCTTGCACAGTTGTAGAGGTTACCAAACATTTCCCTTACCCTAGCTACTCAATCCAGTCAATTCCTCAGAGCAGCAGAACAACTTTACAAGCTGCCAGAATGTGTTAATCCAGCGTTTCTAATTGTTACTCCTCCATTATAAAGTAAAAGAGTCCATGTATAACATTGTTGGCTGTTTTTGCTCATGCTTAGTGTTGTGCCATCAAAACTTCAAATGGATGTGTGCTGTGGTAAAAGGGGTATTTTAAGTAAGGTGGCTTTTGTGTCTATTATGTGTCAATGGAACTGATGCGAAACAAATCTTTATCGTCTAGTAGGTGTTTCTTTTAATGTAAGGGGTACAATTAACATTATCTTGATCACTTAGACATCCATGACATGAAAAATTTGGAACTAAAGTAACACGAGGGCTGGGCTTCTTTTAACAGTTTCATTCTAGAAGAGATGCAAGGTCTCATAGTTTGAAAAATTCAATTGGATGACACAATAGTGCCATAGTTTGCCTTTTTTGTTTTTTCATGTTCTTAGGTTTTGCCTTTAATAAAACTTGAGTAATCAAGTACACAGAATCCATCAATTTAACACAGGATTTTCTTGTACCACAGGGTGTACCACGCAGTGTTTTTTGTGTTGTGTGTCGTTACACAGGATTTTATTTGATTCTGATGTTTTGTGTCTTTGCTGTCCCTGGACCAAATGCTACAAATGGCAGGAATAACATACTGGACACCTTAATGTTGGGTTTTTGTTACATTGGGAATATACAGTCAAATCCCAAATTGTGACTCGAAGTCTTCCCCAATGTTATTTAAAGGGTCTTTTACAGTAAGATTATAGAAGGGCTTTTGAGCCAATAAAACCAGCCAGGAAACAGAAAACTGAAGGCAGGTTTAGTTCCTTCCACCACCACACATTGATGTCTGTTTCTGGAGCTACTGCTTGGATGATTTCTGAGATTTACCTACCTGGATTTGTCCTTGTTTTTGCACAAAAGCAACAGTCACTTGGGATCATGTGAACTCAACTATCATCAGGAAATCACCCTCACATGGATGCAGTACAGGAGCAGAGCCAAACTAATGGTTTTGTTTAGTAGATTGGCAGGAAGTCTGTATCTCTCTTTTACATGCTATTAACAATGTAAAACATGGAAAGTTCTAAATTCCTCCCCCTTCAAAGTCCAAACCGTGTCTCAAGCAAGAAAAATATTTTATGTTGAGGTTGTGGTTTTAGGGTTACTATGAATCAAAATGTCATTTAAATAGTTCATAACACCAAGTACTAAGTTAGTATATATTTTGTGTCTCCTATTAATAGGGGAAAAACTCATTTAAACAGCATGACTAACACGGAACATTTATCAAAGAAAAAAACTACACTAGAGCTACTAGCTCCTCAGGCACTATCTTCTAGTTTCACTTTTGTTTGTGTGGCTGGTGATTTGGGTTTTGGAGTGTGGATCTATGAGTCCCTGTGGACCAAGACATAGCAGTGGGTGTTTTGAGTTTTTTTAGAGATTTGACAGGCTGCACTGGAAAGTGATTCGTTTTGATGAATGAGCAATGGCTGTTACTGCCCCACAGCAAAAACATGTAATTCCATGCTGAAGTATTTACTTGTTACCTCAAAAGCTTCGGAGGATGGATGGCAACAACACCGATACTTAAAAACTCTTGGTCACAGTTCTTTGACTGCAGTGTTTATCTAACCTTTTAGGTCCTTTTAGGTTTGTGATTGTCCTATAATCGGTATCTCTGCCTTGATATATATATTTCTCCTGAAGTTTTTGGACATGCTGAGAGTGCAGGAACATCAGGTGGCATTTCATCTGAATGTTCTCATCTCATCCCATGAAGTTAAAAAATAAAAGGAAATCTTTTTGATATAGTCTATTTGGTTTGGCCAAGAGATGTGTGCGAATTAGTACTGGACACTATGTGACCTCAGCCTCATCCCATCTTCACTTTTCTTTTTCCCGGTGTTATTGGCGGACGACTGGAAACAACATACACTTCAAAATGCTGAAGTGACCACAACAAAGCCAGTTTTCCTTTCTCTGCGGTGAAGGCAGGAGCTGCGAGGATTAGGGGCGTTTTAACACCGTCAAAAGCATGCTGACAAGTTTTGCATGTTTTTGGAATGGGGAAATGGCTGTGCCAGATACCTTAGAGAGCACTACAGGTTGACGGCCTAGAAAGAACTGTGATTACACGCCTGTGAACGGTGGCAGGGGCCTAACAAAATTCCAAAAGTCAGGAGTAACAAAAGCAGATATTTCAGATATCTGAAATCCCCCTCAGTTAAAGGGACTTGCTAGTACCCTTTTAGCAAATCTAATTTGCTGTCATATTGGCGGCGCCACTAGTGCCAGCACAATCTCCCATTGGAGGTTTAATGATTACTAACTTTATGCTTTTAGCTTGTCTAATATTTAGTCTAGCCTCACCCAGGGACTCTGTTCACCGGAAGAAGGGCTCATAGCTAGATGAAGATGAACGGCCCTCATCAATCATACCTCTATTTTATAAGAGCTTTATTTCTGGGCCTACTTCAATAGGAGTTATCCCAGACTAGCACCAACCTTTGTTACAACTACGTCCTGCAGGGAAAGGAGAAGTAACAGTAATAACTGATATTTTGAGGAAAGTTATTTATTAACAATAGCAAAGATTCAACAACGAACACAAAAACGTGGCAATCAAAGACCAAATGAGTGCTGGAAGGGAACAAAACAGAGCACTAAACCAACTGCACCCAATCCATCAGAAAACCCAAGGCAGTGAAAAGCAACTAAAACCCAAACAGGGCTAAATCACAACAGACAAAATGGACAGTCTACTGCCACAGCACAGTTGCCAAGCCACATTTTTTAATTTGACATTAAGGCACAGGCCCTTTACAGTGTTGCCTTGGCTCCCGTGTGTCTCCTCCTGATTGACAGAAGGGTCAGGTCACAGATAGATAGTATCAGCTCATCACTGCAGGGCAAGCTGGGGGCTGCAGTCATACCATGGAAAACACTACAACAGATGAGAGTCAACCCCCACCCCCAGAATACAGCTATCCCCAACATCTCTCTTCTTGAGTTAACCCACATCTTTCTTCAAATCTGATTTACATTCACATCAAACAGGATGTTGATTCATTTAAAAGCTGTTTCATCTGCTGGATAAAAGTAGGAAATCCCCCTATGCGGTTTTTTGAATGATTTTTTGGCATTAGAAGCTGTCGCAGAATAATGTAACAATACATTACCAGGTAAGGATGACTCTATTGGATGAGTGATTCTAATTGATGAATTTTTGAGTTATTTCTTTCGGACGAGGAAACATATTTTTTACAAGCATACTCCTCATACTGAGAATAGTGTCTCTACATGTTTCTGTGGGATTATTCAAAGATCTCAGCTGCTTGAGATTGACAAGTCACGTCTACTCATTTAATCAACAGAAACCTAAAAGACCTCGAGACATATTTTGCAAACTCAAACTAATGTTTCTTAATATTCCCCCCGGAGCGAAGTGTGCATCCGACCCAGCGCGTGAGGCTGGAGGCTGTTTAGGTGGCCCTGCAGTTTGGAAGAATTCCAAATTGCAGTTTCTACACGATCACTTTGGCAGGGAGGATAAATGTATAGGAAAAGTGATTCTAAGGTCAAAACCTGAGCTGGATGTTCAGGAAACTTTAGAGGTATGTTTATATGTTTTTATAGGCTTTTTGTAGTTTGAGAACTTATACTTTACACTTCTTATCTCGTCTTTTGACTTCCTATTTTTTTCCTTTGAGACTTAGGATCTCTATTCAATTGTTTTGTTCATGCTCACAAGAAAGATGAAGTCAAATTCACTTGGTGACAAATCATTGACTATGAGATAAAAGAACAAAAGAAGGAAATTCGGCTTAAAAACGATAAAAGCATTGCCCCCCTAGGGGAATGATATTTAGACAGCTTTGTTACTTTTGCTTAATACTTTAATTTAAAAGAAATGAATTAATAAATGGTACATGCATTTCAGTTACAGTATGTTCCTTTTGATTCCTTTCAATCCTAGTACAGCAACCTTCAGGATTAACACAGGCAACAATAAATCTTTGTCCTGTTTTCTCTTTAATACAAGTTGGGATCTAATATCAATTTCGAATGTGGTCTTGTTTTGTTTTTCAAACTAAAGATAGCAACTTGTCGATATTTGGCTTAGATATACAAAGATAAGTTTTAATATTTACTCTTTACAACGGCATCTTTCCAGTTGTGAAAGTGCACTTGTAGGCTTTTTTAACATCTGAGGGCAGATGGATTTTTTAAGTAGGTGACACCTTTTTGAAATTCTTTCCAGCACTCTTATGTCAGTCACAGAAATAAAAGGTAATGATAAAGGTCCACCTTTTGAGCAACAGTGAATAAAATAATTGATAAACTGCTTTCTTAATGATTATTTTATAATGAACTGGAGGCAGAATCACTAAATTAAAACTTTACTTTTAATTCACCATTTATTTTTTACACTAATGCATCTATTAGAATCCCATAAACATTTGAAATGTATATCTAAGTACAAGCCGTCATAGGAACAAAACTGAACAGTCATTTAAGATTTTGTAAAGGTAGAATCTGATAACAAGCACTGTTGCATAACTCAGCCGTAGAGAATTCCCCTGCTTCAGTTGGTGCTTATTAACCAGATCTGTCCTACCCATTGTTTCCTGACATAGAAAGTAATGCGACTAAATATGGGGGGTGTAAGAGACCTAAAAGCATTGCGCCTCATCTATATATAGAAGAAAACAGCATTTAGTCATCAAATACATTTTATGTTCATCCCCACCATTTGGATTAGCTTTCATAGTGTGTGGGGACAACATTTGCAGTCAAAGAATGAGTAGTTCAAGTCCTCATGTGTTCTAGTGAAGCTGCATTTATTGAAGGAAATTGTGCTCACATGTAAATGTGTAACCTCATATTTACAGGAACTTGGAAACACGATTAATGGTTGCTGTAGAAGAGAAAAACTAACTTGACAGGGAATAACTGTTCGATCAGACGTTAGCCAAACATCTGATACAGAAAACCAATTAAGCCTGTGCTCCAAAATCTCAAAGAACAAATATGTGGGGGAATTCTTCTCAATGAAAGGAGCCTGACAAGGTCCCATAATGACAAGAAAGCCACACTGGCTTCCAGATTCTATCTATCTTTTCCAAACATTTTTTTATTGTTAAAAATATTTGTATTTTCTAAATAAAACTAACTACAGACATCCTTCGATTTCAACCCGAAAGAGCTAGTTTTGGTCTTTGTGTATGGAAAAAACTTTCTGTTTTTTTGAGTAACATATCCTTGTTCAAAATACATTTTCTTAATGTGGAATATTAAATGAGAGATACTTGTATTAAATGAGACACACTCATGAAAAAAAATAGTTTACATGTCATTATAAAACTATATTTACAATTTCTGCTTCGTATTATTGTCGTATTGTCTTTTTCCCAAATAGCTCTTTATGGCACCAGACAGATCCAAGATAAATAAAGTTTCTTTGTCAAAGACATTATTCAATCAAGTCACAAATTGAAGTTGTTCTGCTCCAGATTTTGATTATTACGTTACAATAATCAGTTGAAAACTGAGGTGCTTTACATTTATGTTGAGTGTGGTGCTGATCAGGCTTTGAGACATGAGACATTGAAAGTAAATTGATATGTGTATGACCCATATTTTTAATTTTTACGTGCAGCAACCTCACAGCAATCGAGTTATGCTGCTCCTCAGTCACTTAAGGTTCATTATTGTAGCAGATTAATTTCTAAATGTTAGCGATAACTTGTTGAAAACAGTTTTTTAAGTGTAAAGAAGTGTGAAAAAACAAGTCTGTCTTTGAAAAGCAAAGGGGTTTTCACCTGCATTCACTCAAAATCTGCCAATGCTGTAAATTGCTACCGAGTTCTGTTGGTAGTATTGAATATACCTCAGGGATACTATAAGAAATAACCTGTTTGTTTTCTTCACTGCTCTGTTGTCCCCATTGACACCTATCTCCCCACAACGATTGACCTGGCCTAAAAACTTTGTCTTTGTCAACTATTTCAGTCGGACCAGTTAAATGAACGTACTTTGAGGTAATGGTGTGGAATGAATGTTATATGCCTAGGAGGCAAAAGGAAAGGGCAAAATAACATGCTTTGAACACTAGTTGTCAGAAATATCAAACATTGTAAAGCTTGCCAGAAAAGTATTTAATACAGCTTCCTGGAGGATGATGAAAAATCCTCCATGCACATCTTCGGTCATTGGTATATTTGACTAGAGCACAGGGGTTGTTGTAAATGCTCTCCAGAAGTTCCTACTCCTTGGAGGAAGTTCCTGCTTTGGAAAAAACATTTAAATAAAGAAGAAACTCTGAATTCCACCAATGTCCATGTTGAGAGCTCTTCTCATTCACCACAAGAAAATGCATCCTGTTCATTTACCAAAGCATATGCTTAATGGCTGACACAACTGAATGAATTGTTGGGTCAAATGAGCCATATATCAGCCTACATGTTGTTGCCGTGAACTGGTCTCAGCCTAAGGTCTTTGTTTCTTTCAGTGTAGTGTTCTGAAATGGATTATTTTGGCTTTTCTTCATTTTTTCAGTAGGACAATGATCAAGAGATTAATGCATTGAATTAGCTAAATGTATTTGGTTCAATAACCTGTCTATGCCTTATTTTCAATTAAATTTGTTGCGTAATTTCCAAAAGATATGTTTTACAGGCCTATCTGCTAATTCTGTGATTGTAGCAGAATGCCTGACTCAGCTTCTAATAATGAGACAATTTTGTTGTTATCCCTTGATATTTCTGTCATTACATTATGAAATGCACTCTCTGTACTATCAAATGCAGTCTCCGTTGTTCCATTACAGACCATTCATTTTCATACAGTAAGTAATGTGTTAATCAGCAGAGCAGTAAAAGACTGAAAAACAGTTCAGAACTTGGGTTGAGCTGTAAAGTGTCAGTAGCATTGCTAGGATGACTGGATAGGAGGATCCTGAGTAGACTTGTTGGGAGAAATATCATTAATAATACTTATGTCTTATGTTGCTTGGTATTTGACTAATGAGTGAAGTAAACAGAATTGTAATCGCAAACCATTCGTTGTTAAGAAGAATTGCAAGAGAACTTAAACTTCATCTTTTTTCTTTTTAATAAATGCACATGTATTCAGAAATAACAGCATTCCTCTGTGTCACCTGGTTTTTCTGTACTACTAACTGTTTTTTGGGTTAGTATAACAGCCTTTTTATTAACAGCCCAAGTGTGATGTTGGAATCACCAACAAAGGAGTATTCTTTGGGGACAATTTGAGCTAGTGAAAAATGAATGATGCTGCATTTCAATATTCCATCTAGGTAATGGTTTTGCTTAATCCTGTCTCTGTTACCAGTTTTAATGCAGCTATCATTCTGGTCTTAGCTTGATGTTTTCCATGAGACATCGAATTCATGCAGCCTGTTCATGAAATTGTTAAACATTGACAAAAATAAATATTCTGAGGTGCTTCCTGGTAATCGGGCAATTCTTTAACATGTGGTGTTGTAGACAGGAAGTAGAACACCCGAATGTCTTCAGCGAAACATAGATCGTCTTATCCGGGATCAACTGTTGAACATCTGGACAGCAGCAGAAGGCGGGGATTTGTTTCCTCGGGACAGCTTTGGCCATTGTCACTGTTGTAATCCTGATTACGAAACACTGGAACATGGAGACATTCAAATGGTTGATGCAGGCAGAAGATTAGGATAAAGTATCCATCTCTCTGACAAAGCGGCCTCCATGTTGCTATGGTAAGCTAACGTCATGCGAGGTCCTGTCCTGAGTGCATGTATGAGATTATGTGGATGAGAGACCATCGATGTCGGCGGTCTGGAGAGCTTGTTAAGACAATCACACTTCAGTTTCAAAGTGGTGTTAGGAAATGAGAAAAGACAAAAGCAGCCTCCGCATCGATAAAAAACAGAAAAAGAGCAGGCCTGTAGTTAACGTGATGGATATGAGTGAACCTGAGGGGGCGTATTCAACTGAGGTGACCTGTTCTGATTTTCAAAGTGCAAAAGGTTTTCACTTTGCTGTAATGATTATTGTTCCGCGTAGTGGGGACCATTATCTGCAAGGTAAACAATAGTTTTCTCTTTATCGTATGGCCACTGAGAGAGAAATCAATGCCGAGTCTGCTTTTCTCACTCAACCCTTGTTGTATGTTGATATGCTTGGCATACGTTGTGTGTCATGAGCCTTTTTGGAACTTTTTAAAGCGAAGTTTGTTTTTGAATTATTCTTTTAAACAAGAAGTTGTTTAAACAAGACCCCAGGCAAAGAGATCAAATTAAACATCACATCATTATTACACTCATTTTTTATTTTCGTATTTTTACTTTTCTATATTTTAAAAAGGCATTTTAGCTGTATCAAGTATAGGTCAGATTGTTTCATGGACACTCCTTGAACTTACTTGACTTTTTGAAGATTTAGTGTTACAAACTAAATACAAAAAGAATTTTACTGAACCTCCAAAAATGACCAGATAACAAGAACTATGAATCCATAAATCCATACTAGAGTTAGGGGGTTTGGCACCTGTCTCAGCTAACACTGGATGGAAAGCAGGATGTACCCTGGACCATTTACCAGTCCCTCACAGGGCCACACAGAGACACGCAACCATTCACACTCCCACTCAGCTATCAGTTCAGGATCACCCGTTAAGCAAACAGACATGATTCTAAACAGAGGAGTCATGCAGAAACAGGTTGAACATACAAACTCCACACATAAATCCCATCCAGGGATCAAACGGGAACCTGTTGCTGTGATCTGGTGATGCAGATAGCAAAGGTTTTTTCTGTCTAAATCTTTCAAGATCATCAAAGACATTCTTAAAATTTTCAACATTTTCTACATAGCAAGGAATCATTAAATACCAACAAGCATAAAATGTACAGAAGTTAAATGTTTTTGCAATTCTATTTCTACAGAACACCACACTAGGGGTGTTTTAATGTTTTCAATTCCATGGATGTTGACAATGTATGTTTTTCTTATAAATATTGTGTTAAATATTATTTTCCCCAGCACCACCCTGCCCAGCATAACCTGGCAGCAGCCCATTATAAGCGCAGTTGCACTTTCAGAAGTTTCAATCTATCCAGAGTTTATTAGAGTGTTGCTCCATTCAGGCAATATATATTTAGCATTTCTCACTTAGAATTAAAATCAACAAAAAAACTCAGGAATAAACTGCAGTTTTAAAAGTGCATTTCAAGCAAATGACAAGTCAATAAAAAATGAGGGTATTTATTTGGAATCTAAGGTTGACTTACTGGACTGAACAAATATATAAATGTTGTACATGTGAACAGTTTGAATAAAGTGAAGTCTTTACCTCTAGAAATGGCCTTCCCTTGATGGCTGTAGCCTGTAGTTTCTATTTCCAACAGACATCGCTTAACATCAACACACTGTCATAGCCAGAGTGATCTAACTGCCACAACTGTCTTACCGTGTTATATAAAAGTGCTGCACATTACACTACGGTGGTTTTGCGTGACAAAAAGAACTTAGACATTTGTTTTAGTTGTGTACGGTTATTTTTTGAAGATGTCAAGACCTTCAAAATACAAGGGACATACAGTGCCCTCCACAATTAGTGGCACTCCTGTTTAAGATGAGGATTTAAAGAAAAATTCTCCTTTTTTTTAAACAACACAGAACCCGAATGCAAAAAAACAGAAAAATCAAACCTATTTAAGTACATTACTTTGGTGGTAAAAGTAAAAAGACACATTTAGAAAATAAAAGCCGTGAAATCATGTGTCCCCAGATTATTGGCACCCCTAACAATTCTGCTGAACATTTTTATTGATTGCCTTTTAACTCACTGACTGGCAGCCATTTTCAGAACAGAGTCGCTCACTGCCAGAGTTTTTTGAGAATTTTGACTGATTTTTCAAGAGCCACAGAATAGTTTGTGCTTTGACTATGTAAACACCGAACACACCAAAAGAAAGAGCAGACTCTCTTCTTTCATCAGGAAAAATTTTTTTGTTTCTACCTTATTCCGTTCTTCTTCGACGTGCGTCTCACCGGCGCCATTTCTCTCATAGCGAACCATTGCGTTTGTTTTTATTTGCTTACAATCTATGCTAATCTCCCATCAAAAGTGGCACTGCCCCCTAGAGGGTCAATTTGTTACTACATACTCTGTCTAGAAGCCGATATTTACGGAAAAACTTTCGCCGATCGTCCCCCAAGTCACTCGCATTGAAAAAAATAAAAGACGTCTATAGATGTCTTTGGCAGCGAATGAGTTAATATATTTTGCTGTAGTTGCTAAAGTTGTTCATGGTATCTAGGAACTTTTAATTACTAATTCATGACTTCCTGTTTTCACTGGGGTAAAAATATGACGAGACACAGAGGCCTAATTCTCTTACCCATTTGTCAACATGCCAAAGACAAGAGAACACACCATTAAAGTAAGGCAGGTGTGTGTCGACCTTCATCAGTCAGGCAGTGCCTACAAGAACATAGCCGCTCACCCTAACTTTCCCGTATGTACAGTCGGAGGAATCATTAAGAAGTTTAAAACAACTGGAACAGTGACAAACAAGGCTGGAAGAGGTCCCAAGCTTACCTTGCCACAGCGCACAGTGAGGAGGATGGTCAGAGAAGTCAAAACAAGTCCTAAGCTCACTGTCACAGAATTGCATCAAAGACTGGAATCTCTGGGGTCACAAAGTCTCCAAAACAACCATCAGACGCTCTCTACATGCAAACTAGCTGTTTTCTTAGCAACAACCACAGACGCAGACGTCTGGAGTCTGCTGAGCGGCCCTGGGACTGAGACTGGAACGGGTTAGGGTTAGGGTTAGGGTTAGGGTCAGATGAGACTAAGATTGATCTTTTTGGCAACAAACACTCTAAGTGGGTCTGGCATAACACAAAAGATGAGTATGTCGAAAAGCACCTCATGCCCACTGTGAAGTATGGCAGAGGATCTTTGATGCTGCGGGCCTGTTTCTCTTCCAAAGGCCCCGGGAACCTTGTTAGGGTGCACGGCATTATGAACACTTTGAAACACCAGGACATTTGAAATAAAAACCAGATGGCCTCTGACAGAGAGCTGGAGATGGGTCGTCATTGGGTCTTTCAGGAGGATAGTGATCCAAAACAGGCGCCAAGATCTACACAAGAATGGTTCAGCAGTCCCAAACGCAAGGTCCTCCCATGGCCGTCCCTAGACCTCAACCCTGTCGAAAACCTGTGGGGCGAGCCAAAGAGTGCCTAAGAGAGGACCAGGACACGATGATCTAGAGAGATTGAAGAACGATCACAGATTCCTCTCTGTGTGTTCTCCGGTCTGGTGAAATGTTATAGGAGGACAATAGGTCTGTCTTGTTGGCCAAAGGGGGTTATACAAAGTATTAACGTCAGGCGTGCCAATAATTGTGGGACACATGATTTCACGTTTTTTATTTTCTAAATTGATTATGTTTTTACCACCAAAGTAATGTACTTAAAAAGGCTGGATTTTTCTCGTTTTTTGCATTTGGGTTCTGTGTTGTTTAAAAAAAAAAGAGGTTTTTTAGAAGTCCGTGACCATATCTTAAACAGGGGTTCCAATAATTGCGGAGGGCACTGTATGCAGTACCTATGGGCAGATACAGTTGTGCTATTGTGAGCACAAACTGTAGACGTGAGTATGTCAGCATCTTAGTGACCAGTCATTATTTTACCTGATGGCACATCAGAAAATAACATTTCACTTTTTGGTTATGCAAATCTGAGAACCCTGCCATAAGAAAACCTTTGTGTTTGCCATTGGATTTATCCATCACCAAATATATATTCAAATTTTATTGACTAAGTTATTCTTTTTTTCTCTAAAACATATGTCCACCAAACTGTATGAAAGTATGTTGTGATAGCCACTTTTGACAAGCACAAGCAGATGAAAACATCGGCCTTGTTGACAGAACCTGCAGCTCATGAACTATTGTTTTAAAGCCCTTTGTTTCACATGCTGTGAATGTGTTTTTAAAAGACAAGCTAAGTTGCTGTCATCGCTCATTACCAGTATAACACCCTGCTTGTAAACTGCTGTTTTCACTTGGATTTATGTGCTCTGACAGAAAACCCTAGGGTTGACCAGTTAAACCTGAGTTTACAGCGGCTGCAACTGTGACTGATGGCTAATGTCTGCTAGCAGGCCACAAGTCGGCAACTTCCAGGTGTTTCTTGTTCATTAGCCAAGAACATTTTAGGATTTTATAGGTTTCATTGTTCCAGAGACCAAAATTCTTCTTTAGGTTATTTAATAGATGGCTAAGAGAATTGCTATGTGAGGTCATAGCAAACATGCAGTGAACGTGAATCATAACTGAGTCATGTTTTGCAAAACAGAACTCAATGTGTGGAATTGTGCTGAAATGATAATTACTGATTACATTTTTGTCTGATGTTTCTTCGATTAAGTTCTAATTGCAGCATAAGTGTTTATGTCCAGTGCTGTATTGCTACATTAATAGGTAATATTAGCAGCTGGACCTTTTCAATCACAAGGCTTTTGTCTTTTTAAATGATACCACAAACACAAGTTGTCAGTGTCTGTCCTCCCCCATGTAATTAATGTTAAACAAGAAATTGCAAAATGGACTTTGCATATTATAAATGTTATTTACAACTGTTTAACAATGATGTGGAACCAATGGTAGTAGATATTGGAATGTGTGATGAATACATATAAATAATAAGGAAAGGAAAGTTGATGATGTGTTTTTTGTTATGGTGCATTGTGTTTTTGCTGCTATGAACATAAGATGCTGTAGATAAAACATTTAGCAGAATAGGCTATAAACACTGGTATCATGCATGCAAATATGGTTGATGATGCACGGAGGATCTGAAACGTACAATAAATTAGAACATGTCACAGACGTGTTTTTTCTTCACCTCCTCCCAACATTTCAAGATATGATGAATGGAAGTTGGGGTGAAATTGAATTCCAACCCATCTGGCCTTTACATGGCGCTTTTCCTTTGACCTTTCCTGCTGTTGATGGATCATTGTTCCCTTCTCTTCCTGTTGTGGTTCAGCTCTTCCAAACATATAGTATGAGCTGTAACTCGCAGGGAATTGTATGAATGACTTGGGAGGACAACAATAAATAGCCACGAAAGCCTTTTATTAATTAAACGTAGAACTTAATCTCGCCCTTGCTGGCTGAAGGATTTTAAGATTACGTGGCTCAGCTAACTACGATCTCTTTACCCCTCTCTCTTTGAAACACTCCAAAGATTAATTTACCAAAGAGCAGGTTGACATGCGCAGACTAAGACTGGCTTTAATCTATTTTAAGGGGAGAGTTGGACTCCGTTGCATAACATGGGTGTAATGGCGCAGATTTGAAGAAGGAGGTCAGGTAATTGAAGGGCAACAGCACATCCATGATTCTGCAAAATAACTGTGGGAAGTTATGTTTGCATTAAGCATCCCGTTGTAGAGGGCGTTGAGTCTATCCCTAAGGTCTTGCAAACAAACAAAGCATTTCCTTTCTCACAGCACAGTCGAGCTCTAAAAATATGGTTTTTAAATAGTGGATTGTTTACATGCATATTTGGCAATAGTCATGTTTCTGCACTTCCTCATGCATTATCTGTGATAAGGTCAGCCTATAACCCTACAATAGTACTGCTGGTTCTACACCCCTATACATTATTCCTTCTGGTATCTGAGGGCCATTTTATGTTGCTCTCTATTTGTGAATGATAGATTTTAAAGCAAATAAAATGAGACAATGAATTTGATTTATGAACTTAACATAATACAAACAGCCACAAAATGTAAGTCACACAATACAAAAAAAAAATGGTATGGTTATATTTGTTTTGGCATCCCTTGTTTATATAAGCTTACATAATGTGTCTGATGTGGACAAATCGTTCACCATAATACAATTGTTTTAATGTAACATCCTTTTACATGTCACATTGTCGCTCGTAATCTAGTCGAAATTTAGCTGTGTTGCAGCATAAATTATTTAAGGCCATTTTACAATGTGCTGTTTCATCTAAAATTTGCAACTGACCACAATAAATGTGTCTTCTGACCTACAGAGTTGGATACACGTCTGTGTCCATTTCCTGCTGTTCATCACGCTTGGGGTACTTTCAGATACACTTAACGTCAACCCAGTGACCGATGACATCTCTAAACTCTCTGTTTTGGTAAGCACAACTTTGAGTTTTTAAATGCAATCATGAAAAAAAGGGCTTTAAGCTAAAATTCAGTTTTAGTCAGTATCAGCCATGACAGACTTCCACCACAAAAGTAGGAACCTTTAACTATGGTAACAAAAAATCCCAATGCGCTGTTAAATGAATTAAATTAAAAAGGTAATTAAGATGTTTAACCACCCCATTCGTTAAACTGGCTTTTGTGTTTTGCCTATATTGCATCAGTTGTTTTCAGTGACTATTGGCCGGTTTGTCACGTTCACACTTTTTTTTAAAGATTAATGTCGCTGGATACTGAGCAGACTCTGATTTGATATTGTCTGTCTAAAGTAATAGTGGGCCTTCTCTTAAAAAAAACAACAACAAAAAAATCCATCTCAGTTGCAATTTACCAATCCCTACATGTAGAGATGATATGTTGTAGAGCGTTGAGCTTATCATGTATCGTGATACAGCTTTATGCCTTTATATCCAACAAGTAAAATAAACACTAAAAGATGTATTTGATTCATCTGGAATAGGGCTTTGGAGGCCAAAGTAATGGAAAAAATGTCCTTTGATACTGGTTTGCCCTATTATATTATGGAAACTTTCTTTTAAAATGTCTTTGTCAGAGAAAATGGAAACTTATTTACTATTGAAATAAATTAATACATTTTATCAGTTACACTACTTTCATTAAGTATTTTTTGCAAAAAGTTATTTTCAGTTAAAAGGTTTAAATGGAGGAAAGAGCGACTGTTTTATATTGCAGTCAGTTTTTTTTTTTTGTTTGTTCCTTTTTTAAATATACTCAATGTATTATTTTTTCTCTAGAATATTAGAAGTATTATTCCAGTCTGCAATGTGAGTTCATGTTATTTACAAATCAAAACATGGAATGATATCCTTGGTTCCAGTTAATGTATTTCACTTTATGTGCACTTGTACGATAGCCAATCTAAGATAATCTTGCATTGCAAGGATTTTCCCCAAAGACTAAAAATGTAAGTTGGCTCTTTACTCAAACAAGATTCTTTAGAATTTATATCCACATTGGGTTTGTGCATAAGTGCAAAATTACAGACAGAAACACTTAATTGTTTTGGCTTGATTTGTCCCCAGTTTAATGCTATTGCACGTGTTTCTTTTTACAGAGACAAAATATTCCAAAAGATTACAAAATTCCTGTTAAGTACATTCCAAACGACGAGGTAAGGCATCACACATTTATTCCTTTCGTTTTACACATTTAAGAACTCGATCTGTCTAAAAGTGAGCACTTTCAAGCTGTTACCCATATATTGATGTCAAATGACGATATTGTTCTTGTAATGTGTAGATAAATTCCTGTTAAGTGCATTGTTTAGTGATATATGTTGACAGATAATATCAGTTCCATTTTGCTTACACTGCATGTATCACATTGAATATCATTTTTATGCTACATTTTTTCTTTTTTTTCTAGGCTAGGATGTGTTGGGTGAAATTAAATGTTTTCCCCTTGGAGCAGAGTTTAGAAGATTTATCCAATAAGTTTGGAAACATTTCTTCCAACAGAAATGACATTGATATAGTAATCCACATACTTAGAGAACTACGGTACAGAATGGGTCCTTTGGTGAGTTTGATGCTTTGCTTTTCTTTTCTCAAAAAATTCTGTCAATTATGTGAAATTAAATTATTTGAAAAAATTCTGCATCTATACCAAAAAAAGATAGTAAATTATGAAAATTAAACACGTTATTTAACTATTAAAGGTGAAATCTATAATGATCAGATATCATAGGCAGATACATGCCGTAATGGGATGAAATGTGTACTACAAGACAGATAAATGCTATCATTCAGAGCTGCTCTTGCAATACTATATAGCAACCTCATGGAAGCTCATTTTACAGTCATGATGCAACCCTGTAGCAAACAACTAACTTAATATGTTGAGAATCATTTCTGAACCATAAGCTGATAAAGTTCACCTTGCGTATTTACTGGTCTAAAGAGCCTGTCCTAGTTTAAATGATAGTTCGGTATCTTTTTCAATCGTTTGTGTCTAACTGCACAAAGAAAAATAAATGTTTACGTTAACTGGGGTTTCCTTCCTGCAGGACTCAATCATGTATGAATTTGAGTGCCACTACAGGAGAGAATGGTGGAAAACAGAGCAATACTTTGACTTTGTCGAAGACTTCCTCACAGATGCACAAAATAATCACGATTCAGATGATTGTGATGTTCCACCATGTCCGACCACACCACAGACAGTCCCAACAGAAGAACATTCAGGAGGTAGGTATTTTCATCATGAAAAATGTACGTCAATCAGCAATTACATTAACACCACAGGAATACTTAGTCACGCTGCTCATCCTTTTTCATCACAAAGTTCTGTTGGGAAAGTCATCTGACGGGTTTTAGTTTTCACCTTTACAACCAATATTTAAAAAGGCTTAGTCAAGTTACTCCAGATCGCACCAGAAAATATTCTGTCAGCACCTGTAGACGCAAATATAATCCAAATAGAGATCTATAACATGTCACAACTCTTTAAGCAACATTCTGCTGAGATTACAAAATTAGGGATGTCATTGCTATTGTTTCAATGTGCCTGAAGTTTATCGCTTTATTATCTGATTCAGGTAAAAACTGTTAGTAATTCTGCAGCTTGCATCACTTAAAATTGCGATCATGTGCATCATTTGTCAATTTTATTATTTTTTTTTAAAGATCAAAAGCGTGAGAAAAACTGATGTAGCAAGTGAGACATCCCTCATTGGAACAACACTTTGCTATGTGGTTGAATCAGTCTTTCCAAAAGTCATCTGTAGCTTTGGGAATCTGTTTCTTTTTTGTGATCTTTTTCTTTTTCTTTTTTAAAAAGCATATTCACAATTCACAGCTACACACTAGCACATTTTTCGCCTATTTCCGTGTTCAAGGGCCGTGCCATAATATTTAAGAGTGTCCTCACGGTGCTTTTTTTATTGCTATCTAACTTAAAAGGTAAATCTGTGATGTAATAGTATTTGCCCCCAGACGAAAAAAGACTAAAAAAGAAAGCATGTAGGATAAGATGCAAATCAGACGCAGATGTGACTCTTGCCTCTTGGAGAGAAAATGTTAGACATAAAGTGTGTGGATTGACATCCCAAGCATCATTCTCTGAAAATACTTCCCTACAATGCACATTCATTTAGTTTCCATCCAGTATGTGATACTTTAAGCAAAAGCACTCTACAGTAAAATGACCGGATTGGCAACAGATCTAACAATCTGTCCAGTTCTCTTTGGACACGTCTGACTCTTTTTTTTAGGGTGTTTAGAGGTCAAACAGTCTTTGTTCAACTTGTCATATCCCGTTACAAAAATGTTAGCAATTCCCCAAAGCAATTAGTATAGGATTTGGCTAATAGTTATTTGACAGGACAAGGATAAGTGTTAAGGCAAGTGCCCTTAGGACCGAAATTATCCATCCATTCATTATCATGCCCACTTATTCCCTAATGGGCTAGCAGGGAGAACTGGATATGTGGATATGTGAGAGGTGGGGTGGCAATCTAGAATCTCCAACAACCTAACATGCAGGTTTTTGGACGGTGGGAGGAAGCCGGAGAACCCGGAGAGAACCCACAGACACAGGAGAACATGCAGAACCACCCAGAAGGGTTCCACTGGTCCCTGGGACTTGAACCCAGAACCTTCTTACTGTGAGGCGACGGTGCTAACCACCACACCACCGTGCCCCCAGGACTGAAATTATGTTCACATAAATCACCGAATCACAGGTGTTAGTGTTAGACAACCATTTGTTGTTAAACCATAAAGTTTGTCCTTCACAATTCAAACTGGTTTGCAATAAGTCATGTGCATGATTGTGTTGGAGAAAGATGCCATAGGATGACTTTCAAGATAAAACATTAATTGTTATTTGTTTTTATATGGTCTTGGTCTTTTTTTAAAGTACTGATTCAAGTAATCCCTATTCCATCAGCAGCACATATTTGAAAAATCGATTTAAAAACATTTTGAAAGACATTGTTTCTGATTGTGTTCAATAATGTCAATGCTTTATGGCAGAACATTACAATTTATCATGTTTATGATAAATATATGTTTTATCCAAAGCGACTTACAAAGTAGACCCAATTTTACAGTTATCATCAATATATCATCTAGTTCTCTGGAGGAAAATCCCTTGTCAGAATCATTGGTGAGAGCAAAGAGAGAGAGGG
Source organism: Menidia beryllina (assembly GCA_013363375.1). NCBI lineage: Eukaryota > Metazoa > Chordata > Actinopteri > Atheriniformes > Atherinopsidae > Menidia > Menidia beryllina. Next base: position 191,736 of record JABUIW010000049.1, read on the forward strand.
ACGTGCAGAATGAGTAGTGCAGGGGTACAGAGGTATGGGTAAGAGTTAGGATAGGAAGAAGTGGGTTTTTAAGAGTTCCCTAAAGATAGAGAGGGGTACTGCTGTTCTTGTAGCGCTTAGTAGGTCATTCCACCATCTTGGAACAACACATGAAAACATTTGGGATGGTCTTAAGCGTGGTGTAGACACTGCTAGATGACAATCCACTGATGACCGGAGTGACCGAGTTGTGACATGAGCCTTTGCAAGGGGATTCAAGTAGATGGGAGCCGTACCCTTAAGCACTGTAGGCTAGCATCAGGGACTTGAGTTTGATACGGGCAGCCAGAGGTAACCGGTGGAGCTCAATGAACAGAGGGGTGACGTGAGACGTTTTTTGGCTGATTGAAGACCAGACACGCCGCCGCGTTCTGGATCATTTAAAGGTTTTACCGTACAGGCCGGGAGACCAGTCAGGAGTGCGTTGCAATAGTCGAGGCGGGAGATGACCATAGACTGCACCAGGAGCTGGGTAGCATGTTGGGTTAGGTACGGCCGGATCTTTCTTATGTTTAGTAATGCGAAGCGACAGGATCGAGAAAGGGAGCTAACATGATCTTTAAAGGTCCGCTGGTCACCAATCATGACACCCAAGTTTCTTGCTGCCTTTGATGGAGTCAGAGAGAGGGATTCAGTTTGGATGTGAATATTGTGGTGAATAGTTGGTTTGCCTGGAAAGACAAGCAGTTCAGTTTTTGAGAGATTCAATAGGAGGTGATGGGCTTGCATCCATTTCGATATGTCTGAGAGACAGTCTGAGATGCGTGCTGAGACCGAGTGGTCATCAGGTGGGAACGACAGATAGAGCTGTGTAGCATCTGCATAGCAGTGGTAGGAGAAACCATGTGATTGGATGATCTGGGCCAGCGTGATGGTGTATATGGCAAAGAGAAGAGGTCCCAGTACTGAACCTTGAGGAACCCCTGTAGCGAGGTGGTGCACTGCAGATGTGTGACCAAGCCAGGATACTTTAAATGATCGACCAGTGAGGTAGGATTCAGACCCGGAGTGTGCTCTCCCTGTGACGCCCATGCTGAGAGTATCAGAATCAGAAATACTTTAATAATCCCAGAGGGAAATTATTAGAGTAAATTAGAGTACAGAAGGATGTCATGGTTTACTGTGTCGAATGCGGCTGATAAGTCAAGCAGGATAAGTACTGAGGACTTCCCTGTTGCTCTCGTGTCTTTTAGGGCTTCTGTCACAGACAACAGAGCCGTTTTAGCGGAGTGGCCACTTTTAAACCCAGATTGTTTGTATCAAGGAGATTGCTTTGTGAGAGGTAGTCTGTGACCTGCTTCAAGACTGCCCTACAATGGTCCTAGACAGAAACGGTAGTAGAGACGGGCCGATAGTTTTCCAGTCGGTGGGAGAGAGGGTTTCTTCAGCAGGGTTTCTTGAATAGGTTTCATCTGGTCTGGTCAATGCACAACAATATTACAAGCAAATAAAATTAACTATTTATTTTTTGTTCAAAATAAAGACCGAAAACCAAAATAGTATTTGAACAACACCAAGGAACTAAAATGTTTAAATAGCAGCAAGGTTTTCCTGATCACATGCATTGATTAATGATCAGTAATTGTGAGAACCAGTTTTGAGTTAATCATTTAATTGTGACAAATATGAAGAATTATATTTAACCTCCTGAGACACAAGATTTTACTTGGTGTCCATTTTTACTCATCCAAGATGATTAGTAGGACTTAATAAATTCAATAACTAGAGTGCATGAAGCGGTTTCTTTTATAGAGACAGTAGGTTTATCTATGTATTTAAAATGTGTTTTTTATTAATTTAAAAGTTTTCATTCTGAAGGTCGAAATAATTTAATTATCAAATTTTACCTATGCAAGAAGGTCATCATAGTTGAAAATTGTATTAAACCATTTTTGTTGAGATATAAAAAAATAGTGTGTTATAGTCTCTGATATGTGGCCAATAGGTAATAGCCCCAAAAAAATCAAGTATCATTGTACAGAGAGGCAAAAATACAGTTTGATCACAAGAGGACATGAGGCCGTGCAATGGCCACTCCTATGAAGCAACATCTCAGACCTCAGGAGGAATTTTAAAGTTCAGGACAGTATAGATGGAACAGAAGAGTGAACAAGTACGGCTTGTTTGAAAGAGTTAAAGCCTCTTTTTTCTGAGAATGAGGTGGAAGCCTGACCTGGGTTTGAAAAATGAACATTGCAAACAATCTTTAAGTCCTCACTGTGGCTTAATGCTTGGCACCATGTTTGGAGAAAAAACACACAGCGTGTCAGCAGCTCACATTAATATAAACTATAAACACAGTGGGGGAACAAAACACTGTGAGAGACCAAAAAATCATTTTTGGTAAATGTTGTTTTCAATTAATGCTGATATTTTTTTTTTTTTTTACCACACAGCTGTCCTATTGCGTTTTAGTTTTTCTTCAAGAAATTATTCATTTCAATACTGTTGTTATTCATTATGTTGATGTGTTTACCTAATTTTAAAGAGTTAGTTAGACCATGATTATTTATCTTTACTCTGCATAGCTCTGAACCATCTTCCGTACAAAATAAAAAAAATATGGGTTTAAGGATTTGGGTGCATTGAGTCTCATTGTGTTTCACTGTTGGAAACATGAGTAGTTGCTTATCATGTACATCACACTGTTCACATTTTGTAAAACTACATCCAACATCCAGCTAGTAGCATTCCGGCTTTGACCTCAGCTCAGCTTGTAAATCTGCCACCACCCTTTCCATGCTTTTGTGAGCAGCTCTATTTAGGACAGCTCTCCTGTGTCCGTTTGGAGAGGCTTTTAATCCAGAACCATTATTTCTGCACAAGAACTTTGCACGATAAAAAGTCTAAATGGCCTCAGTGCTTCGACGGCCCATTGAGACATGAAAGAGTCACAGGACTACGGGAAGATGTCCCAAGGTAGCGCTTGTGAAAGGGAAGAAAGGGGCCGAAACCTCCTGGAATACGTGTTGATTACAGCATTCTTCCCATCTTCCCAAGCACTTTCCTTTTTTCTTGCCAGAGCGGTTGGAATAGGTCCGTGTTGTGTTTGTCTATCTGTGTGAGTCAGAGGGAGGCTACCACAGGTGCTGTCCAGGTTATTTTTTGGACCATGAAGATTTTTTTCATCAGGGACTGTTTCTTCTTTCTTTTTCTTCTTTTTAATTGTGTTTGCTTGTCGTTCCCTCAGGGTCTCTGTCTCCCCACAGTGAAGTGGACAGCACATCACCACGTAAGCTTATGTTTCTCAGCATATTTTAATCTGGTGACAATTTGGGTAGAAAAAGCTGGCTGTGAGCTTTGCCACATCAAAGCTTACTCATTATTTTTGGCACATTTCATTTTGAGCAAAGTAATTTCCCAAGATGTTTTTTTTACGTATTTGCCAGTTCCAAGACACACCTCACGCCCCAAATTTTAGGATTGAAACTGGCTTTTTTTAAATCTGCAAATGTGTATGTGTGTTTGAAAGTTTATATTGGAAATACAAAAAATACAACAAAAATTGTAGTTTATGTAGTTTATATGTAGTTGTTGCTATTATTGATAAGATGTGTGAAAATGGAAAGCATCCTAACTCATAATGGCTCCAGTGGCCAAAACAAAAGGATTTAGTTCGAATCTAGACTCTGTTTAAAGAAACTTTTTGTTAGCTTTTATTGTCATTTTTTTTCATTCATTAGGTTGAGAAATATTCAAAGGCTAGATCTTAGCCTTTGGAGTAGATTAGTTTTTACTTCCCCCTGTCATGACGAAAAGAGAAAATCTGATGCTAAAATATTCACATATTCAATTTTTTATGGAAAAAGATGCAACAGATTAAACAAATGCTGTAAGATCTGATTTGTTTGTCTCCCCAGATACACAGCCAAGATTCCTTCCTAAGGTTGTGGAGCAAGGCCTTCTCTCCTTGCTGTTTATCCCACTCCTTGCCCTCATTTACCTCCTGGTGTGGAAGGTAGGATGACCTTTGACCCTGCAGGGCTTCCTGCGCTTTGATTTTATTATGTTGTCCGAGGATCTGTGGAATTTATGACTGCTGGCGGCAACCTTTCAACTCTCCTTGGATTCTATGGAGACATTTGTTAAACTGACTTCAATTGATCTAACCTTTGGAGTGTAATGCAATTTCCTAATGCACCACAGGTCAGATCATGGAGAAGTAGGGATGACCATCAACAGAATTGTGAAGAAGAACACTTCACACGAGGGAAAAATGCCAACGAATCAGAAAAGTAAGCTTATTTTATCCTGTTATTTTTCCAAGACAAATAAGTTTGTTGTCTGACACTAAGTAGAATAAAAGGCTAGAGTAATAAAGACTGTGTTATCTTCACATGTCTGTATTTTTTATCGAGTTACTTGCTACTGGAGAACATTTGATCCTGCTGAAAAGAATTATTTAAGTTCTCTCAACTGTGTCTAGATGCATGTTCAAATGTACTTTTTCTCCATAATTTTGTAAGATTTTCTCTGTGATTGCAAAGTCTTTAATATGAAGAGTTTGGCTTCTCAGAGAGCTAAAATGTGCAGAGAAGAGAAGGCGTAGATTTGGAGCATGGGGCATTCAGTTTTACTTCCTGATGAAAAAGCCGGTGTGCAGAGGAATGGCAAATATGTAGTGTACAAACACAGTATGTACATTATATTTTTAGCTTAAAAGTCATAATAAGTTAAGATAAACCTGTCTCTGTTGCTTCAGTCCCCCAGTTTACCCCTCAAGAAGCCTGATGGTAAATGATTGTATATTTTCTCATTGTAGAGGACACATTTTGCTTCTGTTTGAAAGCTGAGCTGGAATAATAGAACGGCGACAACTGAATCTCAGGCTGTAATTTCCACCATAATTCTGCCGTTAAAAGAGTCATGAGGAGGTAGTGTGGTGAGGCACTGAGAAAGCACAAGCAGACTCACTGGAATGCACATTAATGCGTCACTTCTGGAAAATTTCCTCAAGCTAGGCTAAATAGCTCAGAGCATGAAAACTACTCAAGCACAGTTTACGTGCCTAGTTACATGCAGAATATTAACCTGTCACCTTTGAAGGATATTATTTAAAAACGTATTGTCATACTGCTGATAAGTAAGATGATATTGCAGTATTTGGTTTTGAGAATTCTGGAATAAAATGTTGGTCTCTTCCTCTTCTCTGCATACAGCAATTATGCATTTTGCAGCTCTAAAATGCTCCAGAAAAAGTTTACAAAGCATCTTTTTTACATAGGTAAAGATATTTTCTTATTGCAATATGTCATCAAATGCATTTACCTCTGTCTTATTACAGCATCGCGGTGAACGACAATGAAACCGTGTAAAGTTCTGCTCTCCAATATACTTCAGCATGATTGGTGAGATTTTGTCGCCTCAAACCGAATTCCCAGGCTACAATATTCACAAAGAAATCTCTTTTATTTAACTCTTAATCCTCTCCTCTACTTCCCCCCAGGACTCTACTCTTCTCCTGTTTATTCCAAAGGTTAAAAAGAGACATGAAGCAGCAGGCGAAGGTGAAAGGCTACTTTTGACTGCTCTCCAAGATTCACAGTGCAAGTTGACAGTTGCCATAACCACGAGTCATCCAGTTAAATCACATCTGATGCTGTTTGGATGTTTGCCTTTCCTATAAGACTGCGTTAACCCTATGAAAATAACTGAGAGATGATGGCTGATAACCCCTCCACCAGGCCCTGGATCCTCTGCTCCCCACTTATCGTCGGTCAGAACCTGCTGCTTCTTCAAACCTTTGGGGAAACAAACTTTGCATATTCGTCAGCACATTCTTCTAATCTGTCTGCCTCTTTGAGCCCACCGATTCGTCTTTAAAGAACAAAGCCGAGAGTCTCTGATGCTTGTAATATCTTATCTGAACCGAGGCATGAATTACTACCTCCGGTGACCCTCATGTTAACCACATTCTTAAGAGGTTCTCAGCTTCCACCACTTCCAGGGTTTCCCTAAACAACTATGGTGTTAAAACATGGTAGTTCCAGACCTGCTTAAAGTCTGTGCTCCAGGGGATCTGTTGTGTTTTATTTATTGGTGGTGGTGGTTTGCTGCTGCTGGTTATTTAGCCGAAATGTTTCAAGCAATCATTTAAGAGCACCTTTACTAACGGATTACATTTAAAGAGCAATTTGTGTACTAACACATTGTACCCCAAAAGCCACACTCCTCTTCAACAATCGGTATTGTCTCGTGACGGTTTTTGGCAGACGTGATTTGGGCAGTTTGGAAGGTGTGAATGCGTTGCATTAAAAAGAAATCAACACATGTAATAAAATATGCTGCTTTTACTAACTTACGTTCAGACTATTGAAATATCCAATGACAATCAGCCGATAAACTTCAGTGAAGACTTTGGGTGGATCCATCATTTTTCATTTCAAAGGTGAATAATTGTTAGCATAGGCATCGGATACATGAACATAATTTGGGACTCCCGTAGTTACTGTGAGCGCAACAATGCCTTTATTCTTTTTTATGTATCTCACCTGTATGCTTTGCAGGGCACAGACTATCTGTTGGGAGATTTTGATGGCCATTCCTCTATAAAAGATAAACAAATCCGAGACTTGATTTATAAAAAGAAAAAATGAAATAAAAATACATTTTTGATATAACGTTCGTTTTTGACTGTTTCACCAATCAAATGTAGCCGTGAATGATACCGACCCCGGCTTACACTGTTCACCCACAAGCTTTTTACTCACCCCACTGACTCTGCCTTTGCCCAGTTATAGAGTTATGCATGTACTGTGAAGTCCATCCTAGATAAACTGACACATGTCAAGATTTACATGCTGATGAGATGCAGGGTAAATGCTATGGTTGATCAAATTTTTGGACTTTAGTTGTCTTCACCATCCACAAAGGTCAGCACATGGAAAAACAATGCAGACCTAAATATCAGTTTTGCCTTAAAGTTGTGTCATAACACATTTGTCGAAGGAAGTGTACCGTCACCTCTCGGTGGTGGGACTTTCTGAAACTATGTGTTAGGGCCATGTCAATTTTAAATGAACAGGCCTGTCCCTTAGTTTTTTTCCGTCCTTTTTGCTTTGTTAGATATGATACTTTAGTACCCAGAACTGGTCCCTGTTGTACAGTACGGTAGGAGGGTGAACAGGACACGCTGGCTGTGACCTTTCCCATCAGGCAACTAGCTGAAACTGACAGGAGTGGCAAGAGACATGAATCTGTTTCTACTTTTAGTATTTCTATCATAACTGTGGTCTTACATTGTGCTATGTCAATTCTTGGTTTTGTGCCTTGTTTGCTTAGTGTGATTGACTGGTGTGTGTAAATGTGAACAACCTGTTTATGTTTCCTTGTTGTAGCAGCTATAATCCCCCAGCCTCCTCATCTATTCACCAGGAGTGTAGTTGGCTTGACCTGTGACCAGTTATGAGAATTTCTCGGGTAAAACATTGCTTTGGTATGTGAAACTTGTATCGGCAGAACAAATCGCAGTAACATGTCTGTTCCTATTACACTTTAACCTTTGTAACTTTTAGGACTCACTTTATCTGGTAACTGCTTGTTTCCTGTGTATTTGGGACTATATGTTGGGATTTTGTTTTTCTAATAGCAGACAAGAATATTCCTTGCAAAATTTAATTTGTGTTTAAAAAAAAGAAAATGTATACCACATTGGTGTTCATATAGTTCAGTTCAACAGTACCTTTCAGCATCAATAGCAGGAACTTTTTGATGTGGCATAGTATTGTTCATTTGCAAATATTGCTGAAAAACGTTGAAAACTGACACATTGTTTGTGTCATTTTCTGTATGGCAGTTAAGAGCTGAGAGCATTTAAGAAATATACCACATTTTGTGTCCACAGTACTTAAGAAGGAATGTCTGCACTTATTACTGTGATTTCAAAGCTTTTAGGCAATTATATTATTGTTAAGATGCATTTCTGAGCAATATTGGATTATACTATCTTTGACGGTTTAGACCTGAGACTCTTTCCTCCAATAACTATTAGGTAGTCCTTCTCAACATTAGGACCATCACAGTGCAGTATCCAGTATTCTGACAGAGACACAGGTTAGTCTAGCCACAAACTAACAAACAAGGCATACCATGTCAAATGTTGCTTTTTATACATAGTCTATGAATATATTGAGCTGTAACAGGTCTAAGCTGTGAACAAAAACAAATAAATAACATGGACTCCCATTTTCCTGTCTATGCCAGAGCCAGAAAGTCAGTAATGTCTGATGCATGGAGGCCAGGAACCAAGCAATTTCATGCATTAGTCAAGAGAATGACTGCCTTTAAATACTGTTCCTATCTGGCTTGTTGTTGGGTTCGAGAGCGTGGAGAGCTGCATCCAGAACAGTGCTTTTGGGCACGAGTAATCCAATCCATTCCACTTAAGTGGGTAAATCAAATGGCTCTAGGCAGGAAATAAGTGTGGGTGCCAAAAAAAGCAAATGTAATTATTACCCGGTTGATATTCTGGGTGGAAAAACTCTACTGTATTCTGTATTTTTGTATAAATGTAAACAAACATATATGAAATATGAATAAAGTACATGTATCCAAGTCTTATTTGTAGGTTTGTCTTGTGCTGCTTAAAATTGAGAAAATCATTGAAGAAATACCTGTTCCACATCAGCCTTCTTTTAAGGTCTTTGGTACATTTTTTTTGTTTGGTAGAAAGAGTTGTTAAATTGTCAGTTTTTATCCCCCAAATCATATTGAGCTCCAAACATAAAACAGAAAGCAGCCTACAATAATAAGTTATGCATCCAGTTGATTAGATAATAAAGAAAAAGAAAAAATGTTCTCTCTTAAAAATAGCAAAACTATTTCTCTTGGCCCACAAGGTTCCCCCAAATGGCCAAAACCATAGAACGCAAGCTGATTTAGCTCTTTCATGACCACATTTCATGAAAGGAATTACGCTTTTGGGAGTACTTGGCCCTTAACCTCCTGTCCAATTGTGCCAGTATCACACAGTTTAGCTTGACCTTGTAAATGTCTTTCGTTTTAAGCAACACTACTTGTTCATCTCTTAGACTACGTGCTTTGTTAATTGCTTTAGTGATAACAACAATCTGGGACATTACTTGATCATGTTTAAGCAATGAAGAAATTTCGAACATTCCGTCCATTATCTGTAACACTTATCTCTAGTGGGGTAGCAGGGGGGCTGGAGCCTATCTCATCTGATATCGGGTAGGAGATAGGGTAGGCACTAGTCCAACACAGGGCCACACTTAAAAACAATCACATCCACTCCTAGGGGTAGTTCAGAGTGTTTTTGGACCGTTGGAGGAAGCCACTCGGATGCGGGGAGACTATGCAAACTCCACGCAGAAATATCCCGGTTAAGGTGACAGTGCTAACACATAAAAACTGGTCAAATATGAATGCAGCTTTTTAAAAACAGTTAACAGAAACATGGCCTTAACATTTGAACAAAACCAGACTTTTCTTTTTGCGTTAGCATGTCGAATTTTTGAAACCTAATGGATGGAAGTATTGGCACACTACCAACATAGATCCCAGCAGGACAAGCTTTGAAGAATTTAATAATTTCGCTTGACACTCTTTCTGGTGTTTCGAAACTCTTTCTTTATCCTTCCGATGGAGCTTTTATAAGAATACCTGAACGAGAAGAGTGCAGTTATCTTACAATCCAGGTCATTCTTCAATGTCAGTCGAAAATGATTTGGATCATAACAAAAATGTATTTTTTATTTAACATATACTCTGCACCTGTTTTATGATAATCATTGTCTTTACCTTTGTTTTCCATGCCATTCTATCATCAGTTTACCCATTGTTGTGGGGGCAACAGGGTTGTGGGTGAAACCTAGACATCCCTCTCCCCTGCAACACTCTCCAGCTCTTTCTAGGCCCAACCCAGAGAGAGCCTTCCACCTTTTTCTGGTTAAGAACAATGACTTAATTCGACTTAAATTCCAGTGAGTTTTGAGGGGTCCCAGCCCTAAGAAGTCAACCAAACCACATCATCTGCACAAAGCAGATATGTGACTCTGGGGTGGCCAACGCAGATGCCTTCTTCTTAATGACTAAGCCTTGAGATCCTGTCCATGAGAATCACAAACAGGACTGATTAAAAGAGGCAGCCTTGCTTAAGTCTAACACGCACCGTAAATAGGTTCAACATGATGTCAAGAATGTACAAAAAGCACTTGCTTTGATTACACAGGAACAACACATAAATGCAGTTCCTGTACCCTTTACTACCTTGCAATTCCCTTAAGACATTCCCAAGCCTACAGAACGCATGTTTACTGGATGATCAAATTCCTATGATCAACCATCCTGTACTTTGCCTACAGGAAGCATTTCGATAACCTCAGCGACTTCTGCCACGCCAAGAAATGAGCAAAGATTGAGTCCTCACTCAAAGTGCTCCTTCCACCACCTGATAGTATCCTCGGTTTGTGTCAGCAGTTCTCCACCCAGGTCAAGTATACCTGGTCAGGCCCCTGCTTTCCCATGCTGTGTTGCTAAATTGTTTGTCCTTCAAGTCAAACAAATGTCCTTTATTGTGTCCCGACATTTCTCCCGCACTTGACTATTACCCTCAGAAACCAGCAGCAGTGCAGACAGTAGTTTATGTAAGCTACTTCAGGTGACCCCTATGACAGCGGTCTCTATTGAGCTTCCCAGTTTTCATCCACACTGGCGTCCAACAGGCAGCACTCCAGTTACCATGACACTGATATCCCTGATACTCATAGTCTGGCCCCAACTCACCATATCACAAAGCAATTCTCTGGTGACCACCTTCTAAGAAGTCCATCCAGTGAGTCCAGAAAAAAATGTGACTAATGTTTGGTATATATGAACACCATTTACGCATTTTGAGCTGGGATAGACTGCAGCTCCCCCCACTCCGCCCCCTGTTGGGAAAAAAGCGGTTCAGATAATGAATGGATGGATGTTCCACCTCACACAACAGCTCACGCTCTTTTCCTGCTAGCAAAGTGACATTGCACATTCCAAGAGCTAGTTTGTGATGCTGGAGATCGGCACATTTTGGCTTTTGTCCAAACCCAGCCCACAATGCACCCACATTCAGATTTTCCCCCTGTGAGTGGTGGGCCAATATGGAGGTGCCTCTTTAACGTCTGACTGAGCTCCAACAGCCTAGGCTCAACCACCATCCACACGTCGGTACCGTGGTTTCCCTTTTGTGGGCAAGGTGACTTTGAATTGCCGAAAGTCTGAAAACTGTTTGCCATGGGAGAACCTAACAACAGAGATGTTCAGTAACGAAGTAGAACTACTTAAGTACTGTACTTAAGCACCAAAATGCAGTATCTGTACTTTATTGGAGTAGATATTTTTTCCCATACTTTTACTTTTACTCCACTACATATTTTTGATTATTTCAATACTTTTACTCCGATCGATTTTTCACGTTCTGAATCGTTACTCGTTACTGAAATGTAAACGTAAAGATAGATAGCTCTGTCAGGGTTTGGGAAGCTGGCTCCTCATTGGGCGATTTTAACGATCAAGCATAGCCTATTAAAAAAAGCCTCCCGAAAGATTGTTAATTATAGGCTTCAAAAATTCCCCATCTAATCTAAAGAAGCATATCAAGGTACATTAAAAAATACAATGACATATAAGCTAGTAAATAAGCGCTAGTTCAGTTCTCCCTGTTCACTCAGGACGTAGCAGCAAACGTTAGCTAAAGCTAACCTAGCTAGATAGCTGTATGGTAAAGTTAGCTAAAGCTAACCTAGCTGGCTAGCTGTATGCTAACGTTAGCTAAAGCTAAGCTAGCTGGCTAGCTGTATGCTACATGCTAGCATAAAGGCTCAGCTCAGGATTCTGACTCTGGAATAATAAATAATAGCAGATGAAGTGCTGTTGATGCTAATGCAGATGTAGTTTTCTGTTTTTGTGAACACCTGTATGGCCTTTCACACGTTTGAAATAATATAAACAATATCTATCACACTTTTGACTGCCTTTTTTTAATATACACAGTACTTGTACTTTTACTTATACTTGTACTTTCGGTACTTGAGTAGCAATTTTTGAAATACTTCTACTTGCAATACTTAAGTACAAAAAAATGGAGTACTTCCGTACTTCCACTTAAGTATGGAGTTGAAAGAATACTTCTACTTTTACTCAAGTATTTTTTTTTACATAGTACTTGTACTTCTACTCCACTCCTCTACTCCAGTACTTTAAACATCTCTGCCTAACAAAGGCCGATGCACCTTACAGAACAGCTCTCTAGATCATAGGGATACTGTCATCAGACTGAGGTGCTAATTTAAACATTAGGCCTTGTTCCATGTTAATTATTCTACATAGAACACCTGATTAGAGTTTGGAAAAAAGACACGGCTTGGCATTAGATCCATATTTGGTTGCTTGGAAATCATGTACCATCTAATGGTTGAATATAGACTGTGCACTTCTTTAAATGTCAAAAGAGTGAGCATGTTTTTCCAAAAGGTAAAATAGCAATGTCTTTTCCTGGCTTAAGTTCCTCAGTAGAGGGAAAATGACTTAGAAAGTATGTGTGATGTTGAGATGAAAAACATATTTCATTCATTTTTTTTCTTTTACAGCATTGTTGCAATATTTCAAATAACTTTCTTAAACTTCTTTCACTATTTCACTGAAGTAAGTGGATACATTTCTCTTCAAAGAGATTGATAAACTGGGCCTTATTCCAGGGATTACTACTTTCAGCAGTGTGTTCTTTACAAAGTGAGTAAAGACTACCCGCCTATCCTTGAATGAAAACATTGGATTTTCAGTTGTATTGTTAGTTTAATACACAGGAGAGCAGGGGATTAAACGATCTCTACCACTGGAGAAAAATGTGTGGAGCTTTTTCTATTTTCATTCGAACCATTCTTTGAATTGTTATCTGGAAATCATATACAGTTGGGTTCAATGATGCTTGGAGGTGCAGTGTGTTAAAAGGTCTTACCAGGGGGTCTTGATCTATCGTCCCTATTTGAAGGGTTTAGAGGGAAGCTTCTGATAGAATCAAATCGATTTCACCCTTTTGCAGCAGAAGTTATGCAACATCTGCTTTGCCGCATTGTGGAGAAGGCTCTATAAATTAGTGAAAAAAAGAGCGGAGTACCGACTATCATGGACTTTAGTCCAGTCGTTTGACCTCACCCCCACTGAACATTTTCAGGAGCACTTGAAAACTGATACAGACGAACATTCCTGACATCACATGCAACTCTTGAGAACATGTCAGATCACGCTGGGGATAAGATGGATTGTTGGGTTTCACGCGGCTCAGGAGTACGACACCTTTCACGATGAAGGGGGTAATATATCTCAAAAATATCCTGAAAAGTCTTTACATTTTTGGGGGGGATATGCTGAAACTTTTCAGAAAAAACTATTTCTTATTTATGTTTGAAATGCTTATTCAAATTTTTGATTAGTTAGATTAGTTTTTACGAAAGGTTTCAAACACATCCATTATTTTGGGGATGTAATGTAAAGAGATTGGTCAGTTTCGAAGAATAAATAAACAATTATCACTTTTATCATAGTCACAAAAGGCTTTAAATTATTTTATTCCAACCATTTTTAGAGAACCATACCGACACCACGTTCCTAACCTGGTTTTCTTAATGTTTAGTATTTCCTATTTTATTGTCAGTTTGTATCATGCTTACTTTAGTTTTGCATCAAAATGCATCTTTTAGAATATAGTGCTGTTACTCTGCATTGACACATATTTTTGAGAATAGCCATTACATTTTACTCTTAAAGCCAAGAAAACCCTAAAGACAATTTGATAAGTTACCACTTGTCTTCCTCCTCTTCTCTTGTTCTCTTCCTGTGACATCACCTCACAGGAACCAAGAAACACAGGTTAACCAGAGGTGTCTCCTTTTGCTATTTCAAAACAAGTAAGATCAATTCACAAAGATTAAAATCTGATGGAGTGAACTAATAATATATTACTTAAAATACACCTGTCAATGCTCATTCATACACAGACGTTTGTTAAATACTGTGTTTGTTACACAGTATTCAGAAATAAAACATAAAAAAACCCGGGATGTAAATGTTTGCAGACCACTGAATTAAAAATGAGGCGTGGCTAAATCACACAAGAATCTTAACTGAAAAATACCAAGACAAACTCCAGGAAAATGGTGCTCCTACCCACATTATCACACATTGTTTACATGCTAATACACAAACTGCAGCATGATTTCAACAGGTCTATGAGACTTAATGTGAACATTTGCAGCAGACTTTTGGGAGTACATCTTCATGTTTGATATTTGTTGAGTCATTAGCTTAAGAAAACTGACTGAACATCTGAAACTGTCCAAGCAACAGCTAGTAAAGCTGTGTGATTGTATATGCCTACTGTAGGAGTAGCAATCCTCTCAGAACGATTTTTTTAAAGAGAAAAAGATAAACACTCCCAACATGTGGAACCATTTAAAGCACTAAAGGAGATTTACTGTCATATTTGCAGGCAAAGTCTGAGAAGAATGTTACAGGTGCAAGTTACAGGAACAAGTGCAAACAGTGGAGACAGTTTATCCAAATTCACTCTGAACTTATGACTGAATGTTGCTCTGTAAAGCATTTACCCTTTATCCACTATTCTTTGTTTATTTTGCCTATCGAGAGATAAAGCTTTAGTGACTTTGAAGAGTGACTTTGGACCACATCTAAGTGAACATACACTTTTAATTGTACAGAGGAGACGGAGGTGAACAGATTATGAAAATACACAGATTTTCATTTACAAGTCCTCCAATCACATCCACCAAAAAAATGCATTTATGGAAGGAAACTTTACAGAGAGATTGCTTTATATATATATATATATATATATATATATATATATAATATTTAAAACATTTAAAATAAGTACTGCATGGTATGTGGTGTGTACATTAAATGGAATCTAAACTACTTCATTAATCCCACGAGGGGAAATTCCTGTGATGCAGCATCAACAACACTATAACTAAAATTAAGCATAAATAACAATAATAATAAATCCAATGACAATGGTAAGAAGGACTTGAACCGTTCTTTGTGACAGTGGAGCTGATTCAGTGTATTCCAGATTGAGTTTCATTTTCCTGCAGTGTTTTATGGAGAGGATGTTTTATCTGTATCTTGCTTCGATATTTTCAAAAAATCCCTTAATATATTTGATTACTACATTAATATCTATTATTACCTAGTAATTTACTTTTAACTAAACTGATTTTTAAAATGGGACAAGGAGGATATCCTGTGAGCTTTTAGAGGATTTGGTCATTGCTAACTGCACTCCTGTGGCTCAGTCCACTAACAGAAGGGGATTTGATCCCAATCTTTTCTAATTTGCATGTCCAAGTCTCTTTGGGCTAAATACTGATCCGCGATTGCGTCCGAGATTGCATCCAATCAATTATTTGTACAAAAGAGTGGGCATGGAGTTATGTTGAAATGTGGCTGAATGTGTCTTTTACCATGAAGCATTTTGTGTCATCATTGATGATACTTTACAGATAACACTTGACTCTATACTTTGGATTTTTGTGTTCAATCCAGACAAAATAAAACAATTACACAGGAACATGTGCAGGAAGTGACAGGAGGAGAGGGACAATAAAGCACACAACAACAGGAAAGGGCAGTTAGTAGTCCAGTCCAGTCCAGTTAGGACCAGGCATTAATGGGATGAGGTCGGAGAGAGAAAGGTGAGGGGATCTCAGTGCATCATGGGAAATCCCCCGGCAGTCTAGGCCTATGGCATCATAACTAAAGGTGGACTCACCCTAACTATAAGCTCTATCGTAAAGCAAAAGCCTTAAGCCTACTCTTAAATGTAGAGAACCTAAAGTGGAACCTGTTTCCACAGGAACGCTCTGGCTCCCACTTTTCTTGTTATCATTTATCAGCCATTAAGGCTAAACACACTTGCTCCAACTTATGTTTTTTTGTTGTTGTTTACTGGTCACCTCTCAATACCCACCATTTTAGTTGGCAGCATGGGCAATAGCCAAAAAAAAGAAGAAAAAAAATTCAAACAAGAATTCAAATAGGCCGAATATCCAGGAAAATGATTAAATCCTTAAAGGATGGTAGCGCGCTAGATAAATCCTTCAGGATCTGTGGCATCTCAACCAATTATCTAACTCTGAAGGACTGAAAGTTACTAATTATTAGTTTCAGCGGAAGATGTTGTGCCACTTTTGAAAACATGGCCTCTAGCACTTTCTCCCAAAACCTGGTTTTCACCTTACAGGCGACAGTTTCCGCTTTCCATTCCTCGCCCTCAGACAACTCTGGGCTGTACAAACGGATGAAACCCAAAGAGAGCTTAGAGCAACCAGCCTTTGTGTGTTTGTGACTGCACGCCAGCTGAACTTGGACCGCGGCTGGCTCTTGGTGCGAGTGCACTTGATGGATCAGTCCCCGATGCATCCATGAATGCAACTTGGAAACATGTTCAAAAAGGGGTTTGTTTTTTATTTTTGAAAAATGTGTTTTCAGTTGTTGCTTTGTCTCAGGCGAAGACAAATGTGATAAAATGTCGCTCCATCAGTTCTGGTTCAGATAACAGTTCTGGAACGTAATTGAGCACAAATGACTCTGTCAGACAAACAGCAGTTCAAGTGGAGTCACTCTGGACATGGTTTTGACTGTGGATCTGTTCCAGAAACAACAATGGATGCAACTGTAGAGTGGTAGCAACAGCTTGAAAGTCTTCACCAACACCATGAGCAATCAGATCACTTGTAAAAGACTAAATCACACTGCTCAATAAGTACATAGAATAGTCTCTTTTCATCTAAAAAATTAATCAAAATGTGGCTGTAGCACCGACTAATACATATATACATACAGGGGTTGGACAATGAAACTGAAACACCTCTCATTTCAGTGTGGGAGGTTTTATGACTAAATTAGACCAGCCTGGTGGCCAATCTTCATTAATTGCACATTGAACCAATAAGAGCAGACTCTGAAGGTCCAGTTAGCAGGGTAAAAGCACAGTTTTGCTCAACATATTTCAATGCACACAACATTATGGGTGACATAACAGAGTTCAAAAGAGGACCAATTGTTGGTGCGGTTCACAAAAATCCACGGTTCAGTCCGATTCACGGTTTCGTGGTCACGGTTTTGGGTTCGTTTCGGTATATGTTGATTGTTAGGAAAATCTCTTATGTCTTGTATAGTCAGGTTAAAACTGAAAGAACAAAGCAGTGTGGCATGTGATCCATTACTGTGACAGTCTGAGGTTAAAGTAGGTGAGATTCTGCCAGAGAGGAAACAGTGCTAATTCCAACATGGGCTTCCCTCTAAATGCAAACTGGTCCCTACAGCAGACCTAGAAACTG
>JABUIW010000049.1:214128-239960 GCA_013363375.1 Menidia beryllina
TGTGTGTGTGTGTGTGTGTGTGTCTGTGTGTGTGTGTGTGTGTGTGTGTGTGTGTGTGTTTGCATGTGTAATGGCTGGGGGGGCAGTGAGAGGATCAACATTCAACTGCACATCCTGCAGTCACCGCATGTGGGATTCATGCCTGTTTTTCTCTTATTTGATTCACTCTTTTTGATGGATGACACGGAACTTATGTCAAAGTACAAAGTAGACAAAAACTCATTTTTATTCCTTGGCATTTAATTGAATTAGTTTGATACCTTGTTTTATTCATTTGTGTTGTTGTCACTATTGTACAGCACTTTGGTGCAGTTCTATGCCTGTTTTAAAGTGCTATAGAAATAAATTTGACATTGACATTATATACAATATACAGTGTATTATTTTTTGTAATCAGTTTAATCTAAAAGGGGATTTAAGAAATAGAGTGGCCACACCTTAACTGACACAATTTTTGTAACGCCTGAGAAAAACAACTCTTCAAATGAGTTAAAATGAGCTGAAATAGGTTAAAGTTTCCTAAAGTTCCAGTCCAAACAGAAAGTGAGATCTTAAATACCAGTGACATCAGTTAGGGATCAAATCAAGGATTTGATCATATTTATACTCTATCCTCGTGACAAAATGGGTCTCCTTGATGATCTGTGTGGATTTACACAAATTATGTTGTTCTAACTTAGCATTGCAAAAGCTGTCCTTGATCTGCTGCCTATGAACATAAAATTATATCTTTAATCTATTTTTTATCTCAATATATAGATGCCAATAAATAATAACTTCATGTCATTTAACTTGATTAACTTAATCTTATTCTATAATAATTCACCTCAAACTAGTCGAAACATTCTGATTAATGTTCCATCAGTAGGTCCTTCACTTTAAAATGTTCAGATTTTTTAAAACATTACAAAACACTAACATTTGGGGGCAAAGTGGTGTGGTGTAAGAGTTTTATTTATCTAGTTTTTTTTAATCAAATCTGGTTCAATTTCACTTAGTGACGACAGAAAATTAACCAAGATAGAAACATTCCAGTGTTTTATTTGTGTTTGATTTTTGCTCAAGCAGTCAGTGTTATTCAGTAGTCAGTGTCGTTTATTCAGAAGGTGCATAGCTATACGAATAATGTCTGGATGAACAAAAAATCATTTGCAGGACCATAAAAATAATGTGTGCATTGGTGCAGTTTGATTATAAGGGAGGTAGAGAAGGGCACATTAAGGAAATATATTAGTTAATCGTGATGGGACTTTTGTTGTATCACTTTCTTATAGTTAAAGCAAAATCCAAAAAATTAACAAGCGCTCAGAGCATTTAATAAAAAAAATATTTAGTTAAAGATGGATTTCTTGATATTTTTGCCGTCAGAGTATCTGAGGAATTGTCTCTAAGATTGAACCAAACATGTTCCCTCCCAATGCTGCATTGGTTCTCACAAATGGTGATGTCCATTCAGTGTCATTTCTACCAGTGAAATGAATTACTCCAGACATGTTCCTCTTTCCAGGCAACCCTGTGTCACAAAATGCATATTATAGGTATTTTGTCCTTATTTTTAAGAGGTAGTATTTACAACATTAGCATTGTTCATCTTAGATTAGCATCCATTTAACAATACCATAAGGTAATGCAAAATTATTCAAATTCGTAAACCCTGACCACATAAACTTTCTAATCCTGAAGATGCACTATTTATATCTACATCAAAATTATATAAATGCATCTTTACATTAGTCGTGCGCTTTACATTCCAAAACATTGTCATGTGAGACCATTGGGTAAATGGATTTCACATATTCTCTTGTGTCTATGAGAAACTGGTTCCCTGTATACATGAACAGGGTGGAAATGAAGTCCGTGTCCATGACTACATTTTCAATATCTTGACATTTTCAAAACATTCTACTGCCTATACGTTTTTTTGTAGGAGTTCATCTTACACAAATACAGTAAATGAGTCTATCCCAGCTGCTATTGGGTATGCCCTGGATGGGTTGCTATCAAAGAGTCACACAGAGACAAGCAGTTTAACAAACTCAGATTAGCCTCAAGGATTATTTAGGAGGAAATCTTTATTTTTTTTTTGATTGTCGGAAGAAGCTGAAATACTTAAAGAGACTTGCAAACTCCACACCACCATGCTCCAGTCTGGATTCAACCGACCTGCGAGACAACAGCAGTAACATCAGCGCAGCCTAAATGTATATTATACATTACGTTTGATAAAATGCTCTTCCCATTGCTAACACAAGGATTTGTTTTTAAAAGATTTGCTCAAAAATGTTCCAGTGTTGAAAAAAGACAATTGGATGAAGGATTGCACAGCCGTGATAAGGTACGTTGATCTTGTGTGAAAGGAGGCAGCAGAAAAGAAGAGGAGGGAGTTGTGCAGATGAATGGAACAGACTAGAGGGCATAGAGAGCTCTGGTCTGGCGTCACCTCGGTACACATCAAGAGTGCGTAACAACTCCAGCCCTCGTCATCTCATCTGAGGTCACTCCTCCACACAGCATGACTCAGTTTATCATGAAGGCTGCTTTCAGGCCGCTGCAGCTCTACTTGAGGATGAATCACTTAACTTCAGCCTTTTATTTCTGGAGAGGATCTTGTTTCTATGTTACCGTATTTCCGCACCAAAGGGAACATTGGTCAGCACCTCGCCCCCGTAGGAGAGCTGCTGTGGGTTGATCAGACCATCTGCTGTGCTGTTATTTTGATCAGGCACATTTAAATGAACCACACAAGAGCTTCCATACTGTCGTACAATATGCTGTGAGCTGTCTTTTCCCTCTAGGTTTCTATTGCATACATCATTATGCATATAGCAGAAATGCTCGGTCTCTTCTATATATCCTGAAAGCCATCAACAAACTCAAGGAAACGCCTCTTCGTAAAACCTTTTTCATTTAGTAAAAATATAAATATATTCCTACCAAAGCCAAATGTCTACCCCGAAACTCTTTATTTGTAAATACAATTACAAAAGATATTGGATGGGTGTTACCATCTTATCTACTCTTGAATAACATGCCGCTTCACTATTCAATGGGCCTTTTGACTGATTTTAAAAGGGAAACATGATAATACTGAAAGCTAACTTACAAAAAATGGAAACAAAGGCTATCCCACTCTTTTGGCATTGGACATGAAAGATACCTGTTCTTTCTCTGATGTGGCACATCAAATATGTAACAAATACCACAGATAAGAATATAAACTGGCAGAGTTACTTAGAAATGCTAACATCTAGATTTGTTCATAACCTTTAAAAGGTATTTTTTCGATCAGATTATCTATCTTAGAGTGTACAAATTGTTTCACACATCTTGATAAGTAGTAATATCTACATTGTGAATGCCTGACCAGCAGTTGTTAACCAAATAGAAGATTAAAATGTCTATAGGATGCATTTTCACATATATCTATATTGTATTATGTCCGTAAGAATTGGTTATGTTTACACTTTAAAATTAGAATAGTTGCTCATGAAATCAGTTTGTCAGTTCATTAAGGCTGGCCTGTGTGGTGACAGTGAACAGTAAACCTCTGGCAGAGGTTCCTGGATTCAACAACTACACCTCTCAAATCATTTTTCTTTAAATGGTTTAAAAAGGTTTAAAACATTGAATCTTCATAGACCATGCTCAGAACGTCCGATTCAACTTCCAGGCACACAGGCGTCAAGATTGTCAGCTCCTGAGGTAGCAGAGGAACTGCTGAAGATGTCAGTAGGGAGTCAAAGGGTCATACAGAGGAAAAAGTCTTCAGGCTTTGTTGTTCCAGGGGTCTAATGAATGAGCTGAAGTCAATAAAAGGGCTCACCATTGGTACTGAAGTGCAATCTCAGTCATGAGAGGAATTTGTTGAGTCTTTGGAGAAGGTCTAAAAGGTGATTTTGCAAACATTTTTATCATACAGGAAAGGATCCATCCTTGCATATGATCTGGGAGGTTAACTGCTTACCCAAAGTGAGAAAACGCTCTATTTGTTTAAACTCGAGGTTGCAGAGACTGGAGCATATCCAGGCTGTACACTGGTTGTCCTTATTATCTTCTAGGAACACTACATTAGTCCCCATCTACATCCCTCTTGATATTAATTTAACATCTCGCCTTCACAACACTATATTTAGATCTGGGCTGCAAATGTCTGCTAAAAACCCAACCAAATGTTCCCAAACTAGAAACCCTGGATAACCAGAGCAGTCTGACATCAGAGGACACAGCACTGCCTTTCAGGTCAGAAAACAGCAAACCTGATTTAATTTATTCAAGCAGCCAAGGAAAGGTATAGGAGGAACATAACTACATCAGAAATGACAACCCAAGGCAAAAGTGACTCATCAATTCTAGGCCAACCCACTCGACCTTTTCCCTATGTGAGGTATGACGGATTCATTTAAAAAAATTAAAGCATTAGATTCTCAACCAATATATACAATACAAATCTTGTGAAATTTCAAATACTGCTTTTAAAATGATCAATTCTTTTTTTATTGTTAATTAATTTTTTAAGTGATATTTAATGTATTTTATATGTGATAAATATGTACATTTGTTATCAGCTACATTTAATAATAAAACTTTCCAATTTCAAATGCTGTGTCTTCATTATCTCAATCCACTTTATGAAATGGTTGAACTTATGTCAATATTCTATATCTTTCATGTGTAACTACGATGTTGTGGTGGTCATTATTTAGGCTAAGACTAGTGGTTTTTGATTTTCTGGATGTCCCCCGCTCTTACACTCTCACAAAGTCACAGAATTTATTTCACATTCATTTCCTTTAGTCTTCAGCAGGCTCTTCACTGTCTTTGTTTTTATAACTTTTATGTTTCTTTTGCTGCCCTGGGTCCCTGTCTCCTTTTTTCTCTTCCCTCATCTGGCCCTTCAAATGCCCAAGGGTCACTGCATGCTTATTCTTTTATTTTCTGGTTTTATTCACCTTTGACATTTCTGAACTGCCAAAGCTTCATTTCAATGAAGGTTTTGTGCCATACACAAATACACTTTCATCTCTTCTGGTCATCCACAGCCTGAGTCTTATCACGGACTCGTCCTCCTTTTGCAGATAGGATTGTGATAAAAATAAAAACTACCGTCTTGGGAGCAGCAGGTCAGAGGTTCAAATCCTGACAGGGGCAGTAAGGGTCACCAGGCTAGGCCCTGCATGCTACCCACAGCCTACCTTACATGTAACATTGTGTTGTAAACCGCTTTTTTAATAAAAGCATCTTCTAAATACACAAACATCTAAACATCCTGTCATCTGGCCTTTGACTGACATTTTTTTACTCTTTCCTTCTAATTTGCATACTTCTCAGCTTCTCCTGTACCTCCTTTAACAATACATCCTCACTTTGACTCCTTTTGGATTACAACCATTGCTTAAATTCATTCCCCACACCAGCTTTCATATTGCTTATATTGTGCTAAATCATTCTGTGAAAATTGATCCCTCCCCCTGGATATGTAGCTATATCATAAATTCAGTGCAGAAGATTTATTTTCTCTTACTTGCCTTTAATCTCAAGTGCTCAGGATCCCCACTTTCAATTTGATCAATTCAGCTTTTAAATGATTTCATACTGATGATATTTGATTTGTTTACTGCTAAGGTTCAGTTACCTTTATACATTTTCTGCTTTTGTGCCAATCAGTGTGCTCTTTGAATCCTCGCCTTACCATTCATTTGTCCTCAGACCTATTTTTCGGCTTCACGAAAAGTCCCTTCCTGCACCTCATCCTGTTCATGAATAGTGTTCTGTTGTGTCTGTTAACAATGCCTGCTCACACTCACATCAAATAGGAACCCAACTGTGAAATATTTGTTCTAATTACGTACAGTACATCAAACTTGCAGTGATGTAGAAATGACTTTAAGACTGTTGATTGACATTGATTTGGAATATCTGTGTGGGTTTATTAACATCAAACAAAGGGACATAGAATAACAAACAGATGAAACATTCTCATTGTTAAAATAAGATAACCCTGATACAATTACAAGGACTTTGTTGTCTCCTACACAATGTGCAACAGGTGGTTTTAATGTTGTGACAAGGGCAGAAAAGTAGACAATATTTAGTAATTTTCAGGCTCCTTAGAATGATGGAGTTATGTATTATTGATTCTATAAGCAGAAAAAAGGTTTGGGAAAATCGCATTCACGGCAAGAGTTGGGACGCCAGGCATCTTTTCTCCCTAATAAAAGTATTTGAATGATTTTCTAACACTGGCCAAAAAGCACACAATAATCCTCTGGAGTTTTGGAATAATGCTCCATGGAACAATAAATCAAAAACAGGCAACAGAATACATCACAAAATTCCACCAACAAAAAGTCAAAGAAGCCAAAGGAAGGATTCCTCATGACCTCATCATGACTCAGCAGCATAGCGTGAATCATGATCCATGTCCCTGCATCATTCATTCAGTTTTAAACAGCCTATAATGTATTTGCTTTCGAGTTGGGTTAGGTTAAGGGTTATCTACATGTGTGCAAGATGTAGATTTATGAAAGGTGAATTTGGTCAAATTTCAACACCTACTCTGAGATAAACATTCATCCTATAGGTGACATTTTTAGATGTGTTTTACATATCCAGGTGAGGCAGGAAACATTGTAGAGCTCAGATAGAACAAAACCGAAATTTTGGTAAATGGTCCCAAAGTGCATAGAGAACAGTTGTATTTAAATCAGGATTTCTAATCAGGAATCATTCTCTTTAAACCCAGTTTACTCAATAAGGGATCTCTGAATTAGTGGTCAAACTAAAAACATAATAAAGATGTTGTTCTTAGGTACAGAGTAAGAGTAGCACAGGCCAATATGGACATTGACTGATTACTTATGGCTCCAGCCCTCTTTAAGACAAGTGGGCAGCAGAAAGTTTGTGACTTTTTTAATTAGATTGAATTACTTTAACCTATTTTTTAACACCTGTTCACAAAATGATTTGTATTTTTTTCTCAGTCTTTTATGTGCAATCTTGTTTTCAATGTTTTAGATGTACTTTTTAACAAACCTTTGATTCTTATTCTTAATCACTCAATCAATAGATCTTTTTTGGCTTTATACCAATTTACATTCCATCCTGACAGTTTTTTAAAATGTTTTTATTTTAATCAATTAGCCATTTTTCTCCTCTTATCAAATACCCAAAGTTTTAGCTTTCCCAATACTTCAGTCATTGGCATGTGTTTGGGGAGTCATTTCATATCTTTGTTTATTTTGAATTCTTTATTTCAAATCTTTTACTTTGTTGATAACTTCTTGTGTTTAAAATTGTGTGGAAAACTTGAAAATGGCTTCATACATAAAGATTAATAGATTGAAAACTTGTTCCAATTTATATTTAGACGATATATATTTGGTCAAATTTAGGAACTGGATTCATGAGAAAATACATATTGTGATATTTATAGCCACAATAGTACTTGTGTTCTTAAACTTCAAAAGTGAAGATAATATAAAATAACATTCAATAAATTGACCTTGTTAATGTTGTAAAGACTAAACTAACTGAAAGCAACAATTCATTTTTGAGTATTTTCAGAAATTCTCCCTCAGTCACTTCCTTAAATGATCTAAACATCTATCTCTAAACATGAACGTTTAGATTCTCTGGGTTAGCCTGGGAAGTTGATCTGAGAAAAACAGATTTACAAGATTTTTAAAACTTAATGTTTAAATCCAGGGATACAACATATTGGAGTGATGTGAACTCGCTCAGGCTCTTTTCAGGCAACACCTAAATCTGGAAAGGTAGAAAGAGAAAATTCATCATTCCCTTCTTTTCATTTCATTTTGAACAGGTGCATCCTGTGTGTTTCAAAAACCCATGAAAATGGTCCAGAACCTGTCTGAAGTGGACCTGTGGTGAAATAATTCATTGGACATGGTTTGGAAAACACAAACCTGTGTAATTACAAATCCATAAACTTTGCACAAGCCTTTGTAGACCTCTGCATTAAAATTGTGCCAAGACCCAGGTAAAACTTTGAGTGTTCCCAGGAGGACAAAGTGTGCTAACTACAGGTTCAAAATGGCCAGGAATCACTAACGCACAACATTACACAACATGTTGAAAATGATTGTATGAGGAAATGCAGAATTGATTTACTTTGCCTGTTTGATTTATTTGACTAGTTGAGATATGTAATCAACAATGATCTACTTGAACTGGGTGACAAAACATACTCTTTTTGGCCAGAAGCAGTTGGAAATAGTTCAACTCAAACAAGGAAATCTGCCACTAAATAACATCAACCCTTTTGGATACTGAGTTAATACATCACCAACAGACCAAAACTGGAATTAGTTTCTGTATCGCCCTGCACCAGAACTGTTTTGGGACTGCCAGCAGAAAATGTCATTGACTAGATGTAGTTCAATTTATTCCACTTTCATTTGAGCCAATTGCAATAGACTGGTGGGTTAGGGTTAGGGTTAGGGTTAGGGTTAGGGTGTATCCGCCCGTTGTTAGCCGGGATAGGCTGGAGCACACCAACGACTCTGTTGGGAATAAGCAGCATATCAAAATGAATGAATGGATTTCAGTCAAATCCCAATAAATGTAATATCAAGAACCTCCTTTGTGAGACCTGCTGAAGACTTTAGGCAGACAAAAAAAAAGCCCTGGCTTGTTCAAAGCAAACACAAATTCATGTCTGTTTTCTCACTCCCCCCCCCTTTCCATCGTGTGTGTTCGGGTATAGGTGCGCCTTAAACTCCTCCTATCTGTTCATGTTTATGTTGCTACTATGTCAGTTGTCAGCACAGTGTTGGACAGGTTTACTGAAACTATTTTGTTGTATGGGGACACTGTCTCAATGACAATAAAGCTATTCATTCATTCATTCATTCAAATCACTGGACCAAAGATACCTCAAGAAAAAGAGAAGCACAAAGTAATGACAACTGTAATGTTGTGATTCCCATGAAGATAAAGAAAGAAAATGGTTCAACAGTCTCCCAACTTTATCTCCAATTTGATGAGGTGTTCTCTTTTGGGCTCTGGAATCACATTTTCAATCATTGGGTCACCATTCATGTGAGGTCCCTGACACTTGATGTGACGCAGTTGTAAAGGTGTGCACACTGTATTTAACCTGCAGTGCAAATAGTGGCACAGCATACATTAAGCCTTTTACAAGCCCCATTTTATTGTATCTTTTTGCTACCATTGACTTATATTCTGTTTGTTTTTTGTAATATTTGTCTGTTATTTTGTCTGTTATTTTATTGTATCTGTCATTTTATTCAATACATATATCTTCCTCTCTTCTTAATTGTTCACTAGTTATTGATTTGCATATGGACATTCTTAATTGGGTCTGTTTTTCTTTTTTTGTTGGTTTATGTTTTCTCATCCAACTTACTGTTTAATGGTATAATTTATTGCTCATATACTGTTTTCTTTTTGTGCTAAAATCAGAAACAAATCCTGTTTTTTAAAAACCTTTATCCCCTTTTTTTCATGGTGTGCACTACTTAGCTCTTCAGACCCAATAATAATTGGATGACATGTTTTTCATCACAGTTAGGGGTACAAAAATGTCAAATGCTACTTTACAGTGTGCACTCAATTACTCAAATGTAATAAATATACAGAGTTGAGTAAGTTTGCGCATATGTACATTTTATTACAACATCTTCCCACGAAGCCATTCAACATTCTGTCGACATTAATTTTGGTATTTTTTTATTAGAAATGAATATGATCTAAACTAAAGGCTACTTGTCTTGACTTGGAGTCTTGTGATCTACCAAATAAATTCCAGATCTATGGCATGGCAAAAAAATCAGGCTTCCTGATATGTACATGTTCTTTTCCAGTATTTGAAAATGGATGAGAGATGGTCACAAATTTAGCTTGTTTGCTTATTTGCTACAAAGAGTAACCTTGAGAACATGCACATTATCTATTCAACGTATATTAACATGCCAAGTTATACAGTCCACTAAAAGTTGAACTCTTTGAATGACAACAAAACATGTCATATAAATGAGACAAATAGATAATGGACTCCTTATGTTTGATCACAATTTTTTTTGTGTTCTCGCAGGCGTAGCCTCAGTAACAAGCAGATTTATGTCTTTTCATTAAACCTAAAAGACTCAAATGTCCAAACAAATCTATAAGGGCTGCCTGTATTCTGTCAAAATTCCCAACACATCATTTGTTTCAGCAATTCACATCTGCTTGTTGGGGGCTAACCCAGTGATTGCCTGTAATTCAGACTTCTTCCACCGATGACACCATAAGGGAAAAACTGCACCACAGAGCAGTAAATATAGCCATTTCTCTACCAATATCCACATCCTGCTTTAATGAAGAAAAGTTGAAGTGACTGGAACACAAATGGCCTGAATTAAGACAAAAATGCTCCAACACTCATGGCATGAGTGTTTACTGCCTTACAAGCATGCACTTCCCTGCTGCTTGACCAGTATGACACAATGAGTGAATCATTAAGAGCAAACAATATCCAGACACTCTTTAACCAAAGTAACTCAAAAACAGATGCTAAAGAATATGTTTATCCTTTGTCCTTTATAGCTTCAAATCGTATAGTTTTATGAGCACATTTACGATGCAGGACAAATTAGCATGAGGATGCAATCCAAAAACGCTCAATATTCAGCAATCACATTTTTTTGTGTACCATTTAAAATGTCATTCTAAAGATGACATGTTATCCCCTTTTTAAATCAAGTTCTGTGCTCATATATGGCCAAGTCTTCTGTGCCAAGTCATTTAGTTAAAATGTCATTTAGTGACAATACCTCCTTCGAAAAGGTGTATGTTTGTATCATTACTAGCATTAGCTATTGCCCATAAAAAAGATGAAGACTAATTATTTTTTAAATACTTAGTTACCCTTATCTGAAGCGCAGGCACTGAGAGTTAGAACTGATAGACTTATATGTCATAGTTTCTTACCAAGTCCCAAGTTGATAGAAGAGTCAGATCAAAAGCGATTGCTGAATTCTGGTTCTTTAGCCCCGTTAATCGTAGTTTAATCAACTGGGAATATTATGTGGCTGGTAAATGAGATGGACAGGCTGCCTTCATTATAGTTTGCATGCATTGAAGTTGCCAACACTATCTTCTTCCACAGAAGCCAGACGCAATTGGACAGGCCAATAGCAGTGTAAAAGAACTGTTCTTCACCTTTCCACTGCTTCTAACACCATAATATCTAATACACTCTTTGGTAAGCTCATGAATGTGCAGGTGAGAGACTCACTGGTCACCTGGATTGCATACTATCTTGTAGATCAAGCTCTTCAGAAAGCAGTTCTCACCCTGAACTTCCCCACTCCCTCTTCTGCAATTTCTCTTTCTGTACTTCCCTGTAGCTGAACTCTGTAGCCTCTTACAGAGTCTAATAAGTAATGTCCTTCTATGAAGCTTATTGTTCACCTTAATGTTAACTGTTATATTGCATTATGCTTTGTATAAAAGCACCTGCTAAATGCATAAACATAAACATAGGCAACTGAACACCACATCGGACACCATATTGGTGCTCTGGCCCTATCTGTTTGTGCACACTCTTTGCCTTGGATTTCAGGTACAACTCACAATCCTACCATGTGCAGAAGTTCTCGGCTGGCCCTGGTTGGGGGGGATGCTGAATGCAGAGGTGTGGTGAACAGCTTAGTTGAGTAGTGTGGGTAGAACAACCAGCAACTCAACACCTAGAGAATATCCTACCCCTCAAAGCCAATCAATAGCAATGGTACTGAGGTGGACTGGGGGTCCAAATAGACAATAAACTAAACTGGACAGCCAACACAAGAAAAGGAAGAGTCACCTTTTTCTTCTGAGGAGACTCAGGTCTTTTAACTCACTGACTGGCAGCCATTTTCAGAACAGAGAGTCGCTCACTGCCAGAGTTTTTTGAGAATTTTGACTGATTTTTCTAGAGCCACAGAATAGTTTGTGCCATGACTATGTAAACACCGAACACACCAAAAGAAAGAGCAGACTCTCTTCTTTCATCAGGAAAAAAGATTTTGTTTCTACCTTATTCCGTTCTTCCTCGACGTGCGTCTCACCGGCGCCATTTCTCTCATAGCGAACCATTGCGTTTGTTTTTATTTGCTTACAATCTATGCTAATCTCCCATCAAAAGTGGCACTGCCCCCTAGAGGGTAAATTTGTTACTACATACTCTGTCTAGAAGCCCATATTTACGGGAAAACTTTCGCCGATCGTCCCCCAAGCCACTCGCATTGAAAAACATAAAAGACGTCTATAGACGTCTTTGGCAGCGAATGAGTTAATATATGCAAGATCATGATACAGACATTTGATCACTCATTGGTCTCTGGCATCATCTTTTAAATGGTGGTCTGGGGCAGCAGGGTAAATACATCTGATCCCAAAAAACTTGATAAGCTGGCTCGGACCTGGAAGTGGAGCTGCAGTTTCTGCCAGAGTTCTCAGAGGAGAAGAAGCCACAGTGGGTTTCTGCAGCAGCACTTTTAGTTGTAGACTTCTGGGGCTTTTCCGTTAGTACCTACTCAGAAACACAGTGTGGCTCTACACAGTTTTCCATTACAAATTATGGCCGAGCAGAGAGACAGGCCTCCCAGTGTGTGACATCATTTATACGCTGCACAAGCACCTGACAACAATGAAGAGCATTGCTCTGGACCATGGGATTGGTTCTTTGAGTTGGCATTTACAATATTTATGATCACAAAAGCAAAAGTCGGATGTTTTGTTGTTGCCCCATTTTTCAAACAGGTGGGTTTCATCTGACGGAGTCACTATCTTATCTTGTCTTTTCATTCTGTCCATATCTTATCAGTTTCACATCTTTTACACTTACTATTTTTACCCTGTTATTTTAATGGAACACAGATTTTTTATATTACTATGTTATTGTTATATTTTATGGGAATGATTGTGATAACTTTTTTGAATTGAAACCCATGCACAACTTTTTTGAGCGGAATAAAAAAATCTTTCGAACACACACGCTGATGGATATATTAGAAGTAACACAGGCTTCAGTGAGTTGTCCAAGGATACTTCAACGCACTTTGCGAGGACACTGGAAGACGATCCATGAACTGCGTGGTTGGCAGGCATCCATTGGCTATACCGCTTACTCCTAAAACAGTTTTACGAGGCCAACCAAATGCACTCACATTCATTCCTCGAGGCAGTATAGTGTCACTGATTAACATTTTTGGAGTGTGGGAGAAAGCCGGAGTATTTTTAGGTAATCCACGCATACATGGGGAGAACCTGCAAACTCCACAAAAAAAAGCTTCCGGCACCTAGAAATTTGAACTCAAATCCAAATAGCTGTGCGGTGATGGTGCTAAGCACCACACCACTGTGGTTTGTCAGATGATTGTTCTGAAACAACAGCTTCCCCCAAACAGGTAACACAATCAAGTTATTTAACAAATAACTCTGTAGGAACCAGACTCTTCTTTATGAGCAGATAATGATAAGTGTTTTTCTGCTATCTTATTTCAAAGAGTGCATCTTTGTCACCATTAGATTGTTGCAGGTTCACTGACCTGCTACCATAAATGTTGCTGCAATTAGGATTGCATGCATGCATAAACAATGGACTCCATATTGTCAAGAGTAGAAGGATGTGTACAAAGTCTAAAACTATTATTTGTGGATTCAGGTAGTTCACTGTATAAAAAGACCTTTTTTGCATAGTTTTGCAGGATGTGAACTAGTTAAAGACTGACAACTGCAGACAATCATTCAATTTATCCTATTAGGAAGGTATGCTGTTTAGTAAACCATCAACTGAACATTTAATTAAATAATTATAAAGATTGTTTATTTCCAAGAATGTATTGGTTAACTGCATTAAGCTTTGATGAAATATGGATTGAAGTAATTTCACATGACAAGCATCAAGCATCAAGTGTTGCATTCAATGTGAGGTCAGATGCCGGAACAATGATGAACCTCAGTAAAATGTTGCATAAAGAAAAGAAAGGTCAAGATTGTCCTTGTGGCTTCTTCAACATTTAGTAATTATGTTAGAGAACGAAATATTAAACTCCTAAGGTGGGTGAGGGGAAGCAAATGATCACAATACTCAAGGCTTACAACGTTTAAAACTGTGGTGGGAAAAAAGTCCACTCAGCAAAATACATTTTCACTGTGTGAAGAGTTATTTGTGCAAGAATATATTTCCAAGGCATCTCTTAAAAATATATCAATATGAGTGTGGCTGCCCTTGCATATTATAAACTGATACTATATATCTAATATCATGTATTTTTCGTAATATATTTGCTGTAATTTTGCATCAGTGACAATTAAAGAGAATGCTAACAGTAGTGTCTGGAATTTTGTTAGATCTGCAGGATCTTTAAATTTGTGCCATTTCCTTTCTGCAGGCCTGAGGTTAGTGTGTAGAAACCTGAGAGTATCAAGCAGGTTTGGCTGCTAGAGGACACAGACTATCCAAATAACACCTATGTGTGAAGCACAGGGACAGTGTGGCCTCATTAACCACAAGGGAGGAAAATGTGTTGGAGTTTGGAAGAGCGGCTGCAACAAGGGAGAAGAAGCCGGTGGGTGAAGGTTTTTGCAGAGATTACGGAGTAACGACACCAAGGGTAAAGGCAACAATCCTTTTGTGGGATAATCACACTGAATTGAATGAAATAGAGGTCAGAAAAGTGTAGAGGTGTGACAGAAAGGGTCTGTGAGGTACATTCTCTTGTGAAAATGAGACCTATAGCTTTTCTGGCTTTGTGAGTCGGAGGACTACAGAGCAGTTTCAGGTCAAATAAGTGTATTAATTATAGTGAATTGAAAGAATTAGGCCAGTCAAAGTAGATATTCACATCACCATGGACCATTATGAGACATGAAAGAGAGCAAGACATCTTGTTCATTCCGAACATCAGCAAATTGTCCTGGTGGGCCATATATATGACAGTCATGCAGATTCTGACTGGTGTCGTGTGTGATTTCTGCTTTTTTAAGTTTATTTTTTTATGTTTAGGTAATCACCACTGGGGGCGGCACGGTGGTGTGGTGGTTAGCACTGTCGCCTCCCAGCAAGAGGGTTCTGGGTTGGAGTCCCGGGGGAACCAGGACCAGAGGGTTCTGGGTTGGAGTCCCGGGGGAACCAGGACCTTTCTGGGTGGTTCTGCATGTTCTCCTGTGTCTGTGGGTTCTCTCCGGGTTCTCCGGCTTCCTCCCACCGTCCAAAAACCTGCATGTTAGGTTGTTGGAGATTGGGGAAATTGCCCTTAGGAGTGAATGTGAGTGTGAGTGGTTGTTGGTCCTTGTGTGTCTCTGTGTGGCCCTGCGATGGACTGGGGACTGTCCAGGGTGTACCCCGCCTCTCGCCCGTTGATAGGCTCCAGTTCCCCCCGCGACCCCAACAGGGAATAAGCGGTATTGATAATGGATGGATGGATGGATAATCACCACTGTTGCTGCTACAAGGTTTAATCTCCAGGGTCTGGAAAACCCTGCCAAGATGGACTCCTGCCCTTCTTCCCGATGGCCCTGACTCTCCCTGACGGTCTCCTCAGCCCCCCAGTGGCTTACACACTGCCTTCTGCCCTGTTCCAGCAGTATTTCCACTTTGTACTTTAGGTATTTTTGGAACTAGCTTGTATTTTGAATTTCCCATTTGTTTGAGTGTTTTGGATACCATAGCCTCGATTGCTCTTTGGGGATTTGACCCTTGTCTGTTTTAAAAGGAGTATTGAATTTAGACCTGCACTTATTTCTGCCTTTGGGTCCTCGTCCTCCTGTGTGCATGACAACTGGTGCAGTTACCAAGATGCCATGAAATTCAAAAGTGTTGTATTTGGCCTTAGGTATCAGTTGATTGTATTTCCATTTGTTGGAAATTCCATCACCTCTCCTAGGGAGGTGTGGGAGAACATGTGGTTGGTTGAAGTTGCATCTGGGGTAGCATCGTTTTGTTGCTTAAAACATTTCTCAGTGAGGGCCGGGAAGTGACAGGTGGTACAACCATTTACGAAGCTTTATTTGCTGCCGACTGGCAGTTCCACAACCCCACAGAGAATTAAGGTTGGGTATTAGGGTTGTGGTGCTGATTGGTTATGCAAAAATTTCTATGGGATCCATGGACAACAGGAATGGAATTGGGGCACATCTTTAAAAACAGGTTTACCACCTGGATTGGCAACAGATATTCCAAAGAGGATAGGTTTGCCTTGTTCGGTGGCCTTGCTTGGTGGACACACACAAGTAGACACACAAGTCCTTACCCAACTTTACCTACAAAGTAGGCATGGCAAGATTCACCGATGCGTATCGGAACATCGGAACGACCTGTGCGATACGGTTGCATCGATTTGCAAACGTCTGCATCGGTAAAAACCGCACATAAACTCGAGATGCATCGTATCAAAACTACCTGCATCGATACAAACCGATTATTATCTTCTGTTATTATAACTTTTTAGAAACGTGTCTTTGAGTTTTAGTTGCGTTTCTTTCCATCCCTGTTGCCTGCCTACTGCGTGCATGCTAGTCTCTCTGCCACTCAAGTCTCGCCCCAAGCCTCGCGCGAGTAGGAGGGTCTAAACTCGCTTTGGAAGAGGACAGAGGCGGCAAGCTAGAAACCACGTTAGCATGGAGGAAAACGAAACAGAGATAATACATTCGGTTACGCGCTTTAGGTCAACGGTATGGAAAGACTTTGGCTTTCTCTCGTATCGTATCGCACTGTATCGCAGCATTTTAAATTTAGATCGTTCTGTATCGCACCGGATCGCAGGAGGTTGGAGAATCGTATCGAATCTTATCACTAGAAATTCCATGAATCGT
Source organism: Menidia beryllina (assembly GCA_013363375.1). Classification (NCBI taxonomy): domain Eukaryota; kingdom Metazoa; phylum Chordata; class Actinopteri; order Atheriniformes; family Atherinopsidae; genus Menidia; species Menidia beryllina. Next base: position 230,953 of record JABUIW010000049.1, read on the forward strand.
GAACGTATCGAATCGTTGGCTGTGTATCGAGATGTGTATCGTATCGCCTTGGTGTTGAAGATTCCCATCCCTACTAGAAAGGCAATAATCCAATCTGTCTGTAACTGTCACAGGGCAAGGAAGCATTTTGACCCACATGCAGAGTCACTCTGGACACCAGAATCTTTAACAATATTCATTGTGAGATGTTCTCAGGAAAAGGGCGGCTCTGTGGTGGCGGTGGGAATTGCGTTGGGGGCGGGGTGGAGTCCAGGTGCATTAGGCAGATGGCACGCCCATGCAAGTCCTCAAATCAGGGGGGACAGAAGCTGGAAATGTTAGAGGGCAGACAAGCAGGCAGAAGATGGGAAACAGGCTGAATTCCTGGTTAAACTGGCTTTGGTTGTTGGAGTGCCTTCCAGAAAGGGTGTGATGTAATGTCAAGAGGAAGACTCCAGAGGAACACTAGAAAAATGCAGACATGGTTACCAAGAAAAAAACACACTGAGAAAGACATACAACTCAGTAAAATGCAGGTAGAGGTACCACTTGAGTTGACCCTCAGGCAAACAATGATCCACGGGCAGCTCCTTAAGAGCCTCTGATGTGATCACCTTAACCAGGTGTGGCTATGATGCACTGCCCTCCTGGTAGTTGCGGCTTCCACAGAAAAAAAGCAAATGACAAACATACACCCAGGAATCATGACAACAACCATAAACTATTCACAGGAGATTTAGAATACCAACTCTCGGGTTACTCCCTGGTTCCCTATGAGTAGATATTTGTCACTCATTCTGACTCACTGTATGAGTCACACACAAAATAGTCCTTTGCTGTTCCAGGTGTCAAAACCGAAAGAGACATCCTCATTCAACACCTGCTTTCTTTCACTGAACTCTTTCACTCTCTGGATACAAGACAATCCCTCCTTACAACAACAGCTTTAAAAAAAGGTTGGATAAGGTAATCAAATTATAATGATGAATTTGTGTGTGGCGGTTCAGCTGTTTAAAATCATAATCATGTGGTGTGGCCAGAAGATCAATTTAGACAAAAAGCAGACAAAAAAAACAAATAATTCACTGTAATTTAATAAATTCATCAGAGCTGTTTTTCAGGTCTAAAGGGCACTTGACAAATAGCAGACTTATAAAGACAACAGTTCCTCATCTATATAGAGGATGTATGTATGGTCTTGTGGAGAGTGGAGGCTCATATATGAGTTATGACAGTTTTTTTTAGCTGGAAACGCCATGTTCCTACTCTGCTACAATTAAAGCCACTGTTCATAGTCTTATTGCTATCATTACTACTATCATTATCATTAGTATCAATATCATTGCCATTTTTCATCGAGGTTTCTGCCTCTTAAAAGGAAGTTGTTCCTTGCCTGTGTCGCCTAGTGCTTGCTCTTGGTGGGAATTGTTGGGCCTCTGTAAATAACTCAGAGTAGGTCTGACCTGCTCTGTTTGGAAAGCGCTGTGAGATAAGTGTTGTTGTGATGTGGCGCTACATAAATAAAAAACGTATTTTTTTCAATAATGGAGTTTTCTCTCTCCTTTATTCCTTTTTATGTTTACACATAAGAAATGTGGATTGACATGATTCGAAGAACAGTTTGTTTGATTCTTTCAACTATAGGGGAGCTTGTTGTGATTTGGACACAGTAACATTTACAGTAGTACACCGATTCTAAAGCTAACAGGGCACAGTGGATCCAACGTTATAAAAAAGATAGCATTTTAATGAGAAATTTCTACTGTAGTGAGGGGAAAATGTTATACCCCACCGGCATATTGCGCGGCTGTGATGGAACACCTGCATGATGCTTTGATGGGTGGCCATTTTGGGATTAGAAGATACACTGGCTCGCGTCAAGAATAGGTTTCTCTGGTACAATAGAAAGAATGATGTCACACTATGGTGCGACACATGTACCGGCTGTGCTGCCAAGGCTCACCCAAAGAACATTTTTAAGGCAGCCATGGCTTCCATAACAGTGGGCATTCCTATGGAGAGGGTAGCATTTGATCTGATGGGACTACTGAATGATACTGGGAGACACAATCACTATTTCTCTAAGTGAGTGGAAGCATATCCATTTTATCAATCAGTTTATCAATGTGGAACAGCATTTATCAATCCAGGATGGTCAACAATCAAAGCAGGAAAAAAATCACTTGTGAGTGGATCTACAGGTATGGGGCACCATATTCCCTGCACAGTAATTAGGCCACTAACTTTAATGGCGGTATTTCACAAAATGTGCAGACTGTCAGGAATTGAAAGCCTGCTTCATCACCAGCCTGGAGTGCCACTTTGGAAAAGATTTTTGCCAAAATGGCAGAAATATGTCACAGGGACTGGGATGTGATGATCCTGTGTGTCGTCGTGACTTGTTGAGCAACCAGATGTAGGTCCACGGGATATTTTCCAAACTGATGGTTTTTTTTGGGTGTGAAGTCACCGAACGGATCAATCTGGACGCAGGACCACCCCCAGAAATTGAAAACATCACTACTCAACAGCATGTTATGCAGCTCCGATAAGGTCTGGTGATTTCTTATTGACTAACCAGAGGGCACCCTGCAGAGTGGGCCAAATGATAATATGACGAGAATATGTGCAAAAACAGTTTATTGCACTACTTTATTGTGGTTCTGGTGGATGAATTTGTCTCCCGCAACCAGATAAACCTTATGTCAAGTGTCAGGGCTGCTCATCATAACAGGGTGAAACCATAATACTCCAGAACAGTGATGGACAATGGTTGGGTCCCCAAAATGCTGACGTATGGTCACCAGTGGAGGTTCCACCCCCAGTGACTAATGAGGGCGTTGCTGATGCAGTTGGGAGTCCCCTGGACCAGTGGGATGACCCGCGAGAAGCAACGGATGAAGATGTGGGAGCCTCAGGAATCTCCTGCCCATCCCCTCAGGCCCTCAAACAGAAATCAGTCTCCATTCATTGTCCCATATAACAGCGGAGATCCCAGAGGGCCCACCCAGCCCCGAACAAGCTAGGTGTATGGGTGTTTTGTCAGAACTGAGACATTTTTCTTTGAATAAATAGAAAGAAAAAAAGAAAAATCACACCAACGTGTGATGTCGTTTACAACTGTGGAACTGGGGACCTTCTCATCCACCACGCAAAGAGGACATGCAAGATACATTTGGTGGATATTTATGGGTTAGGGTTAGGGTTAGGGTTAGTGCTGTGCTGGTCTGATGGTTTTAATGATTAGAGCCTGATGCTCACTCTTTGTATGATATATAATGTATGGGACATTGATATGCTTTGGAATGACATTGGAAAAATATGTTTTCCGCTGTTGTGTTCTTCTCTTGCTGAAATTCTGTTGTTGGCAAGCAGAGTTTTTTTGGCTGTATTGCCAAGCTGCCACAGAAGAGACCAGTTGCATGATTTCTCCCCCTGTCCTATATGCGGAGTCTTTAATGTGTTGCTGGAAGGGGCCGTGTTTCAGCAACAATAGATGTGTAGTTCTATGGAGTAAGAGGAATCCTTCAACTTTGTGTAGTTACCGTTACGGGCCAGACTGCGCTTGTGGATCACACAGTACTGGCGATACTTTTAGCCCTGGTTTGGTAACAATATACGTGTGTGCGTGTGTGGGTGCACCCGTGTTTGTGCGTGGTAATTCAATACAGCTGTTGAAAAAAATTCTAAAAGATGTTAAATGAAATTTATGTGTGCAGCAGGAAAGCTGTTTGGATCAATAAATGAAGCACAAGTTGATACGTGACTGCATGTAACTTTAAAAAAAAATAAGGTTTTCTCAGATTTCAACTAAACAGACTTCGCAGATAGTATGAGTGTCTGGCAATTTTTTTCTCATGTTTTTTTTTTCCCAAGATATCAATTTTCTTTTCCTCTTAAATATTTGGCATGCACATTCAGTAATCCACAGACATCAGCATGGCTGTTTTAATTGGAACTACTTTGTTTAGAGTGAATAGTTCCAATGAACACTCAACCAAATTCTTATATCCATGTGAAGCAAACGGTTCTCTGTTGGTAGACTGTTTTCATATATTTGGATGAACAAAATAAGACACAATATATTTTTTTAGGGTAAAATTAGGATGGGTTGTTTTCTCAACAATGACCCATCATGTTTGAGGTCAGATCCTTTCTTCTGATAACTTTGTTCATGTCTGTATATTTTATTAATTCTGTGTGCCTTTATTCAGGGAAATAAATCTTGATTTCGTACATTTTGGATAGAGCATTAGTTAGATTCAAAATTAAAAAGAAATTACGAATTTTATCTTTTTGAGAGGTAATAAAAACTACAGTTGCATATCCGTCTGCTGTCAGTGGTTATGGAATAAGTGAGGACTGCACCCAAAAGCAGACACAGAGCCTCGGGATGTGGGAATAACGGGTGATTTATTGGTTAGGAGCGAGGGTGAAGGTACCAGGGAGCCGGTGAGGGTATGCCAGTTCCAGGTGCCAGAGGTCCAATGGGGGAAAAGAGGTGTCCTAGGGAAGCAAAGCTTCAGTTCAGTTCAGTTTATTCGAACAACAAAACAATATAAGATGTGTACATACAACACAACACAATGAATACATAAACCATAATAAATTGTTCGAAAAGGAATGGGACGAAGTATAAACTTTTAAGTTTCCCATCCCTAAAGATTCAAGTGACCTAAGTTGCTCATTTAACTAATCACATTCACTCTTCTTGAAGGGGGGCTGAAGATAAATCCAATAGAAGTGCAGAACAGCCAGGACAGAACCACAAAGGTCGCAGGACAGGCGTCGAATCGAGACCTGCCGTCGGACACTCTGAGTGCAGGCATAGGAAGGGCGCTGATGGCCAAAAGGCTGCAGGTGCTACTGACCAGGCCTCCAGCATGTCCAGCCTGAAGCAATCAGCACATCATCACAGTCAGTGACCTTTTTGTCCCTCTTTTTTCCTCTACATGCCCTCGTTCTCTGAAAGCAGAATCATTTTCATACCCATTTACATGTTGTACAAAGTCTGTAGCTATCGACTGCAAAAGCATAGGTGTCACATGAAAGAAAACAAATTGAGCTCAGTGTTATTTGAGACGGGCCATGTGATCGGCTCAGAGTGATCTCAACACAAGCCTACTTCAGCTGATCAATCAGATGATTCCCCTTTCTAACCATTTCATTTCTAAATCTCAAACCGAGTGCTCCATTTAAAATGCTCTGGCCTGCTTACCTTTACTGCATCTTCTGCAAAATGCTTTGCAACACATTGTGATTTAAGACGTTTCAAAGCTCTCGATTAAATTCTCTTCTGGACAGTGTTTGCTAATGGTTGTGTGCTCTGTGTTTTGTCTGCTTTCGAGTACTAATTCTGTTGACTTCTCCACACATGGCAAATTTAGTTCTGGAAGGAATTATTGACAGTTGTGTCTTATAAAGACATTTGATTTTGGTAACCAGATCTAATTTTGGCATTCGAAGAGAAAGAAAATAAAATGAAAAAACCTAAACACAAAAAAGATTATACTTTAACGTACAATCACTTTGTTGCATCAACATCAGCTCGTCTCTGACAGGTGGGAGTCTCTTAATATAACCAAATCCTCTCTCTATACTTGTAAGTTACCACCCAACTAGAACAATCCTGGCCCCTGCAAAACAAATAACAAGGCAATAACAATACATAATCCTGGATGGTAATTTTATTTAATTTAATACAATTCTAACACTATATGGATAAGTAGCAAAAATCTATTATATAATAAATTAATTCTCAAACAACTAGATTTATCACTCCATTCCAGGGTAGTAGAATTTTTGAACATCTGTTCTCCAAAATGTATCTCAAAGACATACAGTACATAGTATTATCCAAAATAGACATCTCAGTTTCCTTACCAACCTTAAAATGGGAGACAGACTTATCTTTAAGCTCAGATCATGATTTTTAAACCCTTTGGATACAAATAAAACTTACATTTACAATTTACATAATATCAAATTCTTCAAAGAATACATTATACAGGACAAAGAATGTTCAAGATGGGTCTTACACACACCTATATCTTCTCATAGGGCACGGATAACCACCCGATAATTAGATGCACGCTTTGTGGTCCTGTGCACCTATCCAGAAATCCTGTAGAGATGTCTGTGAGGAACTGTCCGCATGGCTCATATGTAATATCCCAGCATGCCCCACACTGTGTTTACTGAGCAACTTGGGTGGTACCACAACAGAAATTAATACAGCACTAATAATCCTCACTGCCCTATGTACTGCAAAGAAAACTATCCTCCTGAATTAGAAAACGAAGACAAAACAGTTTATTAACCAGTTTTGTACATTCTTTAAATTATTGAAATGTTATCTGCCTCCTCAAAACAACATATGACTGATACCTGTGCACTCAGGTCCTCTCTAGGAAGTGTAGAAGCTATTTTTCGTATTTACGTTAGTGATAAGCTAAAATATGTGTGTTTCGACCATTCTGTGGTGCCCACCTGTCTACCATCTGTATCTTCCAAGGTTTGGACGTCAACAGGCCAACTACCGGGAAAAACATGATAAGGGCATGACGTCCAATACTTTCCTATCCTAGCTTTGTACGTACACTGCTTATCAACTATCAGTCTAATAAAAATCGCCTGCTAGAGAAATGTGTGAGAGATTCGATGTGTGGCTGCGAGAAGCATTCTCGTGTCCATACTCAGTTTCTCCCTCTCTGCAGTTGAGAAAAACTTAACCTCTGTTGTCAAGCCTTTTTATTCTGATGCCTCTTCCTGGGTCTATTTGATTAATAGCTAAACTCTTGATAGTGAGGAACTAGGAGTCGTATTTAGACCCAACAGAAGCTATGGGGTTGGCTGTGGGGGAATTCAAGACTGAGGGATCCTGGCGCTTGTCTTGGTGTGGAGGTTGGGTTGCTTGCTGTGGGGGGGGCATGCATCTAATCCGGTGGTCGGCTTCGCTGGCCCGTGGGTGGTGCTGCCATGCGGTGGTGGATGATGTCTCTGGGGGCCTTGGGTAGTGGCAGGTGGCCATTTGCTTTTTTCAGTGTTGGAGTGATGGCCCTCCCATCCCTCATCCCCCCATAACCAGTGTTGGGTAAGTTACTTTAAAAATGTAATCCGTTACAGTTACAAGTTACCTTGTTTAAAATGTAATTGTAGTGTAACTTTTTCGATTACTTTTAAAAAGTAATGTAACTAATTACTTTTGATTACTTTTTGATTACTTTAAGGTTTTAATGCGTATTGACCCATGATTAATTTTAGCACGTTATTATTAGCTATTAGCCGCAGCTAGCAGTTCAAGGCTAACGTCTTGTTAATGATCATAAACAACGTAAATAAATACGTAAATAAATCGGAGACAAGTCAGTCGTATCCGGATACAACATTTTAGTATCTATACTTTTTTAAGTATCGATACTTTTGACAACCCTAGTCTGAAATGTAGGACATGTCCGGGAAAAAGAGGACGTCTGGTCACCTACAGTTGGGTAGGCTAGGCTAGGTAGGCTAGGCTAGGCTAGGCTAGGTCATAGACATGGATAAACGTTTGTCATGCATCAACACCAAACAGTCAAATATTAGTAAATCAATACGCTTCGTCTATCAGTGAGTTGCATATTTCGCAAAGGTTTTTCTTTATATTTTTAAAAAAATGTAACTAAATTTGTAATTCTTAATATTTTCGGAAGTAACTGTAACTGAATTACATATTTTCTCATTGTAACTGTAACGAATTACAGTTACTCTTTTTTTGTAATTAAATTACGTAACGTCGTTACATGTAATCCGTTACTCCCCAACACTGCCCATAACTCCCTCACACTCTGCACCCATCATTGGGTTGTGAAGCAGGACGGGATAACGTATACCCTGTCACCCTGACATCTGTGGTCATGAAGCGCTTTGAGACACCTCATACCTCAAACCAACGACCCCCTCTTGGACCCTTATAGTTTGCCTACAGAGCAAATCGCTCCCTTGACGACGCTGTTACGGTCACTGACCTCTAGGGGCTCTCCTTATGAGAGAGCTTTTTCTTTGCGTTTCAGTTCCACCTGGCTGCTACAGGTGAAATGTGTTGGAGCTCGTTAGCCCCCATAAAGAGAGCCAGACCAGAGATGTCAGGCCCTTTTGTCTCCCTGGGCCTTGATCTGAAGGGATCATGTCAGTGAACTGACTTTGAGACGTTGGATAACTTTGCCGTGAGCTTTTGTGTGAAACTTAAAGTGTTTATAATTTTGTTTTCTTCACAGTGGAAGCTGGTAGGGGTTCTCTGCCATTTTGTTTAACCGTTTTTCTCCTGTTTATTGGTTAGCCAGGGAGTTCAGGTTTTGTACTTTGTTTTCAGTCCTCTTCTAGAAAGTGTTTTTATTTTATAATTAAAAGGGGGATGTTTTGTTTGTTGTTTTGGCCTTGGAGACCCTGAAGCTAAAAGCTTCCCTGTTTATGTTTATTGTGACTTTATGTTGAAATATCAATTAAATTATCTTTTTTCCTACTGAAACCAACTGCTCAGGTTACCTTATTTTGTGTTAGACCCAGTGCCAATTTTTACCCTTGGTGGTCTTGGGGGAGGGGTCGTAACAGACGCCATCATCCTCAGCCTCCTCCAAATACCGATGCACCTGGACCAGCCCAGCTCCTACGTCAGGGCCCTGTTATAGCTCGGCCTTCAACACCATCGTCCCAGACCGCCTGAACACAAAACGACAACAGCTAAAGTCCCCCGCCCCATCTGTGAGGGGATCCCTGACTTCCTCACCAACAGGAAGCAACCAGTGCGGGTTGGCAGCTTCCTGTCGGTCTCCCACGACACCAACACTGGTATTCCACAAGGCTGTGTCCTCTCCCCTACCTGTTCCTCCTGTACACCAATGACTGCCTCTCCAGCCGGTGATCAATCAAACTGGTCAAGTTTGCGGATGACACCACGGCCCTGGGTCTCATCAAGAACAACAATGAGACGGCGTATAGGGACACTGTTGGGTTAAGTGCTATTTAAATCTCACTCTTTATATTTTCACTCT
>JABUIW010000049.1:253615-287166 GCA_013363375.1 Menidia beryllina
CCCGGGACTCCAACCCAGAACCCTCTGGTCCTGGTTCCCCCGGGACTACTGATACTAGGAGTCTATGTGGTTGGAGATTGTTCACCTATTGTTGGCTGGGATATGCTCCAACCTGGTATAAAAAATAAATGGATTCTGTTGCATGTTTATGATTAAATCCATCCATTGTTACCACTTATTCCCTAATGGGGTAACGGGGGGAACTGGAGCCTATCCCAGTGGTCGCAGGGCCATGTTTATGACTAAATGGAAAATATAAATGTGTGGTTTACTAAACCTTTAAAGATATAGTTCCCTGAAAAAATGTTCATTTCATCCTATCCTTGAGTGTAATGTAGGTAACAAATGGATGAATATTGATATTTAGACTTTTAACCGGATATGGGATTTAATCATACTTTTTTGTAATTACTGACATTTCATGGGGCAATCTTTTTCATCTTTAAAATAATTTCTTTTGTCTATTCACAATCGTTTACGCTGGTATCATTAAAAAAAGAAGAAAAAAAATTCCTAATATTTGCAAATAGTCATTTTATATATAACTGGTATGTTTTATTGTATTTGTTGAAACCAGACTAAGACAGCATTTTTAAATAAACCCTTTAATTTATGTTCATTTCCTCATGTACACTGTCACTGTAAAAGATTAAGATAATAGTTGTAATAGATGCCGTAGTAAATTTGAATATTATAAGACTGGAAATTTGATGTTGGGTGCCTGTGATGGCAGTGTTTCTGTTATAAAAATCCCCACCGTGTAGTCTTTATTACAACCATAGTTCTACAGCAGAGACCAAAACAAAACCTAGACTTTTTAAAAATTGTATATCACTTTATTAAATAACCACCACCAAGGGCTGATGCATAAAAAGTGAACCATACAAAAAATGAAGTCAGAAGTACGGTAATTGAACATATATCAAACAGGATGCTTCGTTTCCAAAGCGGTACCGTCTTTTCAGGACAGGTCATTGATCAGTAAGTGTTTAACACTGTTGAAGGGGAAAAAACAAACAAACTGACCTCGACTTATTACACTATTACTTACTACAATATTTTTTTAAATGGAATAAAGCACCATGAAGCAAACTGCTTGATGTGAAGCAGGGATCTACAGAATCCACAGTGCATATAATCTAAAATAATAAATAACACTAATTACAGAATCCTGAATGAATGATTTACAAAGATATTTTGGGCTAACGAGGACAATGCATGGAAAAGCTAGTTTTTACTGCCCTAGCCTTCAGTAATCAGCCTTTCTCTGTCATTTCATTGTGCTGAGACCAGTCACACTACTGTAGGGAGAGAAAGCATGAACAACAAAGGAGCTGTGGAGATGTAACTGTTAGTTTTGAGAAGAAAACAACATTTCTGCTCCATTTACCTTAAAGAATACAATGGATGAGAGTGAATGTATTGCCCAGAGTCACAGTTACAGGGCAGTGCACGCTAAAGTGCTGCCTACCGAACACCTTACTGAGAGCTTAGAGCAGAAGTTTTTTTTCATTCGCTGCCAGAGAAAATCATTTCTTAACCATCAGACTAAATGGGATTCAGCCAATCACGTGTTAGGTTTTATAGGGGGTTTAGTGACATGAAAAAAAAACAAAGCTTGTGGAACCAGGACAGGAAATTCTTGCATTTATTTCAAGCTCTTTAATTAGTAAACTTTTCTGTTCAAGTTTGCAACAAATACCGACACCGACTGCAAGTAATTCTGATCAAAGTTTCTGCTTCCACAAATCCCGGTTGTGAATGCAGTGCCTGGTGGAATAGTTGTGGAATACGTTGTTTCTCATGAGCTTGAAGGAAGTCTGGAGGGAACAAAAACACGTGGCGCTGAGGAAAAGCGTGTTGACCGTCATGAGAAATGGCGTTGTCCGTGTCAAAGCGATGTCCGAGGGTGACTTTATGGAGAAAAACATCCACTTTTAATAAGCCTGCAGTGTGTACGGGACAAGAGATAGGCGTGGAAGTGGCATGGGGGGATGTGACAAAGGGAATGAGACAATAGTCTGATAATAGTCTGATAATGGGTTGGCGGTGACATTTTGCCAACCCATTTTGGATGATGACGATGACGTTAGGATAAGAGCATCAACAGAACAATAAATTCAAGCAAAAAAGCTTTCTGTGTCGGTGAAGTGTTTTTTCTTCCCTGCCTGGTTTATTCCGAGCCTCGTATCACTCTGCCTGAAGGAAGCGTGGGGAAAGCGTCACTTCCTTTAATTGTTCTGCATACAGTCATTGTTTTTAAAAAGCACAACAGAGGAGTGACTTACATCTCTTTAGAAAAAAAATCCAGTGATAAACAACGACTTTACGTGGAAAACAAAAATACAACGGCAGACCTATAATATGTTGAAAAAAAGAATGAAAATAATCACATTCATATGAAGTACTTACTCAATCCTGCATCTATTTCTGAAAAAAAAATTGAAATATATTACCTCCAATTGGCTTTGTGCTTGTTTTTACATGGAATTCATGAGCAGAATATTTCCCTTTATTACATGACGAGTCTTAAAACAACAGAACCACACTGCAAATATCAGCAAATCAGACGCATAATGGAACTTCAGTTCCATGAGAGGGAGTACAATTCTTTTTTTTTACTGCAGTCTCATCCCAGAGCACATGGAGGGGGCTCTACAGAAGTAGTCCTATTGACAACAACATCAATCACCGCTCAGTATGCGTTCAATCTCCTCTAGCCTCTTCAAGGCAGCGGCCCTTTTCTCCTCTATGTCTTTAATCTCTTTAGTGGACTTCCCCTCAGTCCGCTTGCCAGACTGGCTACTACCTGAAGATTCGGAGTGTTCTGCCCTCGCTCCTTTGGGGCTTTCTGTAGAGGATTTCCGCAGATTCTTCTCATCCCCAGCCCCCTTTCCAACACCCCTCCCTTCCTTCTCGCCAACAAGAAAGTCTCCTCCTTCCTTTACTCCCTGTAGCTTTTCTTCCTTGGCTGGAATGGTGGCTCCCTCCCGTGAGTAAAGCGGCTGCCCTGCTGAACTCATGGCGGCCATTTTACTGCGTACAATACTCAAGTGGCGACGTACGTACTCCTCGTTTGGCGCCAGGGCGAGCGTCTCCTCCAGGCAGCGCTCGGCCCGCGGCAGGTCTCGCTCCTCAAAGTAGACCACGCACAAGTTGTGTTTGCCCTGGACGTTGGTGGGGTCCATTCTGAGGATTTGCTCAAAACAGGCTTTGGCCCCGTTTGTGTCCTTCTTGTGGTTCATGAGGATGTCGCCTTTCAGGATGAGGCCTTTAATGTGCTCTGGGTGGTGGTTCAAAAGCTCGTCGAGCACCGGCAACGCCTCCGTCTCGCGTTTGGCCTGAGAGTAAAGCAGCGCCAAGTTAAACAGAGCGCTGCGGAAGCCGGCCTGCAGACCGATGGCTTTACGCATCCAAAGCTCAGCCGCGGCATTTTCATTAGCATCCATGGCCAGCATGCCGAGGTTGAAGTAGCCGTTTGCGTCGTTGGGCTCCTCCTCCACATAAAGGAGGAAACGGCGGTTGGCCTCTGGCCAGAACTGGGGCTCACCTACCATGAGGAGGCAGAGAAAAATATACATCCATATCAATGTTTTCAAAATCATCTCCGAGCATTGCACAAAAAAAGACACTTGACCAGCAAAATCTATCTAAACTAAGTTTGTTTTTCTTTTTGGTGAACACTTAACACTTCATTTAAACAGGGAATCTAAAGACTTAAAAGTCACAGAAGAACTTGACATAAAAAGGGTTCAATTGAACAGGATTTGAATTGTGATAATTGATTGAGTGTGTTGTTGTTTAGAATTGAGATCAGATTTTCTATTTAATACTAAATCTTGAAGTTCCACGATTGCACTACAAGCCACCAAAGAATTGGCTTGGAGCAAAAAATTTACAGAAAAAAAACTGACGCAATGGAGAAACAGTTCACAGAGGGGAAAAAAACCACAAACGTCTACCTTATGTTGTCACATGGAATATAATTATCCTAACTGAATTATGCAGAAAGTACACAAGACCTCACACAAAGACCTTCACACTGACCAGCTACTTCAGAGATGGACCAAAAAACTGTGTTGAACCAAACATTTCCATTTAACTGGAACGCTAACAAACTGCTTGAAATTCCAGCTAAGCAAGTTGTGAGTCAAACTGCTTATTATTTCAGTCACTCAACTCATAAAGTTGGGACAGACAGAAACTTGGCAACAAAAAGCAAGTCATTACACGAAGGTTTCACTCAAACATAACGGACAATTCTTCAGTGTCTGGTTACACCCAAAAGGTTACAGCATGTCACTTCCCTTAAAGGATTAAGGGAAGTTTACCTTCTTCTCTAGTAACCTGGTTCAGACGCTAGGGTTGCAACAATCGTACTATTGTGGATAAACGTGTTTCCATTCTGGAGGCGCAGTATAGGAAATGGCTGTGCCCATCTGAGCAGCGGTAAACTCGTGTCATCAGGTTTCACTTATGAGCAGACTTGTGTAACAAATGCACAAATTCACTTTTTATTGCTCGTCAAAATCAAATCAATGGAAACAATAAAACAGTCATTCTAATTTGTACTTGACTCATAGTTTCAAATGGTGAAATGGCAGGCATATCTTTGAGTAATTTTACAGAATGAATGAGGTGCGTTTCTTTTATTCTTGAGTACGGTTACAGCACGTGAGGACAGAAACCGTATTTCCTCGTTACTCACCAGACTCCTGCATGAGAAGTGCTGAATTGAAGAGGGCCAGCTTGTGGCGGGGGTTGAGCTCCAGGGCATGGTTAAAGTTCTTTAAAGCTTCAGGTGGGTCTTTCATCTCGATGTTGACGATGGCCAGGTTGTACCACAGGTCAGCGTTGGTGTGATCCAGCTCCAGGGCTCGGAGGTAGGCGTCGCGGGCTTCGGTCAGCTTGTTCATCTTCAGCAGCAGCTCCCCTCTGGAAATAAAAAAGAAGCATTAAACAATACTTAGATTCCTTCCCGGTTCTGTATGTAGCAAAAAATTGCTTCTTGGAATCAATGAAGAACTCTTTTCTATTCCAACCATGAATTACAGGCTTAAACGACAGATAAATAAATGGTAGGACATCTTGCCTGCTGATGTAGGCCTGTTTGAAGTCTGGTCTCATGCTGATGGCCTGTCTGTACAGTTGGTCAGCTTCTTCCAGTCGGGAGTCGTTGGCCCGGATCAAATTGGCCAGGTTTATGTAAACGTTGAGATGATTGGGGGCCACGCGTGTTGCATATTTCTTACCCGGAATAATCTGACAATTGGTCAACAAACGCATAATTAGCCATGCTTCTTTTGTAACATCTGAGATACCAGGTGAATGAAAAATGGTGGATAGAAGAAGTATTATAAACCGCTTTTAAAAAGTAGTATTGCTGTAAGTTATTAGATTTATAGGGCCATTGATATTTCTGCCTGCTAACTCATTTTGACTAAACTGTGTGGGACTTTGGTCCTGGTGCTTATCTGTTAAACTGCTCCACGTTCAGGTGCAATTCAGAACATGAAAGCGTCCGATGATAAAGATAAGATTCAGCTTCCTACTTGACAAGCAGGGTAATGAATGGGCTGCAGCGAGTGCAGAAGTTACCGCAAGTGGTAACTCTGTCATGTATTTCCAAACTTTTGGTTACTATCCAAGAATCTTCATGCTAAACCTAACCAAAGTAATTCCTCTGAGTGACATACTCTTTTGAGGATGCGTCTTAATCATAAAGTCACACATAAAGTTCAAGGCTGTGTTGAATTAATAATACGTGGACACAGAACTGGGTTGTCATGACAGGAGGATAGGGGAGATAATGAGTTACCTGTGGCATGAGAGATTTGGCAACCATATAAGCATCTTCTGCCTCTTTAGTTCTGTTTAAGTTCTTGTAGGTTCTTCCAACGTTCATGTGAGCTCCAATGTCATCTGCAACAACAGCACACAAAGATGGAACAGAAGGAGGACAAATGTAGCATGATCCAGATATTCACTACCACTACATGCTTCAACTGTTTTAATATGTTTGAACACATCAACATGCAGACTAACAAGTACCGGTAGTACAAAAGCTGACCATTAATTGTATTATTCAAGAGGATAGTGAAATGAGAAATAATTCCTGCTGAGAAAGATTAAAAGCAGCCTGGCACTGAGGCAGCTGGAAGGAGCAGAACTGAATCCTGATTAGAAAGCAGGAAATCCTCACAAGGTTAATGTATTTATACTGTTAATCTTGGAGAAACACACATGGGTGTTAGTGCCTCGGCTGATAGCAGACTTCCTGAAAAACTGGTGGATGAAGGCAATCCGAAAAGTGAGAGTACCAGAAGATTTTCTGTCATAAAATGAGGAAAAACTCTGAACCTGTTTAACTGCAGTTATGAGTTTAAAAAGAATGATAGATGAAGGAAAGATCAAAGAGACACCTCTTTCATCAATTCCAGAATAAAGTCACTAGGTTTTACTGTCATCATACAAAACACCTTAATATGTATTAAGTTGTACCCGTATTTAACGTTTATCTAAACAATCTTTTCTTCTGTTTGACTAGGGAATTAATCACTTCATGCCATTTTTTTCCATCCCTATTGTCAATTAGCTCCATTGTAACAGGTGCTGTTTCATCTGCTCTAACAGATGTAGTCATGATGTTGCGAACAATAAATAACTGCTTTTTAGTTGAACATTATCTCCCAACAAGTGTGAAGTCGCAGCAATTTGTTTATCGCATATTTGAGTCTGGGCGTTGATTGACCAGGGAGTCACATCATTAGGTAAATGTGTCGTGCTTGTGTCACACGGCGGCCTATCTTTGTGCTCAGACATCATTTGTGATGGGAAACCACCTAAACCGTGTAGAACCGCATAGGGCTGAACAGGTACTAATGGTTCTAAAAATGTTTTTTTTTCCCCAGCTTACGAATGTTTGATCCTACAATTGGAGTACACATTCTCCGAGTGCCAAAAGACCAGGAGGTTTAAACTCAAGGAAAGTATCAAGCAAAAACCCAACATGTCAAGTATCAGGTTAAGTTTGGCAAACCACATTGGAACATTCATCTCCTGTATGAAGTAAACAGTAATTTCTTTCATTTCAAAGCGACTGAAAGAAAGTTTCTCACCTGGCTGAACGCGTGTGGCCTGGAGAAAATACTGCAGCGCCCTCCCATAATTGTTCTGATTCTCCAATGCGTGTCCAACATTATTCCACAGTTTCGCATTGTTTTGATTCACCTGAAATGAAACAAGGGTTTAGTGAATGTGGCAACTCACCATCAGTTAACAGCGGATTGAGCCACAGATTAAGCTTTCAGTACAAGATGATTAAATGTGGTAGAATGTTGGAGACCTGCCAAACATTCTTGAAAGTAAGGCTTGCCCCTTTACACTCTTACCTTCAGAGCGGAAGTGAACAGAGTGTATTCTGACTCCCAGTCCCAGTTCCTGTTGAAGGTTTTCACGGCATGTGTAGTTAACAGCACTCCAATCATCAACCAGGAAATCTTCTTCAGTTGTCTACAAAAGGACAATTTTAAGAATATATTCTTAAATAGCAGATATTTGGCATTAAAAACACACCAAAGGCCTGATAAACATTATACATGGCATTATAAACACCACAATTAAAGGGTAACGGCAGTGAATCCTTTAGTTGTCATTTTGAAATTTCAGGCAAGTGTTCCAGACTCCAAAGCAAGAAATCTAAGAATCATTACTGTTCAAAATGTGACAGATATGGAAAGCCTTTATTTTCACACTCATAATATCTGCCCATCATCAGCTAAAACTTTGTACAGCCTGGATAAATAGGAATGTTGTTATCGAAGCTAAAGGTGCTAAAATAAAACTTTAGTGTATTACTTTTTTTGGTAATGCAGAATACTTTGAAGCTGAAAAAGTATTCAATAGGAGCTTGTCATAGTGGTGGAAAAGTAAAGCCAAAACACCTTGCTAAATAAAAGGTCTACTTGGCTAGCTTTGTCAAGTTAAGAATGACATCTCAATGAAGAAAAAGTGATTACCTTCCCTTAACTACCCAATTATTGGGAAAATTCAGAGCTGCTGTCAAAGTACAGAGCAGGAAATTTTAAATATAAGAAACCTATCTTCTGTGAGATAAGAATAAATGATGCCAAATAGTGCCTGCTGCCCTGCAAATTTTCTATAAACTTCTCTGTTTCAACAAACCTCATTCTGATTAAATGGATCACTTCAAAAGTTAATGGCACACTGATGTCAATCGGGTGGAATAAGTAAAACTTCTAAAACCTGCAGGACAGTTTCTCTAGACAAGAACTTTAGATGACCACTACATCACTGTAGGATGAATGCCTCTGGCAAAGGGAGTTTACTGCATTATTTAGCTGGACAAGCATTAAAAAATCCTGAATAAATATATACAATTATTTTTGTATATTTTATCCAATATCTAAATAAAAGAACCATAGAATGTGTCGTTTGGGGCGAGAGGGATGTCTTTAGATTGACTAATCAAACAGAGAGACTCACCCTTTATGAGAGACAATCCTGAATCCATGAGCTACAAGGACACAGAATCCCATACTGGGCACATAGAGTATCCTCTCTGCCACAACAAAGCCCACAGGGAAGAAGAGGTTGGATGCTGGAATAAAAGGTAGGACGATCAAAGACAAGGCCTAAGGGAGAAAAGAAATAAAATGTAAACATCAAAAATAGTTCATCAAATTTGTGAAAAGCTGTCTATGTGTTACAAGACTATCAAAACCAGGATGACAGGGGTGTTTTTAAAAGGGACTGCAGGATTTCCTAGTTGAAAGCCATAATTGACAGCTATTGAATTGCCTCATAATCCATGTGACACAACAGGCACCCCGATGTAATCAAGAATAGGTTGATATGGTTTGACACTGTTGTGCAATATATTCTAACCGGCTTTCAACGAACCAGAGTAAACACTGCCGAGGTCATAATTGGGTGTATTCCATGTTGATTTGTGTTCTCCCTTTTCTGAAGTCAAAGGCCAAAGCAACAGTGTAATGAAGTTTAGTGACCTTCATGTACCAGAGTCATGAGCCTGTTGCACAACACATGCTATTTTTCCTGTTTCCAACACTATTTTAATTTTTTTTAAAGCGCCATCCAGGCTTTCCTTTCAATATCAAGTAATAGACAATGTTTAAAAACTCTTTTGTGCCGGACCATTATCCCTTTTGATGTTTAGCTGGTTTGATCAGAAAAATAAATAAAATAACCCAATGAGAATTACAATTTAGTGTCATAAGGCTCACATTTAAATTCCCCTCTTTCATTGTTGTCTTGTTTACTGATGTTTCCCTGTAAAGTATAAAGAACAAAACAACAGTATCTTAAATGGTAAGATAATTAATTCATGGCTGGGGATACTGCATTTGGGTTTTAATTTAGTAGTATAAAATTGAACTGTCTACTATCTTAATTAAGAAGTCGGTGTGCCTTTTGGACAAAAGGAACCAGTTTTACTAGCTCTTGTATAATAGAAACAGGGGATCCTTAATTTTTAAACCATACCATACAACAAGCTTATACATAATTGAGGAAAAAAGTTTGGACAGCCTTGAATTCAATACAGAGTATTTTAAGTTAAAAAAGATGAGGCCACAGTGCTCTGACAACAGCATTCAATGTTTTCTTTAGTCAGATATAAAGGAGGGGTCACCTTAACCTATAAGACTCAATGGCTGTTACTGGGGCACAGTGAGACATAGGAGAATTTCACTATATCATTCTTATTATTACAAGGAAGGCATTGTCTGTGACACGAGGACATGTTGTGGCAGGAGGACAGGCAGCCAGAGGTGAATTCTTGCGTTTATCTGGAATTTGTTAGCGGGGGCAGTAGCCAGAGTTGAAGCATAGTCCCCCAAGCGCTTCCTGGCTAATCCTCATTCCAATCGCTTCATACTCAGCTCCGTACCACTCCATCAATAGCTGAGGATACTGTCCCAATGAAGGCAACAGAGCTACATCATCTACCAAAAGCAGAGATCCAATCCTGAGGCCACCGGATTGGATCCCCTCAATGCTTGGCTGCACCTAGAAATCCCGTCCATAACCTGGGATGGGCAGCCTTGGCGGAGTCCAAAACCTCACCTGAAACAAATCTGACCCAACTCTGGCACTGGTTGTACTGGGACCTCACAGCTTGAACAAGATGGCCCAGTACTCCATATTCCCAGAGAACCCCACACAGGAGTCCCAAAGGAACATAGTCAAACACCTTATCCAAGAGCAAAAAACATGTGTAGACTGGTTGGACAAACACCCGTGCCACCTCCAGGACCCTCAAGAGGGTGAAGAGTTGGTCTACTGATGCACGCCCAGGGCGAGGACAGCACTGCTGCTCCTGCTGTCCAGATTACACTATCTAACAGACTATGCTCTCCATGAGACCTGAATCGACCTCATCAGGGAGGCTGAGGAGTGTAATCGGAACAAATCCTCTGTTACCCCTTCATTTTACCAGTCCTGGGGCACTGCCCTCTATGTCCAGGCGATGCTGCAGGGCAGTGTCAACCAAGACAGCCCACAGCATCCAGACCAGGGGTGTCAGAATCCAGTCCTCGAGGGCCGCTGTCCTGCAGGTTTTAGACATTTTCCTGCTTCTACACACCTGATTCTTATTAAATTGGATCTCCTCTGGACGTTGTTGAGCTTTGCACCTGTCTAATGGCCCTTTGATGTGAATCAGGTGTGTTGAAAAAGGGTTACCTCTAAAACCTGCAGGACAGCGGCCCAAAGAGGACTGCAGTTTGACACCCCTGATCCAGAGCCTTAAAGAACTCCTGTAGGCTTTTGTCCAACCCCTGAGCCCTGCCACCGTCCTCGAAAGCTTTTTGACTACCTCAGCAACCTCAGCCCCCGGTGATATGAGAGCCCACACCCAGGTCCTCAGGCTTCTTCCTCATCAGAATGATGAGGAGGTCTTCAAAGTATTCCCCTAAAGGCCCCACTACGTCCCGAAGTAAGGTCAGAAGCTCCCCATCCCCACTAAAACGGACCGCTTCCCTGTTCAGGGCTGCCGAATGGTGGACCAGAATCTCCTCAAAGCCACCCCGAGGTGGTTCTCCATGACCTTTTCAAACTCCTCCCATGTCTGAGTTGATCCCTCAGCATTCGGCTTGGCCTGCCGATAACTGTCAGCTGCCTCCAGAGTCCCACAAAAAGGCCTGATAGTACTCATTTTCCAGTGACTTCCCTCACGGTTTGTGTCCACCAACCAGTTATGGGATTACCGCCAAAACAGGCACCCACAGGTGACATGGTTCAACCAACCAGGGGTATAAAGCCCCCGACAACAGAGCTCCTAAGATCTTTGGGACATTCAAACCCCTCCACAACAATAAGGTGGCAGTCCAGGGAGGGTTGAAATTTGTTCAGTCCAATTCAATATGACAGTTTTAACAATATAAACATGAACGGTCGATGCCAGCATAGAGGCAGACTTGGAAGGAGGGTGACAATGACGAAAAACATGCATTTATATGCATGCACAACTAAATGTCCTGTGTTTTGGGGTATGGGCGAAAAGACAATTAATGTGCAGAAGGAATAAGAGTAAAAAAAAAAAAGTCAAAAGGCCTCTCCTTGTTGCTCGGGTGTAATTAAGGCCTGCACGTTGATCATACGACAAGCAAATTAAAAGCTTTCACATGCAAAACCCATAAACACTTGTGTGTTAAATCTTCCATCTGGCACAACTTCTCACTCACAATTCCAGTCTGACTCATAACAACTCACTTAGGCAGGTAATGTTGATATCTATGTTGCCCATCTTGAGGACTGCATTCATTCTTAGGATATATATGTTTATGTCAAACAGTGACAAAGTTTACACAATACAACAATCACACATTTTATCCGGTCCTGACTTAAGGTACCGGTAATTAAATCAAATAACTGGTCACATCTCCATTAAGCCATCTAAAATTGTGTGTGTACTTTAATACTATGGATGTAAAGACTTTTTGTAAGTCCAAGGAGGATTCAAGGTAAAGAAAGAATGAGTGTTTCCCTTATTGCTGTACTCAAACACCTAAGAGATCTTCAAAACTGTACTGTTGGGGTAAGTCAAGGAATGGCAATTCATTAAAACTGAAGAGAGTTATTAGCCAGGAAGACAGCTTTACAGGCTGCAAAAAATAAATACCTTGCACAAGGCCAGAACAATGTATTGTTTACCACCAATGGAAAATATGAATAGCCACCCAGTATCTTTTCCACCCCGTGGCTCTCTAAATAGCTGCCGGTTTAGCAGTGGTGATTTTCTACATGTTCTTTTATAAAACTTAGGTTAATTTGAGAAAAAAGAAACACAGTTTCCATTTTGAAGACCTACGAGAACTGTGTTAACTGATTTAATAAGTTAATACCAATAAATGTGGTTTACCAAATACTGTAATGTTCCAAATTAACAGTTTTAAAAATGCCCTTTTTGATACAGTACAGCACCTTTAATTTAGCGATTTTTCTTGCAAGATCTTAAGGGTGCATAAGGCACTACTGACCACAACATCTTGTAATAAGGAGTGGGCCAATTTATTGGGTTCTCGAATAGACAGCAATTCAAATACCAATTCTTCTCCCCCCTTAAAGCAATTCCTGTTGATCATCAGGGAAACATGGCATGCATTCCTAAGGGTATGCTGATGACACCCAGCTGTATCCATTAAGTCTGTTAAAACTAACAGTTTAGTGAAGTTATAGGCTTGTCTTCCAGACCCAAAGGTATAGATTAGCCATAAATGTCTGCCTTCGAGGATTGAAGTAATTGTTTCAAGACCTATAAACCTGAGACAATGACTGTCCAACTACATACTTACTCCGGATGGTATTACCTTGACTTTGAGTACTGCTGAGAGGGGGGCTTGGAGTGATTTTCAACCAGAATTAGTCTCTTAACACTCTAATTAAAGTGGTCTATAAAGTGGCCTTCTTTCATCTGTGAAGCAGATTGTGACTCAAAGCCACACAGAAAAACTACGTCCTTGCATTTATCGTAAGCAACTTAAATGACTGCAGTGCAATTTTACCGAATATGCCATTTTTAAATCTCTCAGTTAATTAAAAAAACAATAGCAGCAAATGTAGCGAGTTGTGTTGCCAGTAGAGACCACAATTGTCCCATATCAGTTGAAGACAGCACCATCAGAATATGGGCTCCAACAGCCTAGTAGCACAATCTAAATCTGGAAATGAAAAAGATATCTGGAAATGAAATTGACTATTGGGGAAGAACATTTGTAGTAACCGAGTAGTACTTTCTTTGAACAAAAGAAAGTGATCAGTCTTTATTTGAGTGGGATAGTTAATGCATTATATATGTCAAAGTGTGATCACAACCCCTCTCACCATGATGACAGTCTTGGCAGAGCTGTGTCTGTATCTCAGACTATGGTGGGCGAGAAGTCCCAGGAATAAGTAGAACAGAAGTGTGGCAAAGTTACGAAGGTCCAGAAGTGACTCCACCAGTGGGATGGTTCCCATAGTCCAGTCACAGCAGAGCTCTGAAGGATTCAGGAGCAGCCAGGCATTCACAGGAAGTAGGTAGTTGAAAGTCAGTTGTCTAGCGGGTGCGGGACTGACCGCTGCCGGGTTATCGAATCTGTACGGAAAACACAAGATCAAAGTTAATCTGGCCCATTTTACAGAAGGTGTGAAGAGAAGCAGGAAGCATGTACAAGTTGCAGAATAAGTGCAGGGAAAGAACAGTCTGCCCACAGCCTGGATCATTTTAAATCGCTTCTTAAAACTCATTTTTATTCCTTGGCATTTAATTGAATTAGTTTGATACCTTGTTTTATTCATTTGTGTTGTTGTCACTATTGTACAGCACTTTGGTGCAGTTCAATGCCTGTTTAAAAGTGCTATATAAATAAATTTGACATTGACATTGACATTAACAGTAAATGAACATAATTTAGTCAAAGTTACAACCAAGGGCTGATAGTTCTTCTTTAGCCTTTTGTTAAAAATAACACACAAGTGGATTCTGTTAAAGGTCTCTGACTCCAAGAGAAATGGATCAATGTGTCACAATACATCTAAAATAATAATGCATCACCAGTTAGGAAGCAATCAGTGCAGTCTTTGTACCTGTGGACTGTAAATGACAGGAGGACCCTTGTCTTGATGGAGAGTATATGAGGCTTGCACCGAAAACTGATTAAACATTTTTCTGTGGAAAATGCAAGCGGCTTAAAAAGTCATATGACCAGTTTTCTCTTGCTTCTGAGTGCAAACTTTATGTTCGACTGCTTTTCACTAATTAGCTTAACGAAGCTTAATTTCATTCGATTTCATTGAATATTTGAGTCATCATTGATAACAATCATTCGATTTTCTTCCAACTATAATTCTTCTTTAAAGATGATGGTTTATCAAAATCTTATCAGATCTGAAAATCGTAATGGGCAGACATTCCTTTCGATCCTATTTAATTTGTCTTTTCTTTTTCTGTTTGATAGAAACAAGATACTGACTACTCTGAAAGACAGCTAAATCTTTTCCAAAACTATTAATTCTTTGTTCTAAAACTGTTAAAGAATTGAGAAACAACTCAAGGCATCGGTCAGGGTTAAAGAACTCGTTGCCAAATGAAATATACGAATCAATATTCCAATTGGGCACTCTTATCCTATTTGCCTAGTTAGAACCAGGTGGTGTTTCATTTTTGGGCCAGGCAGATCAGGGTAATTATTATTTTATTCATTTAAATCTTTTCAGTGCGTCACATCTCCAGAGGATGTTGGAAAAACTTCCACATTTTTCAAGTTTTACAGAAGCATTTCACAGTTTACATTTTTTCCTCTTAATCTGACATAGGATACCTTCTTTTTAATCCTGGCGAGCCCCAAAACGTCCCCATAACAACTCAAATCCCACTTATACTGTCTGGGAGATAACGTCTCTCTTAATGCTCCTGTGGTTGAACCAATGGAATGTTCCCCTTTTGAAATACAGAAAAGAATGTAATTAGGTGATCAAAATAAAAGTCTGCTCTTTGTTTCATAAGAAAATCTCTGTGAAATTTATAAAATAGACAAACATCACTGCTAAATAATTAGATAGCATGTGTGTAATGCCTCACTTTGATGGGGACAGATAAGAAAATGTCAAAAGTTGAGAGGAGTTCTCCTCTGAAGAGCATTGTAGTGAAAATAAATCAAATTTCAATCCATCTGATAAATTAAATTTGTATCCCTAAACGCAGCATTGGAGTAAATGTCAGGGATCAGCAGGAACATTAGTGTCCAGCTTACAGTCGAGTCCAGAAGGCCAGACTTATCTGAAATGTTAACATGCTAGAACATATACATATACTTATAAAACCCACCAGGAAAAAGTTCCACTGGCAGAGAAATTTGACCTAAAATCAGATTGTACATGGATATAATCCTGTCGGGAGGTGAATATATTTAGTCTCTATAGATGTGTGATAACTTCACATCCTGTATTTTCATAACCCGTCTAAACCTGTTGGAGTTCAGGATCTAAAGCCCCCATTTGCATCTGATGGTCCAAATTTATCTCAAAAGAGAACTTATTTGGGCACTAATAACTATAGAGGTGATCTATATATATGTTGCATTGTTATGGCTTTGAACATAGACATGCAGACAATGTGGAGACTGCTTGAAGATTACAGCAAGAGGATTAGGATAACCAGGAAAATGTTCTGGAATTTTATCTTCACGCTCAAATGTCATTAGGTTGAATCTTGTGCTGACAATTTTAAAATAGGATAGACTTGAGCCTGTTCAACTGAAGGACACTGAGTGTAGTGTTCTCAAGGGTCACAGAGTTCATCTAAATCTGCACACTGAATTTATAATTAAAAATCATTTTTGTAATCTCTGTAGTTGCAGTCTAAAGTTTTTCAGACTCATCGCATTCAATTGGATATTAAATTAAAGAATAGATGTGCATGAGTGCTACAACTGTGTGTGAGCACAGACCTTTAAACATTACACCCAAAAATATTTGGGATTCTATGAATTTTTAGCAAGACGTTCCTGTCCTTTACAGTTAGTTCAGTGACCCAGCAGGTTTTATACATTCCCAGATTATCACAGTAACATCCTTCAGGTGAGACTTGATTTGACACCTCAATGCATTCACTCAGGGTATCAGCAAGGGCAAAACTCATGTAAAAACACAAACTTCTGCCTTAGCTAGCAACTTTATTCTCCAATACTTACATATCCCTTGATTGCAATTTGCCAAAGGGCATTGAGATAAGTTATTTCTTTCACAGTCTTGAATTAGGCTTCGAATTAGCTCTTTGAGCTACACTGCCGGCTTCCAGGGAGCTGGACAGTAAATCTACTGGTCAAAATGAGTTGTCAATATATTTTTCTAGATGAGAAAAATGAAACGAGAATAAGGAGCCTCCTCGGCGCCGAGCTCCAACTCAGATGCGTGCCTATGTACCTCTGGGAATTTAAGATAGTTTCGGCTTGTGATGTCTGTTTTGTGCGAGAAAACGAAGTTTGAATAAACTAATTCTAATTGTACGTTTTGATTTTATTTCCATGCAACAAGATCAGTGTAGTCATAAAATTGAGCAGGACACTTACAATATTCATAATAAAAAACAAACAAAAATTGGTTACCCATAATTTATTTTCCAAAGCTGCAGGGATTCGCATCATAAGACTGAAAGAGCCAATCCGGCCCCGGAGCCTCGGCGGCTGACCCCTGTGCCTGGACATTAAACTGTCTTTAAAGAATTAGAGCTGGGCCAAAAGACAATGCAAATGTGCATGTATAATCATTTTAAGCAGAGCTGTCAAGGTGCCAGGAAAAGGTCAAATAAGATTAGTATATTACAATTAACTAATAAATTAAAGGTCAATAATTAATGAAGCAGGTCTGCATCGTTCAACAGCAGAAATCTGAAGCCGGGGGAGGACTTTTGAAATAATTCAAAGCAACTCATTACATAAATAATTATGCAATTGAAATAAATAATGAACCTCGCTACTAAAATGGTTTTAATCCAGCAATCCATTTCCACTAAAATCATTACAACTGCTAAAACCCCAGCCACTGTAAAAACCTGTTTTTTTGTTCTTTTTAAAAAAAAAATTTAAACAATTTCTTGGCGAGGACAAACAGAACTTACAACAATGACTGCTTGAGGACTAAATTCCTTTTAGGACTTCCTTTTAAGAAACATTTTGCTGTGATGCTCGCGTACCTGGTGAAGACAGGAAGCTGGGACTGGATAACTTGAACTCTGACGATGACAAGCAGCAGAGTGCTGATGACAAGGACGATAAGCTTCAGCAGAATCTGCAGCACAGCATACGGGAAACCGCCTTTGCCCTGCAGAACTTGCCTCAAAGTATCAAGCAGTAGGGGGAGGGTAAACTGCAAATGGCAAGGATATTAACAAAAACGAAAAAAACAAACAAACAACTGTTATTAAAGCCCTTAAACAAGAAAAAAAAACTTTGAATGAATAAACCATATTTTTCATTAGTTGTATTTCATATTTGACAAGCACAGTAAAGCTCGCTCATTACGTGCAGCATTTATTTTATTCGATACAAGGCAAAAGAACCTGTTAGGTTAACTATTGCTTTACTATCTCTACATTCTTTCTGATCATACCAGCACGTACAAAAGATATTTGCCACAAGAATTATTTTAAATGTTCCTCAGGCTAACTAAGAGCAAGGTAAATTCCTTTCTCATTTAATGCCCCCTCCTACATGAGCTAATCTACGCCGAAAATCTGGAAATTCCAGAATCTTACAACATTACCCTATTAAAAAAAAATTATTTTGACAAGCTGCGGTGGGAAACAGGTCGCAACTCGCAACATGGTGTATGATATATGAAGCATGCTTCAGTAACTACTATTACATATATGGGACTTTTATGTGTTCTGTAAGTGTGAAGAATTTGATTTAGCCTTTTCATGTAGCCATTTTGACCAGAACTCCCTTGAGGAGGAGATTTGTATCTTATTGGGACTGTTTCTGCCTGAGCAAATTACACATAAAGGAGCAGATTTATGTCAACATGATTGTTTGGTTCAGCTCTTGCTGTCTGTTATGCAATTTACATTTTTACAAATAATGTTTCAGAACCCATACCCCTTGTGCAACAAAGACTTCGTAAACACAGCAGATGCCGACCACGGTGATTCCTTGCTCCTTACACAGTGTTGCTGCGGCCACAAGTGCAACAGTCAGAGCAATGGGAGCCCAAACTAGAGACAGAAAATTAAAAAAAAAACAAGCACACACTTAGACATTTATGTTTGTGTGATATCTAGTATCCCCGAAATGAAAGACAAATATTTTCCCACTCTTAATAGGATAAATATCACCACTTTGAGGAGAGAAGAAGTCTACATGCCTCGGTGTAAATTCTTTCCATGACTTTTTAGCAATTTGTACAGCTTTAGAAATGTCCTCTCTTAATTTCAAACATTACCCAATATATTGGCATGATACAATAATTATCTGGCAAAAAAGGAAACCTTTTAACAAATCATGAATTCCTACTCATAGCAGGTTCTTTTTCACTGCTGTCTGTTCAGGCTTCCCATTGTAAGTTGTATCATGTAAGATGTTATTTTGTAGTTTAAAAACACACAGAGATGCTTTGGTGTTCTCATCATCTGCCTTTTTATTTTTTGACCATGAATTCAACTTCAGGTCAAATTGACTTCACAACTACTTCATAAGATTTACAAAAGTATGCTTAATTTACAAGGGTGTTTGTCATTATAAAAACAAGAACACATAAATAAAAAGTCCAACATTTCTAAATTCATTTGTCAAAAAAAAGAAGAGTGAGTGAGCCTTACCAATGGAGTGATGGGTGCTAGTTGATTTTGTGTAGGTCAGGAAAGCAGCCAGGAGAAAAATGGAGGATAAAAGTTCTGCTCTGCCAACCACGCCAGTGACCTAAAAAGAAATCGCAGCAGTTATCTGAACCATTTTCTACTAACAAAAGACAAAGGCAGAATTTAGTCGTGTCAAATAAGTTATGCTACTTCTCTACCAGCTCCATCGATTCAATGTGGGTCAAGTCTTGATACACTTTTGTTTTTATTTTTAAAAACACTCATCATGGATGAAGATTACAATCACAACACATTCCACGAGAGAATCCCACTGATCTGGGCCCCTGCATCCAGCTGTGAAAACAAACCTCTCCTGCTAAATCATTTCAACAGACAATAAGCACATCTTCAGATCAGACTCTGGGATGGCAACAACATCTGTCATTTCAGTAAATGATGACTGCCCTCATGTGGAAGAAGCGGCATTCTCACTTCTAATCAAAGGCTTGCATTATTGTCACATCAAACACTGACTGTAATCAGGTCAATTTGGATAGATTATCCAGACCACGCATTTCAGCTTCTCATGGTGCCAAATTGTGGCTTTTCAATGGCAGCCTTCACCCTGATGCCATGTACACCCTTAAGATATCCATGTGGAGTACACTAAACAATTTGTATTTGAAGATACTGGGAGATGTGGAGCAAAGAGATGAAGAAAATCTCCATTCAAGAAGTTATCACCAGAAGGACATGGGGACACACACAGGGAGTCTTTGTACACACTCATCATAAAGGGACCTTCAGTGCTCGGAGCATTTCTCAAAAACAAACGAGCCGTTCAGAGAAGAGATTCCAGACGGCGATAACATGAAGGCCATTCGCTGAACTAACTCTGAGGGCTCATTTGTGAGGCAAATTGTTTCCATTCAAGAAGTCGCAGAGGCTCGGCATAGATTAGAGGAAATCAGAAGGAAGAGGGAGCTGTGGTGGAGGCTGTGTTACAGTAGCACTCCAGCCCAAAGCAGAATGTTTTCTTTGTTTTTCCAACTCTGGTCATTGCCTGTCTGGTCATCCGTTTAGCTGAGCTGAAGAGCGTAAATGAAAACAAAAAAAAGGAAAAGAAACAGATTCCTAATTTGGGGAAGAAGCTTCTCGGGCAGGCGAATGACTTTGAGGTTAAATGGCCAACAGTAAACAAAAAGTTTTTGGATGCTATGAGAAACGCCCAAAATAAACCGATTAAGTACAACAGCTATAACCAAGTTAAAAAAAAGTGAAAAGGAACATTTGAAAAGAATTAAATATGGAGTAACAATTGTTATTGCTTAAGGTAAAACACAAGTATAATCAGATCTAGATAATGTCTTTCAAATAAAACACTAACAAAATGACGGGTATGTCGAGTTTTGCAGCACGGGGTAAGACATGTTCAGCATCAATCCTGCAGATAAACCCCAGATCCTAAAGGTTTACACACACTTTAATCAAAACACCCTGTAGAGAGGCAGTGCAATATTATTTTGTAACAATGCATGCAACAACAAAGCTGTGATCTTAATCCCACAATTCTATTATGTCTGACATTTATGTGGTAGTCATTATGTCATGTTTTACACCCCGTTTTCAAATTCAACCCTGCCTGTTAAAATCAGTGACTCTTTTACCCTTTCCTTTCAGCCTCTACATCAGTTTGGACAGGATAGTGCATCCTTTTTTAAGTCTAACAAGAAGGTCAAGATGAACAAAACTACATAAAATACTAAGCTATGTCATTATTTATTGAGTGAAAACTAAACAACAATATGGATGCAATGGATGAAAACTAAGCACAACCTCTGAACTCCATGGATTAAACAATGTACTCAAGAAGAATAAGAATAAACCGAAATGAACATTTTCTGTATAGTCAGCAGTCTCACACTGTTGTGGAGGACTTCTGGGCTACTGCTGCATGTGTCGTTTTGCCGGGGAATTCAACATTCCTCTGACTGACTTGTGCTTTTTTCCCTCACATGTAATTGTCTGGATACACTCATACGGACCTACCTACAGCCAGCGGGGGACTATGTCCTGGTTTCTGTAGCTCCTTCATAGCTTTTGCATCATAAAATGAAGTTGCGAGGGTCTGTTTTTGTTCAGTATCTGTTCTTCTTGGGGCTTTGAGGGTAGGGGAGTAGACCAAAGCTCACTGCAATGCTGCTTTTCAGCCTGATTTCTGCTTTAGTTTATGGCTATAACAGCCACTCTTCTTTACAATGCAACTTTGTTCACTCTGAAGTTGAAAACAATGAGGGGTTTTGAAAAATCATTTAAAGGCAGAGTCTCAGAAATAAAGTGTAACTTCCATGAAATATTTTGGAAACTGTCTCCAGATACAGATACAATATAATACATTATCACCATTGATCATTGTATGCTACTTTGATGGATGAAATAACTAAAGTCTACAAGATAAAAAAACATACATTCCAACTGTAGAATGGTACGTATACTTTTTCAGATAACCAGATGAACACTTACAGCTTCAGTGTGGACTGGGTGCACAGCAAACAGCAATGCTGCCACCAAGCTAGATGTCTTGTCCAGGAACAACCGGCAGACGCGGAGGTAAAGGACGCACACGACGGCGTGTAAAACCACGTTGAGCAGATGGTAGGTGACCGCGCTGAGTTCACTGAAGAGGTAGTTCAGTCGGAATGTGAGTACTGTTAGGGGCCTGTACGATTTGTGGCTCCGCTCCTGTTTAAAGACGCATGATTAGGCACTCAGTTGCAATTTTGAAATGAAATTAAATGAAATGAAATTTATTCGAACATGATACAAATATAAAAATAAAATAGTGCACAGTAGCAAGACGTGCATCAGAAAAAAGAGAAAATACAGATTTTTAGTTTCAGTTAACATATCATGCTCAAAATGGGGTAGGAAGAAGTGAGAACTTATAAACTCCTACCCCTAAACACTTGAGAGTTTAGAGTCCTACTGTCATTAAAAAAAAAATCAAAATCAAAGTGGCAGTCAGAAGTAACAGTTACTAATATTAACCTATACATTTTCCCATTTTATGCTGGTTTATCTTTCTAAACCCTTACACCAAGTTGTTATCTTCAATACCCCCCTCATTACTTTCTGTCCCCATGTGTGTATCTATTGAAAATTACCTCTTTGTACTTCCTTTTGAATTGTGTTAAACTATTGCTTTGTTTTAAATTGGCAATTCAGTCCACTGAGCGAGACTTTTGGCTCATTGTGGTTCATTTCAATTTTTTAATGCATCTACAACAAAAGATAAGGAGTGGAAATATTGAAGGAATGTTGACGCACAATAAAAATGCAAGATAAGTGTCACAACTTGCCTCAGCCATGGGTGTTCCCCAGAAATCATTAAGGAAGAGGTTGTGAAGAGGGGTTGAAGGGCGGAGGTCCTTGTTGTCGAGGATTGCCGAGACATCATCAAACACAAACCCACAGGAGAGGCTGTTCCAGTAACACCCCAGCACCACTGCAGTCAGGAGTACCATCTCCCTCCATGAGACAGCCATTGCTGACCAAGGCCGTCATTGATCGCTGGGCCACAAATGAAAAGGGGTTGGAAAGACATCAACATCAAGATTTGCACAAGAAAAGGCTCTTTAAATTATTTATATGATTATATCATTCACACTAACAAAGCAATCTTAACCAACTTTACAAAGAACTACATATCATAAGCTTAAAACACCGGCTTTGTAAAGACTTTTAGCACCAATTCCAATCTGTATGCAGTAATACACTTTCGCCTACTCCTCCAGCTCACTCCCTGGTGCAACATTTCTCATGGTCGGAGATTTGCGGTACTTTCTTTTCTCTAAAGTGAAACACAGCCCGTGTGAAAGTGCGAGGACTGGGCTCTCAAGCTATTAGTGTTCCGGGGGCTGGTACTATAGCAACGGCCAGCAAAACAGAAGAACGATTTAGTTAGCGATAGTGTTAAAGTAGTATTCAATAAACAAACACATACGACGCCGTTATCCGTATTTTGCATTCATTTAGCCGCAGAGAAAGCGTTTTTTTTTATCTATCATGATAACCTCATACTGGCTCTTAAAACGTAACGTTAGCTTACGCAAAACTACTTCAGCGGCTAATGCTAACTAGATTGTATCCTGTTATTATTCTGGGAAGCAATGGACGCACAAATATGTTGTGTCAGTCTCACCGAGCATATACCGGGGCAGACGACTGTGACGGCAGAGCTTTAATATCAAAAGCATGGGATGAGAGCATACATTCGGAGCACTCTATTCATAAAACAGCTTTCCATTTGTGGCAGCTAGCTTTAAGCTAGCGCAGCTATCACTTCCGGTTCAGAGGTGACCGCGCAAGTTAAACTTCAGCTAAATGAGACTACGATTCTCCGGCGAACTGAAGTCTGGGACAGTATACAGTTGTTGCGATGATACCCTGTTCTTATGATATGTTTGAAATGTTAATACGGTTTGGATTACTCTTCTACAAGAGCCGACTTATCCATTACCTCTAGTTTTATTGTCTGTTGTGGTGAAACGTAACCTAGCAGCCAGAGCATCACGACATGGCTGTTGGTTGTTATTGTTTTTACTTTATCTAGAACCTACAGTTAAATGCAAAGTATCTATCGCGCACAAGTTAGCATGAAAGATAAAAAAAACACTTCATCTTAGCGTTTAATTTAACACGAGCCTTTGTGTCGCTAATTCAGAGAAACAGCCAGTGCTACTTTGGTTTACCTTTGTGATGCACATCGAATTTTATTTTATTTTATTAGTTATTTGATTGAGCTGAGCTTCAGCACCACCGCGTTTCCACTCAACTCTTGGTTCGACAAACCTCCAGGAACACCCCATTAAGATGGCAGACGGTCTTCATTGGGATAGAGTGTCAAGAATAGACCCACAGACCCTCCATGAATGTGAAAAACATGAAGTGGACGATGTGGTCCGCATGCTCGTGTCGGTAAATGTCCACGTTACATTACATCCACTGCTCAGAATGACTGAGTTACTAACCGCTAACGCTTCACAGGTTTACGTTTCTCTTCATTTATAAATGACATGGCACTGTAATAGTTACCCTCTGTTGAAACAAGCATTAAGTCCATAAAGCACATGTAAAAGTTCTGCTCTAGAGTCCTACTTCAGTTTAGGTAAATAGTTAACCTTTAAACTAACAAACATATTGTCTTGGTCCACCTTAGCTGTTTTGTGTTGTAGCTTCTAAAGTAAAAAAAATGTTTTTTTAAAGAAAGTGTTGGAATTAAAAATGTATTTTATGTCACTTTTCTAAAGGTTCATTCAATATTAAATAATTTTTTATTGGTTTTACCTGTTTTTGTGACTGTTTTGCAGTCATTTACATGGTGCGGGTCAAAATGACCCGCAACATAATCAATGTAATTTTTTTTGTAACATAAGGGTTAAGTTTTATATTCTAGGGTGCCAAATGATTCTGATATGTCCTCAGGTGATGAAAAGAGTAGATTAATAAGAACAGACACCTGTTTTAAAAGCTTTCATTACTTTTATTTTTACACCTTTATTAGTGGTGACTGTTTGGACCGCTTAGACAGAGTAGAAATACAAGAAATAGGTGGTTTTAAGTCAAGCACTTACTAAAACTGACAGGAAGGGTATACATTTACAAAAGACATTTAAAAAAAAAAAGCTTGTTGAAACAAACACCGAGTATGCAGAGAGTTTACAGTTGCACTAATTTAAGTTGTGCAGTTTTGCCTCGTCCAGAAAATGTACTTTTTATTTGGTTTTGCTCATTAGAGCCCTCATTAGAAATGTCCCAAAGTAGCCCAAGAAAAATTTTGCTAAATTCTTCTTCTTCTCCCACCACATTATCTTTTAGAACTCTGTTATCGAAATTTAAAACGATTTCACTGTTGACATTTTTCCTTTTTTCCTCCTATATAGGCAGAAGAGTGGGAGGTGAAGGATAAAACTCCAGAGGCCCTTATTCAAGCCCTCAGAGTGTTTCAGGCCCTGTTGAAGGTGTTAAGCTTTATGGTTTTCTTCTCTCTGATATCTACTGTGTGCATCTGTTAACTATATTAAAAGTGTGATGTATTTCATGAAGAAAGAACATTTGATGTGAATGAAGCCCATCCATGTTAAGAGTGTATGCTGCGTCTGAAGTAACTGATGACCCAATGTAAGTTTGGCCCCTTTACAATGTAAAACTCTACCCTTTCTCTTTCTGTTTAGATTAAAGATAGAGAAGTTACTCTTGCTGAAAACTTCATTGACGATATTGGCTTACAGCATGCCAAAACTGGTAAGTTGACGAATAATACTTCTAAGCAATTTTTTGGGAACAACAAGTTTTTTTTCAATGTTTCTCATTTTTTCTGCGATGCAGAGAAAGAACTCCTCACAAAGCTGTCAAGGCTGGAACAGGAAAGCAAGGTAAGGCTTTTTTGGACATCAGTTTATCTGTGAGGTCACACAGTGTTGTGTTTTTTGTCTTATTCATAGATTTACTGACATGTTCTTTTAGTTTTCTCCATCATAGCGATGCATACAACTAATGTAACAAATGTTAAAACCCAGTTGTTCATGCATGTGACTATAAATCAGTTTTCATCCTTATTTACATCCAGAAAAAGAGCCAAATCTTTCAGCCAATCACTGAGTGTAATCCTAACTACAATGGGATTGGATGGAGTGACAGCACTTAAGACGATTACTGCTAATTCCATGCATGCTCCAAGCATTTGAATCCAGTTTCAGCTAGATTATTTTGGTCTTTTTTTAAATGTATTTCTAACAGTACAAAAAGTATTTTGTCTTGGTATTTGATTATTTGAATAATTAAGGCCTTGTTGAAGACAGCTTCCACCAGTGTTCGGTGTGTAAACCTCAAACGTGTAGCGGTGGTGATTGACTAAGGCTTTGTGGTGGGGGTTGGTTGACCTTTCTTGCGCCTTGTTTCTGGTTCGCGTGGCTCAGCCTCTCGGCAGCGCGCCAGACCACCGCTTCCTAAGAGATGAGGTTCGGCAGCTCGAGGCCCAGCTGGAGCAGCGGGAGAAGGAGTTGACCCAATTAAGACGAGAAATGGGAAAGGAAAAGAAAACCAATGAAGAGGTATGAGTGTACCACCATCAGTGCCTTCACATTGGTTTGGTTTATAATTGTTGGCACTGTTTTCACATAAGTGGGTGTTTTAAAGCACATACTGTTCTCCTTTGAAAGAGTTGCGTTATTTTGAGCAGCTTACTAGTATTATTATTTGATATACTCAGAAAAAAATCCCTCAAATACTGTAAAAACAAACTAAGTTTTATTATTACATACTAAAGTTCTTTCAATATTAGTCTGTAGTAATCCTATTAGCCATTGTTTGCTGTAAGCTTCCATTGAGACTTTCCGTTGATTTCATTTGGTTAATAACGTATAACACTGCCGTAGCCAAGAACAAAGCAACAATAAATGCATGGTTCAGTGTGTATTCCCTTGTTGTTAAAATGATTCTTTTGTTTTTCCAGTTCTTTGTACGATTGGAGGAGGCTGAAAATGAGGTGAAAAAGTTGAAAAGAGAGGTATGCTACAACTGTTAAAGCATTAATCAGATATCTGTTCTTCTTGGATGACTTATCTCACCTTAAACCTGTGGTGCATGTAACAACATGGTTTTTATGTACTCTGCTATTGTTTGCTCATCTTTTCTTTTATCTGTTTGTTCTGTTGCATAGTTGAAAAAAACTAAGAAGAAGGTAAGAAATGTAAGCAGTATAGTGCAGCAAAATTAGATTCTAGCTTTTTAGTTGTTTTTTTATAGACTTATAAACGGCATAAAGGTACAGACGCACATTTTTCCAGAATGAAACTCTTTTTACACTGTCCAAAAAACACAAACACTTGCTAGTATCTGACTTTTCACTACAAAGGAAAAGTCAAAAGGCAGCAGTTGAACATTAGCATAGCTGGTATTTTATGACTGAAGCATTGATTTGAATGCAACACCCGACAGTGCATGCTAGTATTCTCTGAAGGTGCTGTGGTTGGAGCCTCCAAAGTGGATGCAGCTTTACCAACTTGAGATGTAGAGTTGGTAGAGCTGCATCTACCAACTTTACATCTCACATGGAGATGATGAAAAGAAATCACACTGATCTGCTGTGTGTGCAGTTCAATAAATCAGTGTCGTTCTACGCTGAATGGAGCTGATGTGGGAGGGCCCATCAGAAATGTCAAACTAGTCTAATCATCTGAAA
The DNA here is from genome assembly GCA_013363375.1 of Menidia beryllina. NCBI lineage: Eukaryota > Metazoa > Chordata > Actinopteri > Atheriniformes > Atherinopsidae > Menidia > Menidia beryllina. Next base: position 280,675 of record JABUIW010000049.1, read on the forward strand.
AAAACCTGGATATCAGACACTTGGATCCATAAAAGTAATCTTAGCTATAATGAAATAGTGCCAGCATTCTGTCTGTTTGTTTATTCTGATGGTTTTGGCATTGGCACAAAATAGATTTTCATAACACAAGAAAAACAAGTTCACATTAAGATGCAAATAATCCCTGCTTGACTCGGATGTCTACTTAGTCATTGTGACTGCGCTTCCTTGCCAAAAAGCGAGCGAGATGACTTCTCCATTTACGGAAAACACCCATCATATGTCCCGTGGTTGAGAATATAAGACCTTAACTCTGGCCAAAATGGCAGTTGGGAATGCTCGCATTTCAACAATCCGGTATTTCAGCATTTGTTCAAGATCACAGGAAATTCCAATTAGCTATTCTTCCTGAAATGGGTTCTGCCTGTCCTGCGCCGCCCCAGAATGATCAGCTCCAGCAGGATGTGGAATTCTATCGCCGCGAGCTGGACCAGAGGGTGCCGCCCCCGTCCGGAGACCAGAGTGCTGAGACTCAGAGGAAGCTCAACCTGGCCAACCGCCAGCTTTACCAGTGCCTGGACCACCTTCAGGTTCTTGGAAATCAGTGTAGTTTTCAAAGAATTGCTTTTGCCTTGTTGAGTATTTGTCTACTAAGGGCACACACATCTACTTTTTTAAAATGATTCTGTGCCCCCTAGCAAGTTGAGGATGAGAATGCACACCTGAAGACGCAGAATGAGCAAATGCAGAAAAGCCTGGAGGAGTCTATGAAGGAGATGGAGAAAATGACAGATGAGTACAACAAAATGAAGATCGTTGTGAAGCAGACCGACCTGATCATGGACCAGCTCAGGAAAGACAGGGACCATGCTAAGCTCCAAGTAAAGACGGAAACTCATTTCTTAGCTTGTTTTCATATTAAAATGTGTTAAATGTATTTTCATGGTCAGATTGGTTATCTGAACACACATTAATCATAATTTCTCTGCAAGATTTTATCTCTTGAATTTATTTGTTTTTGTTCTCAGGTGGATTATGTAATATATATCTGTGCAAGGTACAGAATCAAACCAACCTGTGTCTATTTAATGTGCAGGTCAGAGAGTTAACAGACAAGATTCAGAGCATGACTGAAGAAGACGACCCCATTATGGCTGCAGTCAGTGCCAAAGTGGAGGAATGGAAAGTAGGTGGTGGATGTTGATAACAAGTAGAGGACACAGCTTTTAAACGCCAATTGCCTAGATGATTCTTCTTAATCTGAAGATAGAGAGTAAAAAAAAGGACAGTGTCCATTGTTATGAGAATGGAAAGATCTCATACATGAGAGAATTCCTCTTGGCCAACTCCAAACAGTAAAAGTTCACACTTAACAGCATCATGAAAAAAAGCAACATCTGTTGGTTTTATTTCTTGAATTTAAGTTAAAGTCAACATGATTCTTCCCTCGCCTCTTTGAGTTAGTGACACTAGATGAACATTTACTCAGAGCTAACACCGCCAGGCTGTTGAATGACATGAGCTTTTTCTCACCGCAGAGAGTGCTGTCTGGAAAGGACGAGGAAATTTTGGTATATCAGCAGATGATTCGCGAGCTCAGGGAGAAGCTGCGCTCGACGCAGATGGACTTGGACAAGAGCAACATTATCGCTCTACAGCAGGTCTGTCCCCAGACGAAGGAGCAAGGAGAACAAAAGCCTCTCACTTCTTTTCTACCTCCATCCTAGGAGGTTTTGAGCGTGTATTCACACCTTCTGCACCTACTTTCACGGGGTAAAAAGAGACAGACAAAGCCAAGAGGGAGAAATGCTACTAAATTATGGCAAGAATGAGAAATGAGTGTTATTGATGTGCGATTTTTACTTGCCACCTTTGGAAACATAACTAAAAACAGACTTACGCATTTAAGGACAAAAATAAAGATAGCTGTAGTTCAGCAAAAACAAACAGTCACCTACAAATTGAAAGGTCAGTATTTCGATCCTGGATTTACCTGGTCCACATGTGAAACTGTCCTTGGTCAACCTTTTTTAAAAAACATAAAAAGCATATCCACCAACAGTTGACAGATTCATATAGTGGGCCTGTCAAATAGAAGGGCCCCCTCCTGCCGTCTTCTCCTTAACACGCATAAAACTGACAGATAGCTCTGTCAGTGTTTTATAAAAAGGTATTTTTCTGAAAGTTTTACAATAATTGATCTCCTCTCTGGCGTAGAGGGCAATCCTGCTCGCTATGCTAGCTTAAACCATGAAGCTCCTTCTGTTTTTATGATTGTGAATAACACTGCTGCTCAGATGTATTAGCCAATATCTAAGGTTAAAAAACGTCTTAAACAAAACTAGCTACGACTGGTCACCAAAAGTGTCCTACACAGTATTTCTGTAGCTTTATTGTCCTGTGTAAAAATGGTCTAACTTTGAGCAGAGTAACTTCCATGTGTTTCCACGTCTATATGTGATCTTTATTTTCCTGTCTTTCTCGACCTGTCCTCCATTCCATCTTTATCGCTGCCCTGGGCCAGGTCATTTATGAACTCTGTGGCGTAAGTTTTGTCTGTCATGCACTTCTGTTCCTTAGTCTCTCATTTCTTTCATTTCATACATTTCCATGCTGTTGAAAGTACTTATTAGCAAGTGTCCAACAGCTACTACTGTTGTCGCCCCTTAAATTCTAATTACTTTTTAATGCTTTTGAATGCTCCAAAGGCTGTTCAAGAGCGAGATAATCAAATCAAGATGCTGAGTGAGCAGGTGGAGCAGTATACAGGAGAGATGGAAAAGAACACCCAACTCATCGAGGAACTAAAAACATCCACAAAAAAAGACAGAGGTGAGGGGGTTCCAGCTTCAGGTTTTGAACCGGATACATTCCTGTCAAGGATAAGTGCAAAAATTGTTGTTGTTTGTTTTGGCTAATCAAAAAAGCTTATTAAACCGTAGTACACTCCTACAAAAGAAAAAATAGATAAATGTAATTACAAGGACATACTCCTCTAAAATCATCCTGAACTGAGAGAGATTACATTGTCTAAGATTAGCATTAAAGTAGATAAACAGCGACTGATAGAACATGATCACTGGTTGCAGTCCAAAAAAGTGAAGAGGTGAGGAGATCATAAGATAGTTTTACTATTGATAAGCCTGACCATGCTCAGAAATTAGTTTTTTAATGTATGTGCAGGAATAAAGAGCTGAAAAAGAGGATTTTTATTTTACAGCACTGTTATAAAGGGTTATTTAAGTCTTTTCTTTTGTTTTTGTTTTTTCTATATAAATGAGACATGAATTTAGTAAATCAAAGTGACAAGCCCCTGTTTTGGTTTCAGGGTTTACAATGTTGGCTGACTTTGTATCCACAGCTATTCTCAGCTATATGGCTTTAAGATGTTAAAGAGCCAGATGTTTCCTCCAAACTGTCTGGGAGTTAAACACAACTGACAGGATTGAATTGTGCTTTGTTGACAGGTTTAAAATGATGGTAACTGATCTTTTTTTCTACAGGATACATATGCACAGTAGATAGTTGTACGAAATGGAAGTCCTCTCTAATATTGTCCAAATTGTATTCAGCCCAACATGTGAAAACTTGCTGGGCTTCATCATTCTTTTGCTGACATGTAAACTTTTTTTTTAATCTTCCTTTTATGTACTCAAGTTCTTCCATCGGCCGCACAGCAGCAGAAGATAGAGGAGCTAATACTGAAGCTGAGGGAAGCAGAGACCAGAGCAACGGAGGCGGGGCAGGCGGTAACACTAGCAGAAGCTCATGCTGAGGAGAAAGACAAAGCACTCATTGAGGCCTCAAAACGCTTGAGTCAGTATGAATCCGTGAGTCTACAAATGCCTACTGATTCTCTTTTGTTTTTATCACTCTGATTTCCAAGACTTGTTTTCACTGAACTCAAATTATTTGACTCTTAACTTCCAAGAAATTGGGGCTTGAGATTTTTTCTTTGTGCCATCTGTTCACTTTTAAAAGAGGTGTATGAGTGGCTGTGTGACTGTGGTGTGATCAATGTGCTCTTTGAGTCTACAAGTACATGTTTGTGTTGAGTCTCACCATAGCTAATTGCATCCTGATTTCCCAAAAAAGCAAATGAAGTGGGAAAAAGGAATTATAGAGACAATGCGTGCTTTTTGATGGACAAGTAATTATGGTTCTGTTTCCATGTTGCAGGGCACTTATGGCCTGGAAGCGGCCATTACGGAGATCAAAGAGTGTAACAATCAAATTAGGATGAGAGATCGTGAAGCAGAAGCCATGACCAAAGAGATCAACCAGCTAGAGCTGAGAATCAATTACCTCATGGACGAAAATGAGGATTTCAGAGAAAGGCTAGGTCAGAATTCTCTAAAATCTGGCCTATTCATCAGTAAACTGAGAGAGCAAAGATTGTTCTAGTGCAGTGAAAGTGGTAAAAATTCAGTTTCATGTTTTTGTTCTTGACCAGGTTTAGAACCGAAGCAGGAAGTGGACCTGACTGAATTTAGACGTGCTAAAAATCTTAAACAACGTCAGTACAAAGCAGAAAACCAAATTCTGACAAAAGAGGTAAACAGACTCACCGAGGCCAGAAATGTGGGTTTTATTACATTTGAAGTATCCAACTTTCAACTTATTGACGTTTTCTTTTCTTTTTTTTCTATAGATTGAACGTCTAGAAGAGGAGCGACTGGAATTAAAGAAACAAATCAGGCGCATAGTAAAGGAAAGAGGTGAGTAAAATCATGGAGTGAAGTAATGCATCCTGTAAACATTATTACTGTTCTTTTTTTTGGTATACAGGCATCAAACCTGTTACTTTTAATTTAGTCCACGCAGGATATAATTGGGCCACATTTAAACATTTTCCCATGTTACTGTCCAGATGGTATTTGTACTCAGAAGTCAGCTTCTGTGAAACATTTACAAAATATAGTTTCATGTGTCTGATTCAGTGTTCTGGTGCCTACCAAATGTTTTTTCCCGTTATGTATTTTATGACACCGATCCACAGCGCCCTGATCTTCTTTTACTGATAAGTTACAAACTGGGCCCAAATGAGATCGTGTACTTCCACAATTATCGAATCAGGGATTGATAATGTGGTTGATAACTTTGGTTTTTAAAGCAGATCAAGTTGCACTTGAGGATGGATTTTATTTTAAGAGATATTAAGATTTTCTTTATTTATTGAGTTTGACTAATATTTTTGTTCTAAATGTACATCAAAAATGGACTGATATGGTAATATAGGACACCAATAAAACCATATGTGAGGTTTATGTGGACATGTGCTATTTCCACATAAATGTACCGTTACTTACTGACTGTATTAATGAACAGGGCATCAAAATTCAACGCAAAGCTAATAGAGACAGAATCAGCCGCCAGTTTGCCTTGTAATCAACGCTCAATCGGACCTGTAGTTGTCGGGACAACGTCTTTGATAAAGCGGTTGCTGTTTCGGTTCATTGTGGGGAAGACGATGACATCATTTGGCCATGCTGTCTGAAAATTTGAACACAAGTTCAGCAGTTATGGGGAGATATGTGCTTGCCGATTGATGTGTTTTTAAGGTTATTGATAAGGTTTGGCCAATAATGTTTTTGTTTATGCATTTAGCAGAGACTTTTACCCAAAGCGACTTACAAAGTAGACAGGAATCGAACCCCACTCTCCCGCGTGACAGACGGGGATACTTTTTGGAATGTTATTTAGTTTTTTTAAATACGTAATTTAAAAAAAACTCTTCAGCACCTCAAAGTAAAAGTTCAATGTCTTCCTGTTAACTTCACAGCATTCAGTTCAGAGAGGTTTTGTGTTAAAACTTGTAAGAAAATGTCAGGAGGTCTCGTTGTCCAGTTTGACGAGCATGAAAATTAGGCAATAAAAAGGGAAAAAAAAAGATTATGTGTTAAATTGCCAGATTTATTTTTTTCAATGTACCCATTTGGCTGAAAAAGTTGCTGGAGACCACTGAATTTGTAACTAAAAAGTTGTTTGTTATTATGACTGAGCCAGGACGAACAGTGCTGCTCTCCAAAAATATCAAATTTGGGCTAAGTGATTCAGCCTTTTTTATTTCTTATTTGAAACATCTAAGACATTTGTTTCTTTCTTCCAAGTGTTCAGATGAAAAATAGCCTAACATGAAATTCGGTGCTGTAAATCAGCCGTGTCTGCAGGGATCTTGCACTCAAGCTGGCAGTTGGAGGAAGATGCAAAACCAGGCAAGAAAGAAGAGTTGTCCTTCACACAAAGTGGCTTCTCTGCAGATAATGAGCTCAGACGTAAGGTAAAACCACAACTTTTATATCTCCACTTCCAAAACAACAAAAAGAGGAAGACTCTCACAATGCAAAAATAAATTCTATGGTGACTTTATTTAGTTTCAGCTGCAAGCTCGTGTTGAAACAGGTCATGATTATTATTATTATTATTATTATTATTATTATTATTATTATTATTATTATTATTATTATTATTATTATTATTATTATTTATTACCAGTCAATGCTTAAAAAAGAC